>JAXQQM020089934.1:0-346876 GCA_034641835.2 Pinus albicaulis
CAAAAATAGAAGAAAAGAGATATCAACGCCTTAGAAATAAGCCACTTCGAGGGGGAAACCTCCAATACATTACATAAATGAACAATTCTTGGATGATATAATTTACAAAACCTCCTTTCTATATATAGGAGTCCATGGGCCATAATGTAATCCTAGTGGGGCCACAATGTAATCCTAGCCGACCTAACAATAATAATTTAAGGGCACAATAATAACAATATGGGGGTTACAAGGGTACAATAATAACAATAAGGGGGTTACACTAACAACAATAAGGGACTATACTAGTAATATAAGGACCTAACATGCCTCTCTCCTTCAAAAAAGTGTTGTCCTCAACGCTTGAGTAGCTCTGGGTGCTTCTGTATAAAATTCTCATCCTCCCATGTAGAATCTTCAGTGGGTAAGTTCTTCCACCTGATGAGATACTCTGAAATTGATCGATTCCATAGTTGTTGAGTTCTTGTTTCTGTGACCGCTTCAGGTTCCAATATGATTTTTCCTTCCTCATCAAGTTCTGGCAATATTGTTTGAACTGGAAGATTTTCACCTATAACCTTCTTTAAGCATGAAACATGGAAAATCGGATGCACTCGTGAAGAAGCAGGAAGCTCCAATTTGTATGCCATAGTACCAATCTTTTGCAACACCTTGTAAGGACCATAGTACTTTGGCGATAATTTATTATCCTTCTTAGCTTGCTTGAGGGACATTTGTTTGTATGGTTGTACCCGTAAAAATACCCAATCTCCTACATCAAAACTTCTCTCGCTGCGATGTTGATCTGCCTGTTGTTTCATTCGATTTTGTGCCAAATTCAGGTTATCCTTTAAGAGTTGGAGAACTTCTCGCTGATGCTCGATGTGATCTTCCACTGCTTGAACCTTCAAATTTTCCCTTAAAGATGATGTGATCGATGGTGGATGATATCCATAAAGTGCCATAAATGGGGTCATTTTTGCTGCAGTATGGAAGGAAGTGTTATACCACCATTCAGCGAGAGGTAACCACTTGACCCATTGTGTTTGTTTATCAGATACAAAATAACGAAGATATCCTTCCAAAAATTTATTTACTATCTCAGTTTGACCATCAGATTGAGGATGATAAGATGAGCTATGAGCTAATTGAGTACCCAAACAAGAAAATAACTCCGTCCAAAAATTTCCAGTAAAAATGGGATCTCTGTCGCTCACAATAACCCTTGGGTTTCCATGTAGTTTTTGAATTCTATCCATAAATGTAGTAGCAACTGTACTTGCTTTAAATGGATGAGATAATGCACAAAAGTGTGCATACTTGGTAAGTCTATCAACTACCACCATGATGACACTCTTTCCTTCAGACTTAGGTAAACCCGTGATAAAATCCATTGAAATCTCCTCCCAACGTTGACCTGGAATGGATAAAGGTTGTAGAAGTCCTGGGGTCTTAATTGTTTCCACTTTATTCTGTTGGCAAACCAAACATTCCGCCACAAACTTTCGAATATCAGATTTAAGGCCATCCTAAAAAAATTCTTTCTTCACCCTGTGGTAAGTTTTTAAAAATCCTGAGTGTCCTCCTAAAGGAGAAGTGTGCAATTCCAGAAGAATCTTTTGTTTTAGTTGGGAATTCTTACAAAGATATAAGTGATCTTTGTACCATAAGGAATCATTTTTCCAACCAAATGTATCAGATGTACTAGGATCTTGCTGCAACTTTTGAATGAGTGTCCATACATCTTTGTCCTTCTTCCATTCATCTCTTGCTTCGGTTATCCAATCTGGTTGGATAATAGAAATGGCACACAGCAATGCTTCCACCTCTTCATTCTTTCTTGAGAGTGCATCTGCAACAACATTAAGCTTTCCTTTTTTGTAGATTATTTCAAAGTCATAACTCAACATCTTTGTGACCCATTTTTGCTGCTCTTTTGAAGATAGTCTTTGTTCCAAAAAGTGTTTAAGACTATCATGATCAGTTTTTACCTTGAAGTGTCTTCCCATTAGGTAAGTTCTCCATTTCTTTAGTGCATGCAGCATTGCTAACATTTCCTTCTCATAAATAGGTTTTTGTAAATACTTTCCTTTGATTGGACGACTTTCAAAAGCAATGGGTCTTCCTTCCCGCATTAAAACAGCACCAATTCCATTTCCTGAGGCATCACATTCCACAATAAAGGTTTTTGTGAAGTCTGGCGTAGCTAAGACCGGTGCTAGGCACATTGCCTCTTTAAGATGTTCAAAGGCCTTAGTTGCTTTAGAAGTCCATGAAAATGCATCTTTCTTCAATAATGTTGTTAGAGGTGCTGCTATTCTCCCATAATTCTTAACAAACTTGCGATAATAGCCTGTTAACCCGAGAAATCCTCGCAACTGCTTTATTGTCTTGGGGAATTTCCATTCCTTAATGGCTTTAATTTTGTTAGGGTCTACTTTAACACCCTCGTGAGATATAATATGACCCAGATATTCCACCTCTTGTACTCCAAAGAGACATTTGGATGTTTTTTCATATAATTGTTTCTCCTGCAATAGTTTGAGCACCCTGTCAACATGTTGAACATGATCCTTCCAAGACCTGTTGTAGATTAGTATATCATCAAAAAATACTAGCACAAATTTTCTAAGGAAGGGTTTGAAAATGGAATTCATCAACCCTTGAAATGTAGAAGGTGCATTGGTAAGGCCAAAAGGCATGACCAAAATTCATAATGACCCTCATGAGTTTGAAATGCTATTTTTGGAATATCTTCAGTCTTCATTCTAATTTGATGATATCCTGAACGAAGATCCAACTTGGTAAAATAAATTGCTCCATGTAATTCATCCAATAATTCATCAATCACAGAATGGGAAATTTATCTTTAATGGTGAGCTTATTGAGCTCCCTATAATCCGGACACATTCACCACGATCCATCCTTTTTGTGTACCAATACTACGGGAGCAGAGAAAGAACTTTGACTAGGTTGAATTATACCCGCCTCTAACATTTCTGCAATCATACGTTCAATTTCGCTCTTTTGGAAGTAAGGATATCTATAAGGCCTGATGTTTGGAGGAACACTTCCTCGAATCAAATGAATAGCATGATCATGATCACGAATAGGTGGGAGTCCTTTGGGAGTTTCAAACACCTTGGAATGATTGTCCAAGACTTGTTGGAGATCTGCAGAAATAGATGATTTTGATGTCGGAACTTCTAGTGAGCATAATTGTGCAATTACGCCTCGTTGTTCTTTCTTTAGAAGCTTTGTCATGACATTAGAGTTTATTATCCTTCCCGGCTTCCCTTCAATACCCCGTAATTCGACTTCCTTTCCTTCTGAAAAAAATTTCAAGAAAAGTTCTTGAAAATTAAAAGCCACCGTCCCCAAAGATTGTAACCATTGTACTCCTAGTACAACATCAGCACCTCCCATAGGAATGGCAAGCATTGGACTAGTCAATACATATTCCCCCATGGTTAGCTTGATATTATGGCATTTTCCAGAGCAATTTATAGTTCCTCCATTTGCAACCATCACTTGACATTCTGGTGCTGGTATAGGAAACAATTTAATTCCTTGGCTACCTTACAATGAATAAAATTATGGGTGCTACCTGAATCAATCAACACTATTACCTTTCTCTTCTTGATTTGTCCTTTTATCTTGAGAGTTTGAGGAGTGGTAATTCCTGCCAGTGCATTACACGATATGGTTGGATTCATTTCTTCCTCTCCTGGGGCTGGTTCCTGGTGTATATCCTCTTCTTGTTCATTTTCTTCTTCCTCTTCACAATCTATGTAAAATAATTTCTTCTCAGCACACTTATGACCTTTAGTGTATTTGCTATCACAACTGTAGCAAAACCCTTTTGCTCTTTTTTCTTCCAATTGTTGTGGTGTCAACCTTGTAGGTTGTGGAAATCTAGGCGTAGCAACACTTCCTTCTTTATAGAATTAAGTGGTAGGCTTCCTTGTCGCCATAATTTTACATTCAACTTTTCTTGCCAACTTGAATGCCTTCTCCAATGAATCAGGTTCCAAAACGCGAACTTCATGTTGGATGTTATCCTTTAGAGTGCCTATGAAGAGATCAATCCTGTGTTCCTCCGGAATATCAGTTACCCTTATATTCAATTTTTGGAAGTCCTCAATGTGTTGCCCCACTAAACCCTTTTGTTTGAGATTTATCAATTGGCTAAAGAAGGTGTTGCTCTTTGTATCCTCATAATGTGCTATCATTTCCTCCGTAAAAATTGACCAAGTGACAATTTCTTTACGGGAGCAAAGCCATCGATACCATACAAATGTATTTTGTTCTAAATGCAAAGTTGCAATGCGTACCTTTTGTGTGTTTTGCACATTATGGAGATCAAGATATTGCTCCATCTGTAGTATCCATGTTACAGGATCCTTTCCATCAAACTTCCTCATATCCATTTTTGGAATATGGTGGTTCTTCCCGCCAACATTAGAGTTTATGAAATGAAGATTAACATTTAGTTTGTTCTCATCATGAGGTTCTTCTACTATATTTTCACCATTAGGAAACATTTCTTGTATCAACTTTGTCAAATCTTCGATGTTTGATTTTAGATCATCCATCTTAGCTTCCATGCCAGCTTCCATGCCATCCATCTTAGCTTCCACGCCATCCATCTTAGCTTCCACACCTTTCTTCAAACCGTCCATCTTCACTTCCATGCCATCCATCTTAGCTTCCATGCCTTTCTTCAAACCGTCCATCTTCACTTCCACGCCTTTCTTCAAAACTTCCATTTCATTTTTTGTTGCTCTTTGCGAGAGTGAAATTTGTTGCACTTGCTCTTGTAATTTTGATAGATCATGTTGCAATTCTTCATCTTCATGAGTCATGGTAAAGCCTTCTGAAGGCTTAATGGGTGTTGAATTCTTTTTAGGTGCCATTTTAGAATCCAATATTGATACCTATTCTACAATATTCCCTTGGAATCAATTCAACTTGTTTCTTCAAACAAGACTTATGCAATTCGGAAAAAAAATACACACCTTTTACTTTCTTTGAGGAGCTCGATATTGAAATTGAATTATCTCTGTAATTGAAAATCTTCAATATCTGAAATTCAACCCTGTAGTAGCCCTCTGAAGCTTCTTTCAAATGCCACAGGTTTGATCTAATTTGGATTCCCCAAGACAAAGTTGTGTCCAATCTCCCACAATGACCTAATTTTGGACTGGTTCAGTAGAGAAAACTTGTAGGAATTGCCACGTGTCACTGTTTCATCCTTTGTCTCTAAAATTGATAGCCAAGAAACTGCAGTCCGTTTAATTGCGACCACTTTTTACGGCACTCAAATCCACTGCCCAGAGAGAGAGTTATTGAACTTTTCCCACGATCACCTCTTTGAGATGAAATTCAGGAGCCTGAAAAAGCACTACCTTCCACAGATCATATCTCCAAAAATATTGCGAACCAAGCTCTGAAATTGTTTGACGAATTTCCCCAGGATTTCAGCTTTGCACCATACCAATTTCAGATTCTGAACCTTCGTAGAAAAAAATTTATAGCGAAAATTCCACGATGACTTGTTTAGGAGCTTGAAAAAAGGCCTAACTTTCACAGATGATATCTTCGAAAATATTGTGAACCAAGCTCTGAAATTTTTATACAAGCTTCCTCAAGATTTTGTCTTCGCACCCTAAAAATTTCAGCTTTTGAAACTTCGTAGAAAAAAAGTTATAGCGAAAATGCCACGATGACCTGTTTGGAGCAGCGAAACCCTAGAATCCAAAGCTCTGATACCAAATGTTGTGTAACCAGCTCCAAAAATAGAAGAAAAGAGATATCAACGCCTTAGAAATAAGCCACTTCGAGGGAGAAACCTCCAATACATTACATAAATGAACAATTCTTGGATGATACAATTTACAAAACCTCCTTTCTATATATAGGAGTCCATGTGGCCATAATGTAATCCTAGTGGGCCACAATGTAATCCTAGCCGACCTAACAATAATAATTTGAGGGCACAATAATAACAAAATGGGGGTTACAAGGGTACAATAATAACAATAAGGGGGTTACACTAACAACAATAAGGGACTATACTAGTAATATAGGGACCTAACATGCGACCATTTTTTCCATTTTTCTATCCAAACTCTAATCATCATGAGCCACTCGATGGATTTTCCTCACCACTTTGTTTAAATTGATTGTGGCACGTTTGGAGTCTAAGTATTTTCATGCCTTAGTATAGAGAGTTTAGAACATTTCTCATTGGCTAATGACAACTCAAGGTTGGATCCTTCGACAGGATGCTACATGTTGTCACATTATTAAGTTTATGAGAGGTCAAGGTTGAAGGATGGGTTATAAATGGAGAAAGGACTTGTGAGAGTTCCTAGTTAGACTCAAGGCGTTTTGGATATTTTTTGAAGATGTCTTCATAATGTTGCTCTTCAAGAGGACATGAAGTTAGAGATTATTGTTCGATGAAGGACTACATTCCTAGAGGTACCTGGGTTTGTTCCTGTTTGCAGTGGATTTGGGATGGGGATGAAGGCTAGAAATTATTCTTCAACTTCTTGAAGAGGAAGGTGGTTGTGGACATGGTTCTCAATTTATGCAAGGAATATGGGTCTCTTGCAAGGGATCCTTTTGACATCCAAGATATGTTTGGGCATGTTTTCAAAATACTTTTTCTCCTTATGCTTTGACAAATTGTGTTTTGGTTGCTAGAAATTCTATATTAGGGTTGTTCCTCATAACATGTTTATTAGTGACTGGGACAAGTTGGATAGGGACTTTTATAAGGAGTCATTTGCCACTCTTGCTATAGAAATATTTGATTTAGGGAAATTAATGCAAATTCAAAAATTTCACATTTTAATAGAGGTTTCTCAGATCTAATACTTTAAAGATTTTAGCCTTACAATTGATTTGAAATATATTTATCGTAAAATTAGTAGTGTATAATTCATTTCACTTAAATCTAAACAACCCGGGTTAGTTCCCATTCACAAAGTGGATTTGGGATAAGAATGAAAGTTCCAAATTCTTCTTTTACTTCTTGAAGGGGATTAGTATTGTAGACACGGCTCTTGATTTATGTAGGGAAGATGGGTCTCTTGCAAAGGATTCTTTTGAGGTACAAGATATGTTTGGGCATTGTTTTCAAAATATTTTTTCTTCTCATGCTTTGGTAGATTGTGTATCGGCCACTAGATATGCTATTTTTAGGGTTGTTCCTTGTAAGGTGTTTATTGGTGATTGGGACAAGTTGGATAGAGACTTCTCTAAGGAGTTATATGCCACTCTTATTGTATAAATCTCTAATTTAGTGTAATTGTTGCAAATTCAGAAATTTCACATTTCAATAGAGGCTTCTTACATCTTATACTCGAAAGCTTTTAATCTTAGGGTTGATTTGAAATATATAGTTGTAGCAAACAATAATGTATAATTTACTTCATTTAAATTGAAATGACTATGCAATTCAAGAGAAAATGTACCAAATGAGAGTACTTAAATGTCAACAAATTACAATGCTTAGGACACATTTTTCTATGCATACTTGGTCTAAAATGAACCTTTTATTTCAACATAATTAGCATGAACAAAAAACATTGGAAAATACCCAATCAAGAAGAAAATGTAAGCTGAAATTCAAATATGCAAGTACATAATGATCGGATAAATTTCCTTTGTATATGTATATCTATGAGAGAGAGAGACAAAGTACATGGAATTTAAATTTATCACAAGTTGATACAATATCAAACTTGCTTAAACCTTAGCTAGGAAAGAAAGAAAAATCTAGCCATCAACTCCTCCTAATTACAAGTTACTCTAACCAAAGTCGAAGATTCAAGAATCCTCAACAAGCTAGTATCATCATCAAGAATTCCTTCTTGGTTCAAGCGAAATGACTCTCTCTCCTCCTCCTTAACAAGCATAACAAGTAGCACTATAGTTTTTCAAACTCGTTTTCTTTTATCACAAGAGCAACAATATATCCCTCTACAATTTATGACAACCCTCGCCATCTTTACATCCTTAGGGTGAAACCCTAACCCTAGAACATCCCTTAAACTTATCAAATAACTCTATTCCACCAAGAGAAAGAGAGATAAAAAAAATAATAAATGAATAAGAGAGAGGAAGTACCACGATTCACTCCTCACATATGTAATATAAGTGACAAATGAAAAAAATGTAAGAATGGAATCTCCTTCCTTTATTTGTATGAGACATGAGTTCAAATATATGAAGTGGGCCCAATACACTACAAGAAACTTATCCATAAAAATATAGGCTTATTTGTGAAGTTCTTCCTCTATAGGTCACATTTTTTCAAGATCCAAGGTGAAGACGCTCAACAAGCAAGGCTCCAATCTAAATGCTCCTCAAGCAAGGTACAACATTTCGCCTCCACAAGCCTTCAAAGCTCCATTTCTCTTATGCCATGTGCTCCTCTAGGTCCACCCTCACCTACGTGATCAAACCCTTAATCCAAGCATCTTCAACTCAAGCACAAACTACCATGTAAGTAATCAAGTTCTCACAAGCCATTTAAGGCTCAACACCCTCTTGTGAGATTCCCAACTCTCCTCTTCCAAGGAAAGTTGTCCTCTCAAAAAATGCCACCAAATTACACATGCCGACTAGATGAAGAAGTCACCAAGCTCCACAGCAGTACCCAATGCTTTATGGAAGGAAATCATTCAAACATCCATAATGGTCTAGAAATTAATAAGCAAATCAATTTCCACCATGCCTATCCCTCATCATTGACATACCAAACACTCCATATCACATGAACCACTACCAAGCATGGTGTAAGCATTTTCAAAGTAACCTCAAAGTGTAAAAATTTCACTACCGAAATTCTATTGCAACAAACTGAAATTAATTCTTCTAATCCGTTAATTAATTTAGTAGTTTTATTTCTATGACAACAATGAATTAATCACACTACAATCTTCACAAAATAAAAAAATATTACGGAATATAAACTAGAAACTAAGAAAATAGTGGCACATACACAAAAAAATATAACCTCGTTATTTTGGACTAAAGTACCTAGAAAAAACCCAACTTGGGAAAAATTGGTTGCAACATGTGAGGGTTTTTATTATTAAGCAAAGCAGTGAGAAAATTCCGAGTCCAATTCGATGCCGAAAAAATGGCAATCCTACAGAGAAATTACTAGAAAGAATATTGTGAGGAATTTTCTCACTCCCGACAGAAATCCGAGCTCGACCGCTAGCTCCAAGTGAGTTGTCCAAACTCGGTCTGCAGTGAGACCCCTGCGTCACCCTAGCATAGAATTGGAATACCCACTTCTCGGAACAACTACTACTCAAGCCGTCCTATCTTTTGATGATCGATAAGTTTCCTCTTTGGCACTCTAGAAAATCTTCCCGGCCTCTCGGAACCGAAAAAACGAGCTTCTCTCCAAAGTTGAAATCAAATTTCCCTCTAGAGACTTCCGCACAACCCTTGTGTTAGCCTCTCGTGTGGCTATCTCCGCCTCTCTGCAATCTACTCACAAGATCCGGAAAAATTCCTCCGAACTCACTCGCTTCTACCCCTCTTTGTATCTCGCTTTCCTTCTCCGGCTTGAACTCTTTCGACAAGATGTTGTTGCTCTCCGGAAGAAATTGAAGAGGCCAAATAAATCGATCTCAAGTATGGTCCTCCATATACCAATCAAATTATTCTTATAATCTCACCGTGGGGCTCTAATGACCAATATTAAAACTTAATCAATGGTTGAGATTACTTCCTAGTCGATCCATATGAGTTTCTATAGAAATATCACATTCAATCGATTAATTATCGTTAATTAATCATTTTTTCCCTAAGTTAGACTTGGGAAAAATTTAATCATCGATTAATTAACTTAATTAAGGTATCTCTTGGTGGGTTTTTCCGAAACCTTTTTCCCGGGGTTATGGAGACCTAGTGTTTCTTAGCCTCTTTGAAAACTTTCGAGACTAGAACACCATCTAAGGCTACAAAAAATAACACTCCCTATTAGCGAGGAAGGTTTTCTAGTGCTTAACTTTGCTCCAACACCATGTCTCCGCATCATCCTCCCTATGTCGTTGATGTCCGGCCACTATGATCGCCTCCCACCGCCACCAACCATTGCACAACTCTAATGCTGCATATGTGCTATTAGCTTGACATCGCTATATTGTTTCCAAACTTTGCATCCGCATTACAACTCCCTCTCATATGTTGTTGCTGTTACTCGAAACTATTGCAACTATTGCAACTTCCTCTCATCTCGTTGTTGCTCCTACCGCAACTACCGCAGACCGAGAAGCATCCGAAATATTGAATCGACTCTAAGTGCTCGCATCAATGTCTTAAGAATTTGATTGCTACTAGGATTCCCGCATTGCCCACCGAAGAATTTGTGTTGTCGCCGACTCGCGACCGAGCCTCTTGCTTTGTTGTCAACATTGCTTTTGCGCTCCTCAACACCTCGATCGCAACTAGTCCGCAACTATCACTATGGAATATGACCACATCAACCGACATTGATCCATCCTACTATCGAATACTATGGCCCCCCATAGCAAGGTAATGATCCGTGAGGAAAACTCCTCAATGGACCTTGCCCATTCTCGGAACATCGGAGTATCAAGCTCCCCCTCCTTCGGGATTTGGTGCTTTACTCTATCCTTTTGAGCCTTTTTCCCTAGTCCGGGAACTTTCTTCGCTTTGCAACTCGCACTTCCTTTGACTCTTGTCTTCCTCAACCGGAAGTCGA
Source organism: Pinus albicaulis (assembly GCA_034641835.2). NCBI lineage: Eukaryota > Viridiplantae > Streptophyta > Pinopsida > Pinales > Pinaceae > Pinus > Pinus albicaulis. The sequence goes on from JAXQQM020089934.1 coordinate 10,736, forward strand.
CCAGATTGTCCAGATATGCATTATAGCTAACTCATACGACCTCCTCTAGAAATCTTGCATGAACATCTCTCCAAAGATGCAAAAATTCACGAAACTCAAAAAATGGAAAATAAAAAAAAATCTCCTCCCCTTTCTTGCTTGACTTCTAGCTCGCTATTTGCACCCCCTTATGGAGTGAGAAAATCTACTTGCAGCTACTACCGACTACAACTAGAAATTTTTTATTTCTAAACTAGAAACCCCGTGAGAGAAATTCGTTGTGTGTGTGCTTTCTCTTCCACCCGACACCGATTATGCTCTAACGACCGTTGCAAAACCCTTTTGCGCCCAAACAAGGAATCTTCTCAGTAAAAATCGAGCTATCGGTGCTCTCTCCGCTCGCTGGAATCACTCAATCCGTAAGCCGATTTTTTTTTCCGAACTTGCACTCGAAAATTTGATTTTCCCAGCACGCACCGAGTAGCCCCTAGAATATTTGTCTTTCTCGCTCCCTCTCGAGAAACAAATTTTCTTCTTCTGCTTCTAAGATTTCCATGTCTAATCAAAATCACTCTAATACCATGTGAAAATTTTAATATTGAAATTCTATTGCAACAAATGGAATTAATTCTTCTAACTCGTTAATTAATTTAGCAATTTATTTCTACAACAACAACGAATTAATCACACTACAATTTTCACAAATAAAAAATATTGTAGAAGATAAACTGGAAACTAAGAAAATATTGGCACACACACCCAAAAATATAACAATGTTATTTTGGGATAATGTCCCCCAAAAAAACCCAACTTGGGAAAATCGATTGCATCAATCGAGGGTTTTTATTATTAAACAATAGTGAGAAAATTTTGAGTACAACTAGATGATGAAAAACCGACAATCCTACAAAGAAAATAATGGAAAAAAAATATTGTGAGGAATTTTTCCTCACCCCCCACGAGCAATCCGGCTTTGATCGCCAGCTGAAAGTGAGTTCATCCAGATTGGCTTGCACAAACCTTGTGTCACCCTACCATAGAACTGGAATACACACTTCCTGGAACAACTACTACTCAAGTTGTCCCATCTTCTGCTGATTGAGAAACTGCTTCTCTGGCACTCTAGAGAATCTTCCTGGCCTCTGGAATTGAAAATAAGCTTCTTTCCACCAAAACCGAATTGCCCTCTATAGAATTTTGCGCAACCCTTGCGTCAACATCTTTGTGGATATCTTTTCCTCTCTGCAATCTACTCTCTGGATGTGGAAAAATTCCTCCGGACTCACTGTTTATGACCCTCTATCTTTGCTTCCATTCTTTGGTTTGAACTCTTCCAGCAGAATAATGTTGCTCTTTGGAAAAAATCAAATTTCCCAATGAAATCGATCTCATGTGTGTTCCTCCATCTTCTTATCGACTTCTTCTTATAATCTCACTGTGGGACTCCAACGAACAAAATTAAAACTTAATCACTGACTGTGATTATTTCCTAGTCGATCCATGTGAGTTTCTAGAGAAATCTTACATTCCTCAATTAATTACTGTTAATTAATCATTTTTCCTAAGTTAGGAAAAATTTAATCACTGATTAATTAACTTAATTAAGGCATTTCTATGTATATTTTATTGAAATGTTTTATGTGTTATGGAATCCTAATGTTTCTTAGCCTCTCTGACAACTTTCAAGACTAGAACACCATCCGATGCTACAAAAACTAACACAAATATCACTCATTCTTATAAGGAAAATATTTTCATAAACACTCACCTTCTCTCTTTACAACTCCACTGAACTTGCCATATACAATTTGAACTTGCTGGTATATTTGGAATAATTCTAAACACCATCCTCCATCAAATCATACCAACACACCTCCTGAAAACAATTGGAAGGATATAAAATGGAATAAGACCATGCAATACAGTTGGTATATCTCCTCGAAGGTATACTTGTCCTCACTAAAGATCTAGGCACTCCTACATCCTCTTATGCCTCTTGTAGTTTTTGAGTAAGCCATTTCAATTCATTTCGTATTGGATTAGTAGGTGAGGGCATATATAACCTAATCATGAGAGTAAGTTTATTCTAAATGGGCCTAAAAAAAAGTATGGTTGATGAGTTGGGATTCAAAACCAATAGGATTTCAAGATATTTAGTCAACGATAAACAATGAATTGAAAATATAAAAGTGAAATGTGAATATGTGTTATTTTTTTTAGCCATAGTGAATTACATATTAACTTCACCTTGATTAAGATTTTGGTTAAATAATCTCGTCATATCATAAATATTTTTGAAACGGGTAGTCTAACTACTAGATGAAATGGCCTTTTTCAAGGCATTTTTTCTGGTTAATTTTAACCAAAATCCAGCATAGATTTTTAAAAACTTGAGTTTAAGTCATTTAATTTATAGAATTCGAGCACCCTAGGGGTTTACAATGTATTTTAAGCAACCAAAAAATCACAAAGCTAGCTTGCTTGAAATTGTATTTTAAGATTCCAGTGAAAAATATTATTTAATCTATAAATTAGACTAGGCATTATTAAACTAATAAATATAAACTATTTTATATAATAACTAATTTCAATACATTTGAAAATAAATCTCACATTAATTCAAATCACAATGAAATCGCTTCAAAATACTAGAAATATTTTTTATTAATAATTATTTCAAAATAAAAATGATTTATAATAATTAATTATATAATACAAAATAATATAAAACAATGAATTAACTCTTAAGATAATTTTCCCAATATAATTGTGTGAAGGATGTTTTGATCCTATGTGGAGGATTAAATATTTTAACTACTTTTATATATAACATAATATTTCAATATATAATATAATTAATTAGTTGTAAGTAAGTAACTATATTATTACAATTCATTAATTTTAAGAAGTTAAACTAATTAATTATAATATATGATATAACTAGTTAGTTGTAATTAACAAGTGAACATGATATTTAGTTAAGAACATGTGCTTCCTCATAAAAGGTTACACATTTAAATCTAGAGAGGGTTTCATGTATCAATACTTTGTTCCACAAACAAGAGAGTCTAAATCTAGAGGGGGTCTCATGTATTGATACTTTGTTCCACAAACAAGACAATCTCATACACCAATATGTTGTCTGACAATGATTTTAAAATATTATTATTATTATTTAATAATTAAAAAATAGTTAGTTACCAATTATATATATAATATAACAATTAATCAATTATATTATATACAATAAAAAACATGTATTATATACAATATTTATAAGAAGTAATTATCATTACAATTTTATTTTTGTTTAATATTATTTAATTATAGGGTTGCAAGAGCAGAGGCGGCGATTTACCACCCTGAGGATCGGTGGGAATACCCTTTCTCCTAGGGTCTAGGAGTCACCACAAACAACCAATTAGAAGCCTACACGCTTCTGCAAGGTCTCTCTTGTGGCTATGAAGAGATACATTCAAGATCTCATTATCATTGGTGTTTGCCATTCTTTTGCGCCACCTTATAAATGACTCTCTTCCTTCTAACATCAAACTCTAAGCTACTGTAAACATGATCTATCATATGCTAGGAAACTTTCACTCCAAATCATTTATTCATGTCCATAGGCACAACAACAAGAAGGTGGACCTCCTCATGAATGAGGGGATCCATCTAACAAAAGGAAACCTTAAAGTGGACGGGGTTCTAAGCTTAATCCTAGTTCCTTAAGCCTACCTGCAAACCATGTTATGTGAGTGTCAGTTTTTAGTTTGTCGTTTTTGGAGGATCTACAAGCTGGAATTTTTAGAACACTACAATGCCCCTATCCCTATTCTAGGGTATAGTTTTGGATCACAATTTAGAATTTTGTTGCTAAATACAATGTTGATCAGTTTGAACCAACCTGAAATACTTGTAAAAACTATACAACTGTGCCCCCTAGCACATATTTATGAAATATAAATATATTTCTAATGAGTTGTTTTTTTTAATATTATTTAATTATGTTTTTATTTTTTGAATTTTGAGTTTATTATTTAATATATAAAAAGGTAATAGTATTTTTAATCAAATATGAATTATTCTAGATAAAAAATATCAAATGAACTTACATATTTTAGCACTATCACATTTACTAGCTTTATAAGAATCTAAAACTTTTATTATTAGCTTTTACTCACCTCTTAATGATCAGGAGATCATGTGTTTTGCTCAAAATTTAAAGTGCTTGAAACTATACCGAACCTGAGCGACTGGATAGGTCTCATCGTTGCGATTCCGACGTTGCGAACGGTTCGAAAAATCGATGTCGTATGAGGAAGATATCACATTCTGATCGTTTTCCTAAACAACTGAATTTTTGTGACAGGAGTGATTGGGATGCCCAGTCAGCATGAAGGTACAGTCATCATGGGTGTCATATACTGGGAATATTCCTTTTTCTCAAAACCAATCATATTTCAACATGTGGCTGTTTCTAGGCCCTTGGATGGAGATGTATGAGTTTTAGGAGGACCATTAGATGGGTGACATGTGGCTAGCCTAGAGGCTGCCATGTGTCCCCTTGACCGCTGAACAAAATTTTAATGGATTTCGGGGGGTTCAACCCCGTGACCTCCATACACGCCTGCATAGGTATCGAACCAACCTGTGTAGTTTATACAGACATAAGGGAAGTTGCAGAACGATCACCATAAAATATGGGCCACATACCTGCAACAGTTACATTTGAACATCAAGTACAAGAAGGGAAACACCAATAATGTTATAGACTGCCTCAGTTGACCGCAGATCGTGGCGTTAACCATTGTGTTCAATTATTATGGGCATGATACTTTGGGTTGGCCGCATCTCTACAAAAGTGATCCAAAATTCGGCAACACATAGAAGACACTCTTGGAGGGTAAGAAAGTTCCAAATTTTCACCTCCAGGATGTACTATTATGCCACCTGGGACACCTCTATGTTCCTTCAAGCAAGTGTGCCGATATGATTTGGGAAGCGCACTACAGTTTGGTCGTTGGAAATTTCGGGGTCAAGAAAATAGTGGCAATACTGCAAAAGTATTTCTATTGGCTGGAACTTTGACATGATGCCGCGAAGTACATCAGATCCTACACTTCCTCCTCCATTTCCAAACCAACCATATAGAATAAAGGCCTATATACTTCTCTACCTACCCATAGTCGTCTGTGGGAATCCATCTCCATGGATTACATGTCGGACCTTCCTTCTACCAATCATGACAACGACTGTCTTTTTTGGTCGTCAACAGGTTCTCTAATATGGCCAGTATGATGACCTGCAAGAAGAATATCACAAAAAAAGCCATTGCAAAACTCTTCTTTGAGAAAGTGTGGGTACACTTTGTACATTATATCAGATCGAGACAACAGGTTCCTCAGTAAATTTTGGTCAAGTCTCTAGTCGATGCTAGACACCAAGCTCACTACGTCCACAACTTTCCACCCCCAAATTTATGGCCAAACAGAGGTCACCAGTAGGATGGTCGTACACATTCTACGCATGTACAAATCAAATAATGCATGCAAATGAGATGAAATCCTCCCCTATGTCCAACACAACTAGAACTGGGCTCTCCACAACTCAACTGGCCATAGCCCCTTTCAGGTGGGCTTGGGATTCCAGCGACTATGTCCCATTGATGTGGTCATACCATTTGCAACTACTCAAGAAGATTCATCTCATGTCCATTTTGAAGCCAAAAAGGTGAATAACTTCATTGAGCGCATTCAACACATTCTCCAACGGGTCCATTACATATTTAATAGAGCCAATGATAAGTACAAGCAACGACATGCTCAACATCTGGTACCACACAAGTTTCATGTGGGTGAAAAACTTTGGTTTCGTTTGCAGAAATAATTCCTAATGAGAGGTCATCGAGAGCTTAGACCACTCCTATATGGGCCTTATACCATTATCAAGGTTGTGGGAGACAATTCTTTTGAGCTCAACATTCCCCCATTCCTTGGCCTGCACCCAGTGTTCAATGTGGGCCACCTTCAACCATAATTTCCACCATTACTGGACACATCAGATACTGTAGAACAACTCACACCAACAGAGCTAAACCCTGACTGCATGGAACATGAAAAAAAAGAACGGATCATGCACACTTAGATCAAGAACACTCGCTATCAAAAGATCCAGTTGTATCAGGTTGTCAAAGTTGGCCAACTCCTGCACCAAGGAAAGTGGTTCACCAGGGACCAAGTTTAGCAGAAGTTTCCTTATCTCATGGAGGAACTCAATGCAATGGCGACCATTGCTTCCTAAGGGGCGAGGACTGATCCAGGTGAATATTGGTGGCCACCCACCTATTCCACTTGGACCCCCACCATTGTTTCTTTCAGTTTTTCAATTTCCTTAATTGTAGCATGGTTTACTATTTTTGGTAGTTTTTCAGCTCCTAGACTTCCGAAGCCATTTTGAGGCCCTAAAAGACGTTTTTTTTGGAAAACTAGGATCAACATGGGTCATCAACCAATGTTGGTCACTCGAAATTTGTATTCCTCAGATAGATATTTCTAATGAGGTATTAAGCGCGTCAAACAGAGATTGTATGCCAAAGTTACGTCCTTGGGAAGTTGATGTACCAATTTACCCAAACAGGGCCCATAATTTTGGTGCTTCATCTCCTAGGGTTAGGTTTTTGGATGTTTAGGGTTTTCCCATGTTTTTCAATAATAAAAAGGCCCTTGAGCCTTGTTAGAGTCGGTCTTGTCAGCCCTCCGTCAGAGATCAAAATTTCTCTTTTTGCATTTCATTTTTAGGTGTCTCGCTCAATTCACTCAGTTGCATTCTGCTGGGGGCATCAGTCATCTGATGGAAGGGTCTTGTCATTTTTACTCCTCATGTCTTGTACCTGCTAGTCTGTATTTATTCATCAAAATCAATTTTCAAGTCATGTACAGTCCTGTTTGGTCTCTTGCTTGGCAAAGAGTCATTTTAGGGTTTCTAGGTCATATTAGGTCTAGGGTTTGTCAATTCAGTCTGCAAAGTGTTCAATAATCCCAGCAGGCATATGAGGGCGGTTCAAAATAAGTTTTCATTTCAAAAATTTCATCATAAAAAATGCTTGAGAACTATTCTTCTTCAAAACTCTATTTTGAAGAAGAAATCGTCAAATTTATTGTTTGTAAATATGTAATTTTTAAAGTTTATAGTCATGAAGAACTTCAAGCGCAGCCCTGGTCAACCTTTGCTAACTCCAATGCCAGCCATCCCTGCAAAGACAAATAGAGAGATTCATCATTCGGTCCAAAAATCATAAAGGAAGCAAAACAGAGTTAGAGTGAAGTGTCAAAAGTTTCAAACATTGCAAAAGTGGGTGTGCCCTAATCAAAAATCAAAATCCCTGTCATAAGAGATATGTTCGTGTTCCAATAATCCAATTACACGCCAAGATACATCAGTGAAACCAAGACAAATCATGGAGGAGTGAAGAAATCACGTTGAAGGCCGAAAATGTGTTGCAGTTGCAGAGCGCGGCGCATAGGTTGAGTGTCGCGGTGCACATGGCGCGTGCGGCGCATTGGGTAGTTTTCCGCAGTGTAAAAATACATTGGCGTAGCGCACATGGCATGCGCGTCGCGTTGGGCTGTTGCGCGGCGCACAGAGCCAGAACTCAAATTTTTGTCATTTGTTTCAAAAAACTCCAATCCGCTTGGTTCTTCTCGCTCCAAGAAGTTTATGAAATTGCCATTAACATGTTTGGTGCTCATTAAAGTGGATTATGAGAGTTTGTGATGTCAAATTGCAAACCCTATTACTTTGTTTAAAGCTACTCCTTAGGGTTGTGTTTTGGTGTTTTGGTGCCAAAGACTCCTTTTCCCCTTCACCTTGTTGATTCCTTCCCTCACCTTAAACCCATCATCCCTATTAATCCCCTGTTCCTCTACATCCCAAATCACTTATTTCTAAAGTCCTATTTTCCTATCCCTAAACCCTACCATTCCCTATTACTCTCCCTTTCCCATATAATTTGCAAAATTCCTAAATCCCCAAACCCTGTATTCCTAAAACACAATCAAGTGACTGTCTCCACATTGTAAAATTCACTTGACTGAACCACATTTTTACCGCTATACTATTTCCCACAGTCCACTTTTCCCCACTGTTCCATATTCCTCACAGTCCCTCATTTCCCTTTGGCACACATTTGGAACTTGGAGACAAAAACATCAAGTCTTCATTTCTCATTTTCAACTAACCAAACATACACTTTTCATACACATTGCAACACCATGACGGACACCGACACATCATCTGACAGAGACAGTGATTTCACCATTGAACTCCATGCACCAGGAGGGCACTAAAAAACGTCGGAAAAGGGAGGATAGACTCCGAATCTTGGCTAAGGCTTCCTTGGATGAGCATGATACTTGATGAGGGACCTCCAACCCAAATTTCAAGGAATTTGGGAAAGTTTTTAGTCAATTTTGAAATTTTTTGGTCACAAAACAGATTTTCCTACCCGACGCGTAGCGCCACCTTGCGCATGCTTATGATTGGGACATCTTCTGGAGGAAAACTTGACATTTTTGGATTTTTTGTGAAAATTCATGCATGCTCAGGAATGGCCTAAGGATTTCATCAAGTTCGGATTGCATAAGAGGTCAAAAACACCTTGAAAATCACCTTTCCGCCACTTTTTGCACCCACGAGAACCATTATTGGGAGATTGAAGTTTTGGAGGGGAAAATGACATCCAAATTGAGAAATTCCACTTGGGTTGGAAAGTGGACATCCAGGGCTTTCCAAAAAGCTATCATGAGCTCAATTTGGACTTCGGGAAGTTCCTCAAAATCAGCTCCAAAGTTGTGCTACGTGTAGAGAATTTGGGTGCGGCACATAGAGAAATTTGGCCTCATTTTTCACTCTTCGACTACGAAATTCGCCCATTTTTTACTAGTTTTTACTTTTTTCATGTAACTATTGATTTACCATGATGTAATTTGATGACTATGATGTAATTTTGGCATATATTTACTTGTTCTAGAGGATTCATTCACTAAAAAGTGAAAATTTAATGAATGAATAAGTTTCCTAGAATATAGAGGCAAGTTGTTTGAGTGCCTAGATTTCAGCTTCCTTGTTTAGAATTGGTTGAAATAGCTCCTAGAATGATGAGCTCGACCCCTAGAGGCATGGGAATGGGTTGGGCTGGTCTATATCATGTATTTTTTCCGAGTCATTTTCAGTGGTTGGATACTTGGGAATTGTTTGGCACTCTATTGTACATCACTTCGCATTTTTGGTAAAGGAAAGACCGTGGTTTTTGGCAAAGCACTTATTGGGATCCTTGTGGCTTTTGTGTTTTGATGGTGTTTTTTCTCCATGTATTTGTAAGTTCATTAATGTTTTATGTATGTCATTTCCCTTCTCTTTGCTTCTGAAATTAAACAAATGAGTGACTAAGGTAGAATTCATTAATTTGTTGGTGCTCTACCTTAAACTTTTGTTTAGTTTTATATGTTTTCATCTGTTTGAAGAGGATCCTTGCAGCCTCTTGCCCTCTTTAAACTCCTTAGCAGTCCTTTCTATCCATTCATTCAATTTAAGGCATCGAAACCATTGCTTTCCTCGCCCCAACTTGAACTCGCAAGAATTGGCCTTCATCCCCCGGACCCAAATTTACCTTTCCCATTTTTTTTCCAACAAAACTCCCAAAAAATCAAATCAAATCCTTGCACTTACATACCTAGCCTAAAATTAGTATTCATTTCAAGTCATCTCAAGCCCTTTTGATTATCTTTTGCCGAGATTGACCCGAGAGAGCTCTCTCCCCGATCCGGTAGGGCTAGCTACCGGACCAAGCATGGTTTGATGTTACCCCGAACTCCCGCCTTCCTTCGACTGAGGTAGATTCGGGCTATAACAAGCCTCATTGTAACACGCTCGGAGGCATGTAGCTACCACATCTCTTCTCGGAGATAAGCTACCATCACCCGAGCTAGTTTATTTCCATTATGTCCGTAATCTTATTTCAGTTTATTTGATATTATTGAAATGAAGTATATTTTATGTTGCATATTTGCGTTTATGTTTATTTATCGTATTTTATTTCATTTCGCATAAATTTGGATCAGGTGTTTAGGTTTAAACAAGGACTTGTGTGTGACCCTTACTCAAATCCCAACAAAAAGTATAGTAATGGATTTTGTTGTGGGTTGGTATACCTCCAAAGTATGGAATTCTCTTATCAAGGTCGTGGGGAGAAAATCTGCAAGGCACATTGCAAATTGACATGGCATATGCAACCATTCTTGTTTTTGGAAAACAAAGGAGACTCGTATATGGAGACTCTTATGAAATACATGGTAAGCAGCCCAGGGACAAGCGTAATAATTATCCAATCTATCTTGTACACTCGTATATGGATTCCATCATTTTACATCATGATATATGTTTAGAAGAATAAATTCAAGATATGGAGAAAAAAATCAAACAAAGAAATGGATATAAAGTTAAAGGCTAAAAATAAAAATTGAAAATGATGAACATTGTTTATGGAATATGGACTTTGATGGGAGGCAGTAAGTAAGGAAGAAGCAGGGAGTTGGTATACGGATTTCAAACACAAACACAGGGTAAATCAAAAAAATCATTCCTATAGGCTTTCTTTTCAATGTACAAATAATGTTGTTGAGTATGAGGCTTTAATATTGGGGTTAAAGTTATTGAAGAGATTAGGAGCCAAAAGAATTTCGGTCCATGGAGATTCATAACTCGTTCTTAAACAAATCAAAGGTGAATATTAAGCTAAACATCCCAGGGATGAGGTTATACAGGGAATGTTGTTTTTGATTTTCTACGATGCTTTCCAAAGTATCAGTTGTATTTGATTCCCGAGAGATCGGAATGTGTTTATCGATGCATTGGAAACTTCAACAAGTACATGTAAGATACCTTTCTTATTCAAAAAAAATGCTTTGAAATTGAGGTAAAACATAAGCATGTTTGTCCCTAATAACATTAGATATTGGCAAGTGTTTGAAAATGACAAACAATTAGATAATTTTTCTGCAATTAAAGGAAGAGTTTGAAAATCTCCGTATTGATGGGGAGAGTAGTCTTGATGATGATGGAGGAGAAACTCAACTAAATAAGATCAATGTAGGTTCTAATAAACATGAAACAAATCTTGAAATTCCACGCTTAAAGGATAATGTCATTCCGAGAGGTTTGGTTACATTAGAGGAGTTGTTTGATTTTAATGATGTGGCTCACAAGCCCAAAAATAGAGCCTAGTGTATCCGAAGTTGAGGAGCTGTAATATAGGAACTAAAGAAAAGCTAAATATTGTAAAAAATTTATAAGTCTTTACCTCCAGAAGAAAAACAAAAATACATAGATTTGTTGAAAGAATATTATGATGTTTTTTACATGGGGATATGAGGATCTAAAGGTCTATGATAAAGTTATAATTCAACATACTATTCATGTTAGAGAAGAACATAAGCCTTTCAAGAAAAAAACCGAGAGTAAATATTGTTTTATTTCCTTTAATTGAGAAAGAGGTAAAAAATATTTTTGATGCTAAAATTATTGTGCCTCCGATATTTTCTAAATGGTTATCCAATCTAGTAGCAAGTAAGGAAGAAAACTCGGATAATAAGGTTATGTGTATATTTTCGAACCTTAACAAAGTTTCCCTCAAAGACAACTTCCCTTTTCCAAAGATAGACCATATTTTACAGTGAGTAGTTGGTTCTAGCATAGTTTCATTGCTTGACGGTTTCTCGGGGTACAACCAGGTTTTAGTGCATCCAGATGATCAAGAAAAAACAATCTTCACAACACCATGGGGAACATTTGTGTATGTGAAGATGTCTTTTGGACATGTGAATGTAGGGGCAACATTTTAGAGAGAAATGGACATTGATTTTGCAGTATGAGAAGGATAGTTTCATTGTAATTTACCTTGATGATATAAAAATATTTTCTAAGTTTATTAAAGATAATCTTCATCACTTAAAAATTGTTTTTGAAAAATGCGGAAAATATGGCATTTCATCGAATCCTAAAAAGTCTCTATTTGGGCTTGAAGAGGGTAAACTACTAGGTCATATTATTTCCAAAGATGGTATCTAAATTGACGCAAGTAGAATTGAAGCTATACAAAAGTTTGACATACTAAGAAACAAAAAAGGAAGTGCAATCCTTCCTTGGCATAATTAATTTTCTAAAAAGGTTTATTCCGAACTTGGTCAAAATTTTGAGAGTTGTTACTAATATGTTTTTTTTTCTAAGTAAGGTTAATCTATTAACAAAGTGGGAATAAAATTACAAAGCATGATCGAAGTCAAAACATTGCCCTAGACTTATGGAAAATTTGTCAAAAAAAATCAAAAAAAGAAGACTACCCTCATAAGGGGAAACCAATCTTGAACGTTTTTGGTCGTTGCATTGCCCACGCAGGGGGAACCATCGTTTGATATCTTTGACGATTACAATGTTTACGGAAATTAAAAAATAAAATAGAGGTCCAACACAAGTAATATAAACAAAAACACACCCAATTAAGTGGGCCGCGAAGCAAGAAAACCAAACCAAAGAGAAGCAACTACTCATCCGGTGGTTCTTCGACAATTCGGCACCATCCTTCGGCAAACATGTCACTATCCTTCCTTTACGCGGTCCATGGCGGGAGAAGCTTCGGACACGGAAGGTCCAGGATCTCCGGGCGCTATCTCCACATCACGAGCCCTATGAACACCGAGCCTCCGGTTCCCGCACATTCACGCCATCATGCCCCTCCCGAAGGCCCGAAAGCCGGGCTTTTTCTCGAGCACGGACACCGCTAGACGAGTGCATTGTTCCTCCACTTTGCACCTCTTCACGGAAAACCACGATGATTGAAGCTATGATTCGTGGGCGATTCAAAGAGAAATTAAAGGAAAAATTGCGTCGAGGCCGTCGTGGGAGAAGGCAAAGCGGTGGGGGGTATGAGGAACAGGGGGAGCCCAAACGGTGGCCGGATCCTAGAATCCGACCTCTCCCACTTCCGGGTGTGAGGATAACGGCCTGAAAAATAATCGCCTGGAGTGGGAAGGTGACTCGGTTGAGGGGGCTGGAGGGAGCACGCAGGGGTTGGCCTCGGTGCTACCCCCGCAAACAACGCATTCTATGATGCGAGCAAAGGCATAGGTGAAGTCTCGCAGAGGGTGTAAGACGAGGCACGAAGCGAGGAATGACGGTGGATTGAGAGATGGGAGGATTCCAAGAAGCCAAAGAAGATAGACAGAGGCCGTAACAAGAGAAATGCAGATTGTCCCCAAGGTCTAAGCAACGATTCAGTTGGCTTCTCCTTCCCAGTCACGGTGCGCAGGCGAGTATCCCGAAAGAACGTAGAGCATCTGCAGCTCAAAGGTTGCGGCTATTTCGGATAAACCGGAGCGAAACTCCATTTTGACGTCCCGACCGCTAAGGCATCGAAGAACGCTCGCCATAAATCTCTCATTGATGAGAGCCGAAGGCCGGGAGCATATTGGAGCATGCGGAATCGCGAACAGAATGGAGGTCCGATCTTGAGCTCGCGTTAAAACTTAATGCGATAGATATGATAATTGCACGACTTAAATGCCATCCGCCATCGGTCGTTTTGTCGTACTGCCGCTCGTGACATGGGTGGGTAGGTGTCTCCACACTTCGCCACACCCATGTCCCGTCACCTTAATCGCCCCTTCTATACACCATCATCCGGGAAGTTGTTACTAATATGTTAAGAAAGGATAGTGAAATAAATGGAATGTTGAAGAAAAAAATATCATTCAGAGTGAGGTAAAGTCAAGCTTGACACATGCTCCTCTTTTAGTTAGTCCCTGATTACACCAAGGAATTCATTATTTTCTATTTTTCTTTAGAGCACACTATTACAACAAATGCGTCGATGCATAAAAACAAGGAGGGATATGAGCAACCCATATTCTTTTTTTAATAGGGGATTAAGAGATGTTGCTTTGAAATATAATATTATGGAAAATAAAGCTTTTGCCTTGGTAAAAGCCTTGAAATATTTCAGAGCATATATACTACATTCTCATATAATTTCTTTTGTTCCCAATGCGATAGTAAAATACATCCTTTACTCAAAAATGATCCAAAAGGAAAAAGAGGAAAGTGGATAGCTATAATTTTAGAATATGATATTGAGATTAAGCCCACACAACTTATTAAGGGTCGGGGGATTGTCCAAGTTGATGGAAAAATAAAATTTGCATGTATTAGACATAAATTTTCTTTCTTGCTCTATATGGTGAATAAGAATCTATCGAACAGTATCCGAAAGTTTTTTTACTTCCCCTGAGTATAAAGACATTGTGTACGTTTCATAGAATTTAGAAGCTCCACTAGGTATGACCAATACTAAAGCAAGATTTATTAAATTAAAAGGTCGTCAAATTATGCATTTTGGATCGAGCTTTATTTTGGAAGGATCGTTTGGAGGGATTTTCTTGAATTGTTTGTTAGAAGATGAAGATGATAATATGAAGGAATAATTTCATAAAGGTGATCTGATGGGGGAATATTTTTCCCGAAAGACTACTAGAAAATAAAATCTTAAGAGTTGGTTTTTTAGTGGCTCTACTCTGTTTGTTGATGTACACAAAAGGGTTTCCAATTGTCATCAATGTCATATTTTTGAAGGAAAGAAGAAACTCTTACCCTTCCCTTTAAATCCTATTTTCAGTTGAAGTACCTTTTTAGCAAAGTCAGGGGTTTGGATTTTATTGGAGAGATTCATCCTAGTTCTTCACCCCAACACAAGTTGATTTTTTAAAAACCGATTACTTCACTAAATGGATAGAAGTAGTTCCAACTAGGAAAGCTACAAACTTAGTGATTATTCAATTCATGGAAGGTAATATTCTGTCTAGATTTGACTACCCTCACAAAATCATCATTGATAATGTTGTTTCTTTTAAATCTAAAAAATATGGTAGATTTCTCCAATAATTATCATATAGTTCTAGGAAATTTTACCGTCTATCATCCTCAAGGAAATGGACTTGTAGAATCTTCTAAAAAAGAGTTTGGTAAATATCATAAAGAAGTTTTTACAGGAGAATAAGAATTCTTGGCACAAAAAAGTTGATAAATTCTCTATGGGATGATAGGGTAAGCACTAAGAAATCAATTGGAATGTCACCTTTCCACTGGTTTATGGAGTTGATGCAGCTTTTCCCTACCTCCCTAGGAATTCTAGTGTTGAAATTATTGCAAGAATTAGAGGCTGAATCAAATGATGTGCAAAGGTGATAAATCAAATGGTACATTTTCAGCAGACCAAAGAAGAATTTTACAACAACACATAGACAATTCAGAAAAAAAATAAAAATTATTCATGATAGGAGAGTGAAAGAAGATGATTTCCGACTTAATGACCTTGTGTTGAAATGGGATACTAGAAACGAGGAAAAAGGAAAGCATGGAAATTTTGACAGTTTATGGAAAGGGCCTTAAAATATTAATAAATTCCCCAAGTCGTCCCGAACCAACACGGCCACTTCAAGGAATTTATTAATATAAAAAGAAAAGTTACATATGTTTCTCTCATAAGCGGTTACTGAACAAATGACCCTCCATGCTCTTTAAATAGAGATCATGGACCAATCGGGTGCTAAGCCATGGATCAAGTGTCGTTAATACCGAGGAGAGATATAACCGTTGGATCACTACAAATCATGACTGTCGGATTATAAGTTACAAATGTACATGGTAAAGAAACACACTTTACCTAACTCTACACTAGACTAAGTTATTCTTAACTATTTCCTATGTGTCAAAATATCCTAACATCCCCCCTTAAGAACAACTTGGGATAGGATTGAAGGATTTACAAAGGTGACACAAAAGGAGCCTATTTCCTATGTGTCGAAATATCCTAACATCCCCCCTTAAGAACAAATTGGGATAGGATTGAAGGATTTACAAAAAGTGACACAATAGGAGAAGGAAGGAGGCATTAGAACCTATCCCCCCCCCCTTAATGACAACTTTCCCGAACTCCAATCATGGATCAAAGTTTGGTAAAATTCAGCTTCGTGAGAGCCTTTGTAAAGATATCGGCTACTTGATCATTGGTCGGACAATACTGCACTTCAAGAACACGATCATGAATGAGCTTTCTAATGAAGTGTATGTGGAGTTCAATGTGTTTCATACGCTGATGTTGAACTAGATCTTTACATAGCTGAATGGAACTCGATTATCACACCAAATTGTAGTTGGATGTCGCGATGAAGACCAAATTCGGACTAGAAATCGACGAAGCCACATGGCTTCCTTGTCGACTTCAACTACACCACGATACTGCTTCTGCCGAAGAAAGAGAGATGGCACTTTGTTTCTTACAAGACCAAGTAATAGGTCTTGAACCAAGATTAAATACATATCTGCAGTAGACTTTCGATCATCGTGGTTACTAGCCCAATCGAGTCGGTGAAACCAATCAACAATGGAGATGCCCCTCGCACTATAATGAATCCCAAACCGAACTCGTACTTCGAATATATCGAAGTATTCTTTTAGTTTCTTTCCGAGTGAATTTCATGAGGTTGGTGCATAAACCGAGCGACAAGACCAACAACAAAGGGAAAGGTCGGGACGGGTATGGGTTAGATACAAAATTTTACTAACAAGTTGACTCGTATAAGGTAGCATCAACTTCAGGGGGTAGTACATTGATCGAAAGCTTGACTCTAGATCGAAAGGGAGAAGGGGCGAAGCTATGCCTTCCATGTGAAAGTGGTGTAGAAGATCATAGGCATACTTGGACCGAGAGAGGGTAATGCCTTCCTTGGATTGCAAGACTTGAAGACCAAGG
The DNA here is from genome assembly GCA_034641835.2 of Pinus albicaulis. Classification (NCBI taxonomy): domain Eukaryota; kingdom Viridiplantae; phylum Streptophyta; class Pinopsida; order Pinales; family Pinaceae; genus Pinus; species Pinus albicaulis. The sequence continues at coordinate 27,573 of JAXQQM020089934.1, forward strand.
AAATAATGCAAGTGTCCCAAGTCTCGTCATTTCAAACTTCTTTTTGAGGCTAGATTTCACATGGTTTATATGGTTTGGATCACTACCAGTAAGGATAAGATCATCAACATAAAGAACAAGGATGGTGAAGGAATTACCCACCTTCTTGGTGTAGACAAGTGTTGTCGAATGACACCTAGAAAAGCCATTATCTAAGAGAAATCTATCCATTTTGGCATACTAGTTCGAGGAGCTTGTTTGAGACCATAGAGAGACTTCCTAAGGCAACAAACAAGGCTGGAGTATTTTTGGATAAAGCCGGGGGTTGTTCCATGTATATTTCTTCATGCAAATCTCCATGTAAGAAAGCGGATTTAACATCCATCCGATGAACTTCCCATTTAAAGAAGGCAACAAGGGAAAGAAGAAGGCGGATAGAATTCATTTTGGCAACAGGGAGAAGGTTTTAGTATATTCAATGCCTTCAACTTGTGAAAAACCTTTAGCGACAAGACTAGCTTTATGTCTATCCACTTTTTCCATCCGGTCCAAACTTTGTTTTGTAAACCCATCTCGCATCCGACAAGTTTTCTTCCTTTTGGAAAGAGGAACAAGATGCCAAGTATTGTTTTCCAATAAGGAACGATACTCTTCATTCATAGCTTCTTCCCAATTTGGATGACCAGTAGGCTTCTTCAAAGGTTTCCGGATCAAGTTTTTTCCGGAACTTGAGCCAATAAGGAAGAGGCTCTTTCGAACCGAGAACGTGTACGTCGTCGATCGAGTGTGGTCACTCGCAAGAGAACCCGCTCGCATCCCGAGTAGAGCGGACCCATCTTGGAAGCGGTGGAGTATAAGGAACAATTGCACAAGCTAGAGGAGGATTTTCATCCTCGCTCGTCATCATCTCGAACTAGAAGGAATGTTATTAAAGATAGAAGAGAGAGAGAGAGGTGGCACATATGCTTTGAATTAGGCTCGCAAGCCAAAGGTGGCACACCCGCCGAACTAGGCTCGCGAGCCGATATATTTTCATCAAACTTTACATCTCTTCTAATTATTATATTTTTGGATTTGGGTTGAAGAAGTCTATATCCTTTGACATCTTCGAATATCCAACAAAAATACATTTTTCACTCTTAGGTTCTAAGGCTTTATGTTTCGCATCTAGAATATGGGGCCCAAGCATCACTTCCAAAAACACGAAAGTGACTTACATCCGGTTTGATTAAGATCCAAGCTTCTTACGGAGTTATATTCTTTAAAACCTTAGTAGGAGTGCGATTGACTATGTAATTTGCACATTTAATGGCTTCTGCCTCAAAAATTGAGACCAAGTCCTTTAGATTGAAGCATACAATTAGCCATTTATTTTAAGGTGCGATTCTTCCTTTCGCTACACCATTTTGTTGTGGAGTATATGGAATAGTATGTTGCAATTGAATGCCATGTTCAAAGTGCAAAAGTTGATAAATTTGTTGTTAAAATATTCTCCACCATTGTCTGATCTTAACTTAAGAATTTGATGTCCAGATTGTTTCTCAACAAAGGCCTTAAAGGCCAAAAACATGTTAAAAACTTCACTCTTGAGTTTTAAGAAATATACCCAAGTGCGTCCGGAAAAATCATCAATGAAAGTTAAGAAGTACTTGCAACCAGAGAAAGAAACAATAGGAAGTGGACCACATAAATCACCGTGCACAAGCATGCAAGGTCGAAGCTTGCCAAGAGGCACGTTTGTCAAAACTATCCCGATGATGTTTTCCGAGTGTTGTGGATGATTTTTGTCACCCTCCTAGAGATGACACTAGAGTTGCCATAGACCAGAGTGCTTTAGGACATCTTAATATAGCAAGGAGTCTTTTATAGTTTGGGTTGTCAGTCCCAAGGGACTCGCCTACTATCTCTTGTTCTAAACAAGGAAATTAGATTGAATGGGTCCAATTTCTCTCTCGGAGGTTGATACAAGGATAGGAGTAATGTGAATACATCATGTAAAACTTCAGCATGAAAGTATCGGACGATTAAGAGACCGCTTACTCGTAAAGAGGGCCGATTCAAATAATATATCACGAAAATAAAATATTAGGATGTGCAAGCGGTGAGGAAACATAAGAAGATATTACGGCGAAGGGTGCACCAATTTACGAATCCTTAAGCCACCAATATAGCGAGAAAATTATGAAAAAGAGTGAACATGGAACGACGATATCACTTCTAGGCTTATTTAAAGCGCTTGACTAATTCCGAAAGGGCACCACTTAAGATGAATCCTTATCGCAAACTAGTGAGCCACTGCGCATTCTAGAACATGATACAAGAAGAAAATTTGCATGAAAAGGGATGATATATTAACACATAAGAAAAGTTACATGCACGTGAGATACCAAAGACCGGAATCCTCAATACGGTCGTAACCCCTCCTCATCGAGACCCTACGGGCTCGAAACTTCATACAGTAAATGTTACAAGATGAATACAGTAGTCTTCTCACGCACGCCTGGTCTACGTGCAATCCGGAACCCCACAATGTCTTATTTTTGAGTACTTATAGAGAAAGACGAAAACTTCCCGAGGAGGAGGAAAACGAGGCACAATTAATGACTCGCTTTGAAACCCAATGGCGGAAAAACATTCGCGCCTTCTCTTATGAATGAGCTGGCTATAAATGATGGTGCTGAAACATACTGTTCAAGAAATAAATGTCGGGAGATAAAATCTCCTTATATACAAGATGTGAGTAATAAAATATATACAATTTGTTGCTCGCGGCTGAAAAGAAAATCTACTGTAGTAAGATATTTGGAACAACTGGATTTAAGTACTCGTACTCTCGGCTTTCGGCTATGGATTTGAATCATGGATCTTTAATGCGGGGCGGATGCATCCGGAGAGTTACGAGAGTTCATATCCTGTCTTCTTTAATGGTGGTCATCTCTCCCACCTACCCTCGGCTCCTTCCTTTAATTGTTTCGAGTATGATCCGTCCTTTGTTATGCTCTAGATTTTTCAATGGAGGCGAGAAAGTTAAAGCGCCAACAAAGTCAAATGAAAACCACGCAAAACCCGCAAATCATTAGAGAAAACGACTCGGCGATATGGAGTGTGGTTACAACAACGGCCATGAAGTCGGTAATACATTATAGACGAGACATTTGAGAGGATTCAGGGGTGACAGGAAACACATGAACACAATGAAGAAACGGAGAGTGACGAGGCGGAAAACAATGGGGCGGCAATGAATGAACGGGCTAAGGGTTCATAAACCATGACACGTCGACGGGATACACGAATAGTGGAGGAATAACGTAAAAGCGTACACTTGTGAAACATGATGACACGACCCACGGGAGGTGGGACCCGAATCGAAAATCGGAATCGGAAAGCGAGTGGGTAGAGCGGGAGTGGCGCATCTTTTATGTTCCGATTGCGATTGACAGTGGCCGCGATCAACCGAGGACCGTTCGATCTTGAAACAAGATCGATGGTTGTGCTGCATCGGAGGGAAATAAAGTGGTGGAGCTATGAAAACCGCACGATCGACGGCGCGCGGACCCACCATAGAGGCTGGATTATCGCACCGTCGATTTGAGCTAGATCGGATGGCCAATATCGCGTCCGATTGTTAAAACGATGAGGCCCCTTCTTGCTTTGAATTGTGGTTCTCGACCTCGGGTCATATGGAGGCCGAAGCGGGAGGGAGCCAAAATCTTAAAGGATCGGCTCGATTGTTTAAATTTGAATTTTGAACTATTGCGATGCGAGTTTTCGAGCGGAGATAGTAGCGTCAAGGCGAGTCATGGGGTTTTAGGCTACGTGCGTGATGAATATGTACAACACCGAGTACACATCCCGAGAGCAAACACCATCCCCGCAAGATACCATAGGAAGGCCCGTCACCATGTTTTCCTTACATAGAGTTTGAAGAGAGCGATAGTTTAAGTGACCAAATCGCTCATGCCAAATTTTGCTCACATCATCATTATGAGCAACAAAAACATAGGGAAGAGATGATGACCGAAAGTTGTCAAACTTATACAACCTTGTGGAATCATCGAGCAATGCTAGTAGCTAAAATATGTTTAGGATCTTTGAGGTCCTTGATTACAACATCATGAGGTGAGAATTCTACTATTTTCCCTTCACTCCCGAATGAGTTATCCGATAAATAGATAGAAGGTTGCATGACAAGGTAGGAACACATAGTACATCATTAAACCGACCATTATCTAGATGAATGGTTCCGGATCCTACAACACTAAGAGATCTATCGTCACCAACATAAATATGTTTGGTGTTACAATCATTTAAAGAAGAAAACATGGATTTATTTTTTAGCCATGTGGTAAAAGCTCCAGAATCAATGAGCCACTCATGAGAAGGAGAAGAAGAAGATACATTTAATGCATAACCTGATCGTGATGCTTGACAACCACAAGCAGAAAGTGCCATGCTCGAAGATGAAGGTGAAGAGTGCTCCAAATTGATGTTGCGCTTCTTCATTGTCGCTTCTAAGGCTTCCATCTTCTTAAAATATTTGGACTCTAAATGGCCATCACGATTGCAAAATTTGCAATGTCTATCTATCTTATTTCCTTTGTTTTTTATATGCCTTATCATTTTGGTGAGTTGCTTTTTTAGTTTGTGGCTGAAATTGCTTAGGACCCTTGTTTGGTTTAGGACCATATTTTTTTAGGATATTGCTTCTTGGGATTCTTTTGATATGGTTGTTGTTGGGTCGCTAAGGCTTTCTTAGAAGTGTTTCCAGTAGTGATAAGACCAAGGTGTAAAAATTTTTTCTTGTTCTCTTATCAAAGAATCACAAAAGGCATCAAAAGAGGTATTCTTGTAGATGGTTCCCCTGAAGAAATGATGGCTTCTCTAGTGGAATGGAAGGCGTAAACAAATACGAGTATGCGGTGGCCAAGCTTAGTAAGAATGCAATAGATGAGGCTACCATCTTCCTTTTTGACCTTACAACCTTCTAAAAGAACTACGAGGGTCTTGAATTTGGACAAAAAATCTTCAATAGAGGAGAAATTATTGGTGTCCAAAGTAAGCAACTCATTTTCAAGCCGATGGGCCCCGATTTGATTTTGAATGCCAAAAAAACAGTATTTAGCTTGTCCAGGGCTTCATGAGGGGTGTCAATGTTAAGGATATGAAATCGAATATCTTGAGCAATGGACGTTCCTATCAGCCCTCGTGCTTGATCTTGTTTATTTTCCCATTTAGCAGCCTTTATCATCATTAGAAGGTATAGTTTCTAGCCCTCGTGGCTATTCGATAAACCCCTTTATTTCTAAGTATATCTACCATGTGAGGTAGCCATTGGAAATAATTGGTGTCGTTAAGAATAACCAGTGCATGCACTTTCCATTTTTTTTTAAACTAAAGCCGAGAAAAGCTGAAACTAACTTCTCCAATGGAATGATCTCGAAAAATTAGGTTGTTTAAAAAAAACGGCTTGAAAAATGGCTTTCGGGATGAAGAAATTATTCCTTTTGAAAAAAAAACCGAGTTGTAGACGCCGAATAGTTACAAGAACGGGATGAAGTGCGGTTCTTTTAAAAAAAAATTCCGCCCTTTGAATAAAATTTTTTTTACAAAAGGAGCTTGAGAAGGAGACTTGAACTCGTTGTACATATTCCCTTCTCCATTTAAATTTTGGCCTCCGACTCCTTTAAAAATCTGTTTCCAATATTCTTCATGATCAAAAACCTCCATGTCGTGCTCACCGCCACCTTTTCGCTCCGAAAATCCACTCGTCCAAATGTTAAAAACCCTCTATTTAAATTATATCGGGCCCCGATCCTAAGACCTTAGCCCCACGTGTTTTGGCTATCACATGACCCAAGCCCGAAAACCACAAGCCAAAAGAAGCGGAGCTTATTGTTTCATGTTTCAGCGCAATGGCAACCATCCGATCAAGTTAAATCAACGGAGCGGCGTTTGTTTAATATGATGGTACCCGCGCACGTAAAACCGACGAGTAAAGTCCCGCACCACTTTCACCGAGCCGGCGGTATTTACCATGGGGCAGCGATTCCACCCAATACGCGCCACGTGTCTATGGTACGGGTTATGAAACCACCTTCCCCTCGCGCGTTAAAGCTCAAACAATCGCCGGGGCAGATGGAATTTGTTTGGGCCGTCGGATCCGCGCAATGTTAATCCGACGATGGATATTCTCCGGACCTGCTCACCTCGTTATTTCATGTCCGCCATGTACTATGGTCCGCCACCGTGTCACTATCACCCGCTTCCACTCGTTGACTCCGCCACATCATCCTCCTACTTGTTCCCCCATATTCCCACGTGTCCTCTCTCGTGTGTTCATCATATTCCCCTCCCCCTTTGTATATATGTATGTGTGTATTCATATATTCATGTTTGTCGTCTTTCTCTACGTCCGATCCCGTGTTATGTAGAGAACCCGCGTTCGTCCGTTTGTCAAAACGCTCCACCGTTTTCCTTCGCCACTCGCGCATCCCCGTCCTCTGTTCATGTTCATGACATCGTCTTCACCATCACCTCCATCATCCCCGCCTCCATCCGTGTCGGCTTTTTCTAATATTTTGTGGTTTTTGCGGTGTTTTAAATATAACGGGGAGGTCGTTTAATTCGCCGCATGCTCGTTGCAAAGGTTTGGGGCCCATAATAGACGACTTCTGTGCAGCGGGAATTTAAAGGGAAAGTCGAGGGTAGATGAAAGAAATGACTTCCATTAAATAAGACAGGGAGATATGGGCCTACGTAACTCTCCAAAGAAATTCCGCCCCGCATTAAATATCTTGAATTCAAATCCAAAACCGAGGGGCGAGAGTACAGTACAGAAATGCGGGAATATCTCGAGGGCCTCTCACGGCGATAGATTTTCCCTCGGCTAAAAGTAACACATTGTATATATTTTATCATTTATATTATGTACATAAGGAGATTTTTATCTCCCGACTTTTATTTCTTTAGACATGATTGTTAGGTGTATTCATTTATAGCTAGTCATTCATAGAGAAGGCGTGAATGTTTTTCCGCCATGTTATTCAAATTGAGTCATTAATTGTGCCTCGTCTCCCTCCTCCTCTAGAAGTTTACTGTCTTCTCTATAAATACTCAAAAATAAGACATTGTAAGGGTTCCGCATTTCGTCACAGAACCGTGCGTCGAGAAGACTACCGTATTCATCTTGTAATATTTACGTATGAAGTTTCGAGCCCGTAGGGTCTCGATGAGGAGGGGTTATAACCGTATTGAGGATTCGGGTCTTTGGTATCTCACAGTGATGTAACTTTTTCTTATGTGTTAATACATTATCTCTTTGCATGCAAATTATCTTCTTGTATCATGTTCTAGAATGCGAGTGGCTCACTAGTTTGCAGCAAGGATTCATCTTAAGTGGTGCCCTTTCGGAATTAGTCAAGCGCTTTAAATAGGCCTAGAAGTGATATGTTGTTCCATGTTCACTCTTTCATATTTTTCTCGCTATATTAGTGGCTTAAGGATTCGTAAATCGGTGCGCCCTTCTCGCCGATAATATCTTCTTATGTTTCCTCACCGCACTCACTCCCCGATATTTGATTTACGTGATATATTAGTTGAATCGGCCCTCTTTACGGTAAGCGGTCTCTTAACTGTACGATACTTTCATGCTTTGAAGTGTTACATAATGCTCTTACATTATTCTTATCTATGTGTCAGTTTTTGAAAGAGATTGGTCCCATTCAAATTTCGGTTTCCTTGTTTCAAACAAGAGATAGTAAGTGAGCTCCTTGGACCGACAACCCAAAATATAAAGAGTTCCTTGCTATATTAAGATGTCCTAGGCACTGGTCTATGACAACTCTAGGTTGTCTCTAGGGGGGTGACAAAATCATCCACAACAGAACCCAAGACCTCTATTCTCATCAACTACCCCTCACCAAGTGACATAGTAAAAGGATTATGTTATTTTAGAAAGGAGGAAAGAGGGATTATTATTATTATTATTATTATTATTATGGGAGGTGTGTGTGCCTTTTCCCTCGCACAAAAAATGAGCAAAAGAAAAAACAAAATGCACAGACTTTACGGCGTAGAATGTTAGATTCTCGGTTAGCCTTTACCGGCAATTATCACTTTTTTTCACTATTTTTTGATTTCCCGAGATCACACAAAGACGCGGGGAAAGAGCATACGTAGCAAAAAAATCCCTTTTTTTCCCCTGTTTCTCGATTTGTTGAGATCGCACGGAGCGCACAGCAAAGAGCATACATAGAGAGGAGGGTATAGATTCGGCAAAATAAATAAAACCTTAATACGAAAAAAAGGAAAAAAAACCGAAATAAGCAGAACTATTAACAAATATAATCGCAAAATAGATGCTTTATACCTCAGCATCTAAATCGACATAACTTGGCCAGTGGAAACCTTTTCGCATGAAACAAAAGGCGTTCCTCACCGTAACGGATGCTCCGTACACAACCGAGTAGTTCTCTAAGCCCAAAACTATTCAGTAAATAGTAGATCTACAAAACAAGCATTCACATGCAAATCAAACCGGCTTCGGATTTTGATCAACAACGGGACGCGGCCCTAAAAATAGCTCGATACCATGTAGGAATTTACGAGGTAAGTTTCGTAGATCAAATAACCAAAGTTCACCGCTCACAAACAAATCACAAATCAAGTACACCAAAGATAATCACATGGTTAAAACCCTCAAAGAGGGAAACAGAGTCCACGTCCCCGAGCCAACGCGGCCACTTTAGGGAATTTATTAATATAAAAGAAAAAGTTACATATGTTTCTCTCATAAACGGTTAACCTACAAATGACCCTCCATGCTCTTTAAATAGATTTCATGGACCAATCGGGTGTTAAGCCACAGATCAAGTGTTGTTAATACCGAGGAGAGAGTAACCATCGGATCACTACAAATCGTGACAGTCGGATTATAAGTTACAAATGTACATGGTAAAGAAACACATTTTACCTAACTCTACACTAGACTAAGTTATTCTTAACTATTTCCTATGTGTCGAAATATCCTAACACTAACATGGGAATTACTTGTTGGAGGGCCTATAAATGGCAGAGTTGCTCAAACATTATTTTGCTTAAAGTGCATCTAGTCTCAAAAGAATCGTTGTATATTTTTTTATTATTAGATATTGCAAGTGTGGGTGGCTGCCATAAAAATTTGAAACCCGTGAGTGAAGGCCCTAAGTTTCAAATGACTTGCTACCATATGTAATGAATTTTCAATCAATAAGGTCAGCTTCAACTAATGAAAGGACAAATGAATGCCCAATGGAGAAGGCTACTAATCTACGATGTTCTTGGCACCTCACAAGGAGGATTCCATCCCCATTGGAGCCATTGTTAGGGTCCTATAAATATAGTGATCAAGGTATGATTATCTAGTCATTTATCCTAGTGGGATGTTGTAAATATTTTTTTCATTTTAAGTTGTTTTTTTTCCGTAAAATAATATATATATATATAAATTAAAAAATAGAAAAAAAAATTAAAAAAAAATATAAATTGAAATAAAAAATAAAAAAAATAAAGGGAAATAAAAAATAAATCCCCAAAGGGGCGCGCAAACTCAAATGTTGCCGAATTTTTATTTTTTTATTTTTTTGAAAATGTTTGAAATAAAACAAGATATGACATTTTTTTCGTTTTTTAGACGATTGAGATCGTCCTCGCCTAGATTAACGACGTGGGGACAATGTTCGAAAACCCCCCGATCTTTCAAGAATCAACGAGATGGTGGGGGGAGAGATGAGGTTTACAATGAAACCACCCGAGATAATGTGGTATCTCCACAATGATTTTAATGGGTCTCCCTCCCTTTACGCCTTACCATTCCTACTCCCCCCCCCCATCCAATGTTTTTTTCGTCTGTTTACTCTCGCTCCATCCTCACCATGCCACCTGTCACCTATCCCATCGTCCATGTCACTGTTCATCCATGTCACATAACCATTACCTTTCAAATCTCCTGCCAATAGTCATAGATGTTGGCCATTAAATTTTCCCCACCAACCTACGCATTTTTAGTTAATGTTAGCTCCAAAACGGTAATAATTCCATTATTCACCCTTAATTCCCATTTTAAAAGCCTATATCAAGCCTACATTATCTATTTTTTTTAGTTGTTTGATTCATGCAAGTTCTGACCGAGGATTTCCAAGTTCGCTGACGCCTCTGTACAAAGCTTTCTCCTTCTGCAACTGATCAAAGTACGATCTGGTAACACTATTTTCTTCAAGTTTCCATTAAAATTAAATATGTCTTCACATAAAGGAAAGGTAAATAAGTATGACAAGAATCCTATGTCACCTCCTGTCCCTAATTTATATACGTCCCCTTTAGTAGACACCCAGTAAAATATAGCAGAAACGCAAGGCAAATTTTTCTTTATATAAGCTTCGAAATTGGGAAAATCGAATTTCTTGGATAACGGTGATGATATAAGTATATGGGAATCGAGTTTTCCTCGCTTTATTTTTTCCTCGTACTCATATCTTTCCAAATTTCATTACATGGTGTCATCATAGATACCTCCCCATCCCGAAAAGCGACAATTTATCACAACAATGAAATCCTATTCTCGCTACTCTCGAAATTTATTTGTCAAGTCCTTCAAATAAATCCCCAAGCCTCTTTTACACCCATTTTCAATCGATGCACTCATGGAAATATACCAAAATATTACCCTCTCCCGAGAGCCCATATTTTTTTAATTGTTTTTTGCTCGAGAATTTTGAATTTCCTAGAACTAATCCCCCCATACTCTGTCTGCAATTTTCCCTAATATTTCAAGGCAATTTATTTCCATGGTGACTTTCCTATTAGGTTATCGCTCATAACAATAGGTAGATGAGGTATTTTTTATTATTTTCAATTGGTTAGAAGCCTTCATTTCTTTTTCAATTAAAGGAAGTATTTATCGTATGTTATTCATGAGAAATTTCCGAAATTTAAAGTTGAAGGTGCATTAAAATACCAGTGATTCCTAGTGTATTTAACGATGTTCTATCAAGAAGATAGGTTCAAGTTCCATCCATACAAGATGAATGAACAGGGAAGTCAACTATCAGTAATTCACTAGACTTCTTTAGTTAGAAGGAATTCCAAATATTATTCATTCAACAATTTTAGGGATCAGTTTTTACACTTTCCTTGTGTCTTATTAGCAACGATATTATACCAAGAATTTCACCAATATCGGGAATTTTTGGCATCTTACAGAACAAGATAAAGTTGGATACTGGTATCTTTACTAGAATTATACAGATATTTAGATCTATGGGTGTGAAATTCCTCCCTATATATTTCTAGCGTTTGTGTCGATGAATAGTTTTTTTCTCTTGAATACATTAGACAAATGCTAAATATGGATGACTTACATTTTTGTGTCAAGCAAAAAAAAGGAACAATTCAAATTGAAAGCATAGGTTGGGCCTTACATTGTAAATAACAGAGCAACAATAAATAAAATAGAAGAAATACTAAGGCAAACAAAGTTTAAGTTAAGCTTCACATGGTCATATGATCCATTTGGGATAATTTCAAAAAAAAGAGTTGAGCGATAAAAACCACTCCATATAAACATACACCTAGAACAAAGATAGAGTAGTATGCCAATCAAGAGTAGTGGATAAGGAATACACTACAGGGAGGTCGAAGAACAAATTGTCAGCTAGACTTCTCCGCAAAATCCTATTCCAAAGGACAAGGAAACCAAAAGAATAAGGGAAATCATGTCTCCCGACATACTTAAATCTCAATATTTTTGTGTTTTCAAGAGAATAAAAGAAGACAAATTCTCAGGGAAACAATTATTATTTACATTAAATATGATACATGGACCACCAATCAAGAAGAATCATCGAGGAGAAGGAAACAAAAGAGAAAGATACAACTCTTCTAACATGTTTACCAGTCACCCCTTTTTCAAATGTTGAAGATTTAACACAGTCATTTGTATCTTCTATATCTCAGATGGGAACACAACAAAATATTTTTCAAGATACAAGGAAATCAAGAAGAATAATGAAGCTTTGAAAGCTACAACATATTCTAAGTTTTGGAAACAAACTATTACTACTCAACACGGGTTGCTCACTGCATTTGACATAGAAAAGGGACATTTTCAATTAGCTTTCCTAGAACATACAGTTCTAGTCCCTAGAACTGCAGAATACTACAAGGCTTAAATATTTTCTATTGATACTAAAAAAGGTACATGCAATTGATCAAATAAATTTTCATAAGCAAGTGAGATGATTTATTCAACACTCGACTCGATTCAGTTATGGATGCCTCAAAGTTACAAGTCTCTCCGAATAATACGCATTCATAACTAAATATAGAACAAATGTATTCTCTAGCCAAAGACACTAGAACCAAATATTTGGAATATTTAATAATCAAACTAGGATATGATCCTGTAAATGTTAAAACAACACAGGAGATGATCAAAAATAAAAATGAAGATATTCAAGCTCTCAAGAAACAACTCAAATGCCCAACCATGGAGAATCCTCAAGCCAAAGAAGTAACCAATTTGGAGACAGAGAAAGAAAATTTGTTCAATATAATAGTTGAACAGAATTTTTAGATTAAAAAAATGGAAAAAAAACATGGAGGCATTATTAAAAGCAAAGGAATAGTTGGTAGCAATAGGTACATCAACACAACAGAGGTACAACAAATGACGAAGCATCCACGTCGGATTCTTCCGAAAAGCTAGTCCAAGCTTTGGGATATTTGTCACCGAGTAACCAAGAAAAAGAGAAACTATTAGCATAATTCAAAAGAATGGAGGAAAATATAATCAAATCTAACAATACATATTTGATGAAGTGCAGAAAAAATTTCAAATTGACTCAACAAATTGCAAAATATGAGAATCAATCTTTTACATCACAAACGTTAGCGGAGGCTAAACAAAGTATATGAAAAAACATTAATGACAATATTATAGACTTGTGGCCATCATTTTAGATCATATTTGAGTAGGAAGAATTATTACAAAATTTCCAAACAACGGTTGAGAAAACAAAAAGTCAAGATTGAACACAGAGCCGATGGAAGCACACAGAATAATCAAGATGTTGAATTCTAAAACTAAATATGAGCTCGAAGAACTCCGTATTCAAGATAGGATAGACACAGACATGGAAGTAAAGAGAGTTATGACTAAAAAATAACCTTATGACACAATTAGAGAATATATTCAAGGAATTGGAATTACAGGTGAAAAATATTTTAACATAAAATTTAATACATTGCAAGAGAAAGAAATTTCAACTTTTAAAAGTATCTAATGGAATATTGATCCCATTAGAGAACTACTAGGAAATGTTATGTGATATAGATGCGGATACTTCCAGATTTACCAAAGTAACGAGAAAATAACTGGAGAATCTTTCTTTGAAGGCACACAATATGATCTCCATATTCAACATATGAAGTCCATCATCTATTCCTCAATAAGCCAACTTTTCAAACATACACAAAAGTAGACGAAAGACTTCAAGTATGGTGAATTTTTCTATTCCAAGTGAAGAAAGATGGGATAAAATTCTAGAGCTTGTTGAGTGAAATATAATTGGAATCCTACAGCTTTTGGAACAATAAAACAAAATAAGAAGGAATGTAGCTACAATCAACAACAACATTTCTCAAAGTGTGAACATAAACATCCAAAATACTATTATTTTATTCTATTTTTTTAAATAATTGTATCTTTGACATATATTATTTTGTAAATGATTTTATTTTTGAAGTCTAAATTGAGTGTGAGAGAGAATCTATAAATATTTTTATAAGGACTTAGAAAGGGTTGGATAATGAAAAAAGAAAAAGACTTTTTTTTATTGTAAGTTGTGAATTTTACTTGAAGTAATCAATTTCATAAATACAGAAAGCGTTTATTCCAGGGATTCTTATGTCGAAAAAATGGTGATGTTTTTTCTCATGTTAATTTGTTCTTGTTTCCGAGTTTTCACATGGATTTTCTTTCTCGATTGTTGCAAGAATATTAAGAGTTGAATTTACTTATTGTACCATTTATCTGGCTTGTTTAAAACCATCTTAATGTTTCCTTGTGAGATTAAATATGAAATTCATTCAAGTATGCTTTATATTTAATTTACCATTTGTTTCTTCATGTCATCCACACCATAAAATATCTTAATTTCTAGGAGTTTTCCTACCTCGCCTTGCTTCAACTACTCTATTAATTCATGATTGATTATCAAGAATTTGAAATGACTCTGTGCCCAATGGAATTTTCCTTCATTTTACAACCAAAATTTTAAAAACAAATCTACGATAAACTTTAATATCTATCCTAAAATCTTGAAAGAATAAATTAAATCATATAGAGAGAGCCCTCTCTCGAAGATGGAAGGGCTAGATCCCAACTTTAAAGTGGTTTGTGGTTACCCTCTGCAGCTTTATTTTTCATCCTAGGAAAACTACGAAGTGGTAATAGAACCGATGCATGAAGTCTAACATAAAGCGGAATTGGGAAAGGTGGGGACAATGTCGCACATGATGGTTACTTCCAAAAAAATCGACAAGTATGACATCTATGCCTAGATAAGTTGCTTTGGGAAACACGGTTGGTTGGGCACCGCTGATTAAATTCCCTTAATTTCGGGCATTGAGTGATCAAATGATCGTGTTCATTTCACAAGGCGCAGATCGAGACGTTAGGTCTAGCCTCTTTTTTTTCTTCTTGGTGTCTCATGGGGTTGGACATGGTGGGTACGATCATGACGCTTGTTCTTCTCGTATATACAGGGATGGTCTTGGATCCATCCTTCCCTATTTGCATGGGTGTTGTGGATGGATACTCGGGAATTGGATTGCACTAGTGCATGTAATGCATTTCTATATCGATGGATCTCGAGGAAATGATGGGTATAATGCCCATATTCTATGCATAGGGCGCATGCATGGTTGGTACGCAATGTCTTACTTTGTAAATTTGTGGCCTTTTCTCTAGTAGGTGGAGTTGGGCTTACAGTCGTACTTTCAGCATGTATAATAACTTTCAACTCCTCTAACTTTGGGCAAGTGTTGGTAGGATGTCCAACTACATTGCATAATGCACAAGGTGGAGGTGTCCTAGTAATTTTAGGAGCATCCACCTTCTTCTCTTTTTTCTTCTCCTTTTTTAGTGGCACCAACTAGTGTCGCTACGTGTGGTTCCTAGGTCATGATGGCCTCCTTGGAGGTGAAAAGAATGACACCCGTAGAGGTGATACTTGAGTTTCTCCGACATGGCCGGTGGGGAAAAAATACCATAACGATATCGAGAGAGCCATGTTTGGAAATGTGAGGCTTTCCATGACTTGGTGAGAGAAAAAAACTAGGCGAGGGATATAAGAATGGGGTTCAGGGTGATGGCATATGAGAGAAATTATGAGTCAATGATGATGACACTCGTGGTATCGAGCTATGGTTCGTGACTCGATTGGGTGTTTTATGAACTCATCATGCAAACCAAAGCTATTGTAGTTGCTGCAGCTTCTCCTAGCAATATAGGAGGCTCTCCAAGGTATTTTTCAAGGAGCGTGTATGGTTTGAATTGACTAGGGAGTGAACTCCATGTATGTTGTAACCAAATCTGTATAAGATTCTACATATGGTAGCACGTCGTCAAGGGAAGATATTTTTTTCTTCTCATAATATAGGAGTTGGTCAATAGTAACGACTTTTCCTTTATGGGGAAACATCAACACTTTGAATATAGAGGATGATATCGCAGTCATTGCGTACATATAACTCAATCCAAGAAGGATGTTATAATCCAATTGTGCATCTAAGAATTCAATGTCAATGAGCACAGTATTGCCGACGTATATGTACTCGGTACGAGGGTTGGAAGGGTGTCCATGATATGCTCTAAGCATGATGTCGGATGTTTTTTAGTTCTGGAGATCCTAAATTCTACCAAACTACTTTTTACATGATATATGTGGATGCTTCTTCATCCACGATGCAATGATGAATGCTAATTTTTTGGGTTGAAATTGGGATTTTAAAGGTGACTAGAGAAGGGAGTTGTGGGCTCGCTTTATCTAGGTCAAAAAACATTAAGCGAGATCGAAGGGTCGATCACATCTAATGGAAAGTAGAGCTTTCCATTGGGTCGGGAAATATTGTAGGACTTCTAATGTCGACATAGCGAGAGGGGGTTGAGCCAATTCATAGACTATGTTGTAGCTAGGAGCGACTTTTTAAATTATATCTTGTGCGCATCCTGGGACCTTTTACCATTTTTGGCATAGGTTCTATAGGTACCCTAGGAATGGTCAATGATGCTATAGGCACATTCGTGCTTGAGGAAGATGGGTTGGTCTTTTGGGGGAGCCTCATAATTTCTATTTCACATTTGCGTAGAGAATATCTTCTCCTACCATGTAAATATCACGATTAGAGTTGTTATGAGTGTTCCCTCCATGATTTTTTTTGTTGGGGTGGTTGATGTTGTTGAGTATTAACCGCTCCTTTATGGGGGAAAGGTTCCCTGCATTATCGCAGATTGTTGGCTCTTCCTCCCTTTTTCCTCTATTTCCCTAGATTCATTTTAACTCGTGGAGTTGAGCACGATGGTGGGTGTAATGACCATATTCCCGACATATGGTACAAGAATGATTTTTTCCTTAAACTAGTAGTCTTCTTTTTCCTTTGAGATTTGTTGTTGGTTTGTTCCCCGGTTCTAATTTCTGTTGGAGTTTCCCCCATCCCGTATTTGCGGGGGTGTTGCTCATTTCTGCTCCCTATCCATGATCACCCTTTGGTTTTCTTTTTTGTTTTTTTATTAGAAAAATTAGGGGAGATTTTTTGGTATTCTCCTAGTGAAATGAAGATTTTTTTTATCTTGGGAAGGTTGCGCTATTAACCCCTATGTTATTTTTGCATCGGTGGTATATTTTTGTTGTTGTGTGGGGAAAGGAGAGTATTGGTTTCATTGTCCCTAATTGGCGTACAAATTCTTGGATGAATCTCTTACGTCGGTATTCATAGATGGGTGTTTTTTCTCCCCGAGGGGGAGGATATGGTCCTCTCTATGGGGGGGGTGATATTGGTTAACCATATTAACCAAATTTAGTAATGGTGCAAGCTACCTGGGGTAGTATCCTGTGTGCAGTACATTTTGTGTAGTATCGAATGGTTGACTAGTAAATGAATACCCAAGATATTGGTAGTTGTTGTTGGGTTGATTTTGGGTTAAGGACCCTATCAATCCATGAACAGTATTATATACGCCTGGTATCTCTTTATAAGTTTGCGAGTATGGGACATATGGAAGAATGTGATATATATATCTAGACTGGGTGTATATGAGCTCTAGTTGTTGGGCTTTGCTAATGGCTTCTTCCTTATTGCGTGGGGATGAATTTTGCACATATTTTGAAATTTACGATGTGATAGATCTCAAAAACAAGTCTAAGAGTACTCTATCGTTAAAATGGGCTTTACACAAGCTAGGAAGTTTTCGTGATTCATGGATATGGTTTGATATCTCGTATGGAGGGTGTCTATTTAAAGTGGGTAAGAATTTCTAGTCTTGAATCGTGTCGGATCGACAAATTTGGAAGAATGTAAGGAATGTTGTAGCTATGAAATTAAAGCTTCCATGTGACATATAAGGTTGGTCAACATACTATTTCACTCCGTGCCCCGTAAGGGTGCATTGAAATAGTCGTAGCTGAATGGTATCATCTATAATACTATTCGACGAACACCACAGTGAAAATTCATGACATGGTTTCTGTGTCTTCACCTTGCTTTCCTTTAAATTTTGGAATATCTAAAGGGAGCTTGGTGGGAATGGTCGGTCAATTAAGGCGATGTGTAATTGGGTCCTTTTTTAGCTTGCTTAAATCTGGTAGATTCAAATATGGTAATAAATGTATTTGTGAGTAATTTTCCGTCGCGAAATGATTTTGGACAACTATATGCAACGGGGTCCTCTATCGGGAGGCCAGAGAAAGACTACCCTGAAGGAGAGATATGTGGGCTCCCCAAAGGGGTAGCGATTGGTGACCCTTGCAGATTCGTGACATGTGTATTTTTTCGAGGATGGGTCTTAGCAAATTTTCCCCAATAAAAGAAGATCCTATAATAGTGGCGAAGTGATGTCCTCTACGCTTAATTTTCGGGAAGCCCAACACACCTCCGGTAATGGGGGGAGGTTTAAGAAATTTCTGGATCGATAGGGTGTCATGGGGTCCCCTATGGTGTCGATTAGTGTATACTAATTTTTATTTTTCGAGGGAAGAAGATCGTGATATCAATGAAATATAATCATATACATAAAATAAAACGAAAATGGAATGGTAACTTTCCTTCAGATTAAGCTTTGTGATCAATCAAGACAAAAAATGGTTTTTGTTTGTTTGCATATGATAAAAATCCCATGTGAACCTGATCTTCCTTTCCACTCTCAAATTAAATGGTCCTAAATAGCTGGAAACACCTTCCAACAACCGAAGAATCAACCAAGGTATTGTAAATGATGATCGAGTGCTGCCCATGGTCACCTACAGGGAAAGGATGCCCTATATTTGGCCACTAAATTACCTTCGTCCCACGTGAGCATTCGAGTCTTTAGCTTCTTGGTAGTCAGTTCCAGTACCAAGCACTAGATGGGTCAGGTAGCCTCAAAGAGTACCACACGTACTAGACCTAATCTAAACCCCCTCTGAATCAGGTCTTTGTTATGATCAAATATTCTTTTATGTGGGATGATTGAAGGATTTTAAGCACCCTAGAAGTCAACTTCTATGTTTTATAGATGTAAAATTGACCATTGTGGTTTATGGGATGCCTACCCCCAATGGTCTTAACCTGAAATATTACTTCTTGTATGGCCCATGTGGGGATAATTAGTTGGTTCAAGTTATGGCTATTTTTTAATTGTCTTGAATTTTTTTAGGTTGTTAATTGGTAAGAAAAGGTAAGCTAAGCGCAAAAAACTTCGAGTGTCGGATGACTTCTTATGAAAAAGCTTAGAAATTCTTAGTGTGTGGTGAAGTGAACATACAAAGTGTGATAACATGCGGATATGTGATGATCCTTTACTATATCCCTCTAATTACACTAAGTGTTTGATTGTTCCTTGCATAAAATAGAAATGATGTGCGGATAATGGGCCGCTTAAAATCCTTCTAATTACACTATATGGAACTAAAGGGAGATGAGGAATCCAAATGCTTTGAGAAAGTGTTCATATACAAGCCCAGGTTCGCCTAAAGGCACAATGGAAGTAGAGATTACTTGCTTTCTATACTAACATTTGGCCCTAGTCCCAAAACTAATGAAAAAAAAATAGCTTATTTAGTAGCAAGATTTGTGGATGATGGGCCACTTACTCCTTTACTAATTAAACTATGTGGTTTACGTAAACTTTATCAAAATAGTTTGAAAAACATGTGTGGAATTTTACCACTTACTCTTCTCCCTAATTAAGTTATGTGCGGTTTTGAAAATATAAAAAATAAGAAAAAACTCTAATTGCCCCACTAATTATAATTAGCACAGTAATTAGGCAAACTGAACAACAAAATAACAGAGTGCGGAGGTGAAGGAAATTAACTAAAGGTTTCCAATCACTTGAAAAATGAAAATTCAAGGTTATTTCTTTCTTTCTAGAGATCACGCGTGTTTTTTCAACATAAACGTATATGTCAGAGAAAAAGCCGCACAGGAAAGAACAAAGAAAAAAATTCACTTTTCCGAGGCTCCCGAACAAGTCCAAGGAGTCCTGCAAAAAATTTCCAGAGAGGTAATGAGCACCTTGTAGTTGGTTATGCAGAGAGAGGAGGTCCTGCAAAAAAAATCATTAGAACAAATAAAATAAACCAATGGAGTCACCAATTTTTTTGTTAGTGTTTTTGTGGTAATGGAGTACCAACTAACACCTCCATAACGATTTGGTTGTTCCCCTCGCAGAGGATTACAAAGATAGTTGGTACTAGTAGTGAACAGAGTTAAACAAAACAAAGAATGACTAGTAATGGAAGAAATGCATGAAGAAACATAAGCTTAATAAAAAAAGATAAATACACTATCCTTTGTAGGGTTTACGATCACTACCCCGAGTCCTCCCTCGCTCCGCCTCGCCTCCCTCTCGCGCCCTGCCGACCGCGCTCGAGGCCCTGGCAGCCCCGAGCTGCGCCCTCGTTTTCGTCTGTCCGGCCCTGCCCCTGCGACAGCTTCTTTCCATGGAAGACCGCGAGACCCCGGATCCCCCTCCGCCTCCCGGAGGTTACGGCTTTTCAGGGCAATGATTGCGAATGCTCCCAAACGCCCTCCTTCTCGGTCCCGCAGAAATTTGTGAAAAAGCGGACTCAATCCCCACGGTGGCTCTCCCCGAAGGAGACACTGCAAATCGGCTCGAATGCGGCGGAGAGGGGTCTCATAGGCCAATTCACGGGCCTCAGCCCTCTCCCAAATCGGTTGAGGATTGGACTCAAAGGAACTGGAAGCCTCCGATCAAGGAGGGAGTCAATAGTTACTTCGTAGGTAAGGGTTTCTTTGTGTTTGTCTTTGAAAACCCGGAAGACAAAGGATTAATCTTCAGAAACGGGCCATACTTTATGGGCCCTCGGGGCCTTTACCTAAACAAATGGTCCCCCGACTTCGACCCCACTCGGGATGTTCCCTCAGGCTGTCCGTTTGGGTTAGACTCCCTCACTTGCCTCTCCATCGTTGGAATCCAAATTCTCTCCGGACCATAGGAAATGCTTTGGGAAAATACATAGATCGAGCGGTGAGAAAGGATCGGTACTCATGTGCACGCATACGACGTAGAAGTAGATCTCGAAGAAGGATTACCGGAAGCAATCAAGCTCACCGTTGCTTTCGGGTGGACGCATGTCCAAGAGTTTGGACTATGAGCAGACCGCCCTTTAAATGTAGGCACTTTGCCATGGGCACGGTCACTTCGCAAAGCACCGTAAGAAGAAGTCGGAGGAACAGGGCGGATAAACAAAATGGGGAGCAATGGACCCTAGTCCAAAAAAACACTAGCTCAAAAAAAAGGCGCAGTCAAAGGAAATATGACTCGGAGGTCAACCAAGCACCAAAAGTAACCAAGAAGTGGAAGCTCCTCCAAATGCACCGGGAAGAGAGCGGAGACATACCAGCCTAACCTAAATCGGGAGAACGAGGAGCACGTGCCCCCTTCCCCTTCAAATAAAGAGAGAGAGGAAACAATTCGGGTTCGAGGAAAATCAAGGCTCTCCCACTAATCCTTCCTACGCGAAAAATAGCAAGGAAAAAACCGAGTGGTTAGTTCTAGTTCTTCCGAAGATGAATTCTACGAGCGCCCTTCCAAAAAAGCAGGAAGGAAATCTCGTAAAGAAAAGAGGGAAGAAGAGGCGGGAAAAGACTCAAGATTCAAGGAAGTCAATCCACAATAGAAATGTCTATTGGGCGAAATATCGGACCAAGGCCTTCCAAGGAGGCCCCAACCCCCCTCTTTGTAAATAATGAATCTCGTCTCTTGGGAACCGTAGAGGTGCTGGGAACCCCTCTAGAATAGAAGCGATCGAGGACCCTACTGAAATCGAGAACCCCTCGAGACGTTCTTATGCTCTGCAGAGACCAAAATAGAAGGGCAGGCCCTTCTAGAGTTAGGTAGAACAAAGTGGAACAAAAAAGCGGGAGAAAAGCAGATCAACGCAAGGGGAACCTCTGGAGGGGTCGGCAACACTACGGACGGATGACCTCTTTGTTACCTGGTGTTCCATGAAACCCAAACATCGGATTTACACGGAGCTGAAGCATAAGGCAAGTAAGTTGACCATCTCTCTCTTCAATCTCTATGTTCCGGTGACTTATTCTCGAAAAGCGAGAATGCTGGGATACACTTGAGGCCTTTCTTGAGCAGCACCAATCCCGGCGCAATATCATACTAGCAGGGGATCCGAATATTGTTCGAAAGCAAAAGAAAAGAGGGGGGATCGGCTCCGGTGACCCTATGTTGGCCAAGGTTGAGGAGATCACCCTGCGCTCGGGACCTTCTTGATTTCGAGCCCATTCGCGGAATTTACACTTGGACTAATAATCGGGTTGGTGCGGAGCACATTTCGCTCGTTTAGACCGTTTCTTGGTTCAAAGCTCCATTATGATGAACAAGAAAATAACCACCAAAATTCCGCCCAAGCTCTCCTCGGACCATAAACCCATCCGACTCCATATGGAAGATGAAGAAGACTTGGGTCCGCTTCCTTTCGATTCAACCCTCTCCGGATCGAGAGAGATGGATTCTTGGAGACTCGCAAGGCGACGATGGGCCAAACCAATCTCCGGATCCTCCCGACCTACGTATGGGAGAAAAAGCTGAAAGCTACAAAGCAAGCCCTCGAAGGACTGGATAAAAGCACCGGATATCAACCCCATCAATCGAGAGAAAGGAGGTCTGGAGTCTTTTTTCGGATTCGCAACCGATATGGAAAACAGGAGATATCACATCCGAGTTGCTCGAGGAGGAAGTAAAAGCACAAAGAGCAAGCTGTACCAAACTTTTCGTAAGGAAGAAGAATACTAGAGGCTTAAATCCGAAGCCTTTGGTTGAAGGCGGGGATCGGAACACTCCCTTCTTCCACCGACAATATAGAGCTAGACCGTCGAAGAACTACATAGCGAGAAATAAAAAACGATCGAGGGTCAAGTTTGTAAAGGATTCAATCAAGTTAAAGCCGCCGCCGAAAACCACTACAGAACTTGTTCGGGAGAAGAAACTCAAAGCAATGACGAGGAGGTGGATGACTTTCTCTCCCGTGTTCCCTCCCTTATCGCTCCGAAGACAACTTAAATCTCTGCGGACCCATTGCGAGGAGGAAATCATAAAAGTTATTTGGTCCATGGAATCGAGATAAGGCTCCCCGGGCCGGATGGGTTCACAATCCACTTCTACAAATCCCTCGTCGGCACATTATCAAGGCGGATCCGCTTAAAATGACAAGAGGATTCATGCAGAAAGCCAAGATTGGTGGAGGAACCAAGTCCACTTATCCGGCTTTAATTCCTAAGGACACCAATCCCCGACTCCTTTGCTAGATTCGGACTCTATCTCGACGTACAATGCTTCTTATAAAATCCCGGCAAAACTTCCGGCGAGTCGGATCAAGCCATTGTTAAAAAAGCGATCTCCGACAACCAAGGTGGCTTCGTGGAGGGTAGGGAACATCCCGGACAATGTGATCCAAGTTCAGGAGACAATACACTCAAGTAAGCAACGAAAGGAGAAAGGTATGTTGATTAAACTAGATATGGCTAACGCCTTTGATAGAGTTAATCATAGCTTCCTATCTAAGGTCCTGCTCTCCTTTGGTTTTTCGATACATTTTTGTCCATTTAATAAAAGCCTCGCATTGACGGTCCATGGATTGCTCCCGTTAGTTAATGGCGGACCCGCTAACTTCTTCCAAGCTCGTGAGAGGTATCGAGCGGTGTTGCCACTCTCCCCCTTCTGTATATCATAATGGCGTGACTCCCTCGGTCGTAAGCTTACTTCGCTGAAAGAATAGCGGGACATATTCCAGGCCTCAAACCTTCAAATGGAGCCGAACCTTTGAACCATGCTCTCTTTGCCGATGATTCTCTCCTACTTGGAGGAGCCTCCATCGAGAATAGCCAAAGCTTTCGACTCGGTCCTCGAGAAGTACTCGCGAGTTTCGGTGCCTTGGTTAACGAGAGTAAGAGCGAAATATATATGCCGGAACATAGATTAGAATGAACTTACCGTCAATCTCTGCTCTTCTTGGGTTTAAAGGTCGAGCAAGCCTGGGACGAGTTTAATATCTTGGTCTTCCCATAACTTCGGGGTAAACAAGAGGTCGTTATGGAGCGACATAATCTCAAAAATTAAATCCAAAATTGCTGCGTGGGGAGGCTACTGGCTAACTAAGGAGGTAAAGTAATCTTAATTAAAACGGTGTCTGTCTCGCTCTCCCAATCTTCCGGGCAACCTTTCCTCCTTGCTCCAAGAAAGGTGATGGAGCGGATCTCCAAGATGCTCGCAGATTTTCTTTGGCGGGGAGGGAAAGGCAATGAGAGAAAAATGCATACTCGGATTTAAATGGGATGTGGTTAAAAGCCATTGTCACGAAGGCTGGATGCAAATTAGAGAACCCACGCTTGTCGATCTTGCTTTGGGAGGAAAGATTTTGTGGAAGATGTTCAATGAACCCTCTCATCCAATCGTTGTTACCTCTGCGCTCAAAGTATGGTCCCATTAGCGCGCGCTCCAACCTCCGGACGATTTAGTGCTCCCAATAGCACGCCGGTCCGGAAATTATGTTGTAGAAAGCGACAATTTTTTCAAAAAATTAATCTACGAGATTCCGAGGCAACGAGCGTACGCATCTATGGGTTGACGATGATAATGGGAAGTGAGCCACTTGCACGGATGGAAGACATTGCGGACCTCGGGATTGGGTTTGGACGCGCAGTGTAAACGAGTAGTGATGATATCTCGACACGGGATCGGTCGTGAGATCGGAACGGATGGGGATTTCACGAGTGCCGGCCACGGTTTTCCCATCAACAAAGCACGCGCTGTACGATCCGATGGATGATGCTGTCGTTTGCAGATCCAAAAAAAGATAAGCTCGGGGTTGGGGACAGTCTGAGTCTATACCACCAGCAGTGGGTATAATGCTTTACGGGTCATAAGGAATGGTAGTCAAACTAAGGAGTTTTGGAAGAATGTGTGGGAGCCGCTCTCCTTCAAAAGCAAACTTCTTCTTACGGACCTTGGTCCATAACAAGCGGCTTCACGGGGGATAATCTGGAAAAAAGGAAAATAGGGTGGGCCTCACGCAGTGTGTGTTATGTGTGTAACAATGAAAAACATCTCGACGATCTTTTCATGGAGTGCGCATTTGTTTGAAGAGGTTTGAGTTCTCACGCTTCGGGACTTATGGGATTCCCAGCCCCCTTGCAGAACTCGATGGCAGACGACCTCTTTGCCTCTTGGAGTCAACACTATCCCCATCGAATCCCTTCCAAATCTTTCGGCGTAGAACTGGATAGCGCTCCCAAAATATGTATCTTTGGCGGATCCGGTTGGCCCGCAATCGAAGATTTTTAAGAGAGCTGCTTTATACCCCTCTGCAAGTCGTGCCGAAAAGCTAAATCCTTTCTCCCGGAAGCGGCTCAAATTCGGTATTTTAAAGAAGATCATTTGCTATCTGTCCAAAGAAAAGCGACGGCTTGGTATGCTTGCGCCCCATCCTCGCAAGTACCTTCAACCCCCGCAAGGTGACAATCCCGAATGGCGCATAAGAGACGAGGATGTTTTTTTCAAAATTGGTGGAGGTCCCAAAACATTTCCACTATCTTTTCGACGGGCGTCCAAGGGGAATCCGGTGCTGTTTGGTGCGGGTGGAGTTATTTACTCTCTGGTGGGTTTTTCAAAGATTGGTTCTGCTGGGGACTTGGCAAGAAATCCAACAATCACGCGAGATCCTTGGGCTCCTAAAAGCTTGTCTTATGGCAAGAGATAAGGGAATCAAAGTGCTCCAAGTCTTCGGTGATTCGGGAATCGATAATAAAACATATAAACATGGAGACGCGTTTCGGCAATGCCGACCTCAACAAAATTCAGACGATTGAAGAGAGTCCTCCAAGACTTTGACAAGTGTAAACTTCATCACATTTTGAGAACGTCAAACAATGAGAGCGGGATGAGATGGCAAACAAAGGCGTGCACTGCGCTTATGAAAGGGCGGATCATTGTAAACAACATAAGCTCCAGTCCGCATGCCTTGAAAGTCCTTATTGATCGTTAGATCTGATGGATAGATCTCTAGCTTTGTAAAAGGGGCTGCCTCGGCAAAGACCCATATCCTTTCTTACTTAATAAAATCATATCCGTTACAGTTAAAAAATAAAAATAAAAAAAGATAAATACAACACAATACTCAATGGATTAAACATGTCAATATAACAATGGATAAAGACTCTCTTTATTGACTGTTGGTGGTATAAGAATACAATGGAATGCTAAAACACTTGAATATAATCCTTTGAGCTATGGTGCTCAAATATATTCAACAAGGAGGTCCCTTTCCTTAGTCTCTTTTCAAGCTTCTCCTCTCTCTCAAAATAAGTGTGAAGACGTTCCAATGGTGGACTCTTCTCGGTCTCACTAAGATGTTGGATTTCTTAGAAGCAATATGGCCAACATGCTAGTGCTCTCACTTCCTTTGATTCAACAATGAAATGTGGTGTTGCTATGATAGAAATTTGGCCAACATAACAATGTCTCATGTTTTTCTCTTCCCATGGTTTGTTTATATATAAAATTTTGAACCCATCTTCCCTCCCTTGGTTTAAGAGTGATAGTGACTCAAGAGTAGGACAAGATGATTCCATTAAGGGTTGCATATCTTCGTGGGCAACCTCAAGTCGGTTGTCCTTGAATGGCGATGTCAGGGAATCTCCTTCCAAAGTGTGGGAATTGGTCCCAAAATGTTGAGTTTTTCCCTTCCTTCGACCGCATGGCTTTCGAAGGAAAATTCGCGTTGTCAAGCATTTTTTTCCTTTATCCTAGTGTGCGGTCAAAAATTTTCCCTTATAACCTTAGGAAAAGTTCAATTTTATAATGTTTGTGATGTCTTCTATTGGAAAATATTGATTTGTATCTTTTTCTGGACAATTTATAATGTCTCTTGCATTGAATGATTTTCATCGGTGTTAACAATGCCACCTTTCTCATTAACTTGTAACATATAGTCATGAGCCTTTTCAACATACTTTTAAATTTATGCATAACATCAATGTGCCAAGCCATGCAAAAAAACATGTTATCCCATGAACACAAACCATATTACATTGTATTTATAGTATTTTTTCAATAATAGGTTGTCAACCTTATACGTAAGAACATATATTACACATTCAAAACCTTTAACCTATGCCAAAATGGCATTATAACTTATATAACATCCTTTATGACATGCACCACCAACTTGTATAACTAAATGTTATGTTTTACCAACCTTCCATCACTTGTATAACCATTATTATAATGTTCCTCTAAAAAATAAGTCTTAAGCTATCACTACATCAAGTTTATTTTCACATGGAGCCCAATACATGTTTAGTGACTTATAACATAAATTTGTATTGCAATTAAAATCATAACTCACACCTTTATCATCATGCAATACATAATAAAAAATTTATCAAATGGATATGTGTATCAAATTATTATTGTGCACATTATTATAAGAGGGTGTGAATCAATATAATACAATATTTACTTATTTTAACATTTGGGAACCATAGGAAAATAATCACGTATGAGATTTATCAAGTTCAAAACATGGAACACAAGATTTACGTGGAAAACCCTTTTCGGACAAAAAGTAATATTCCAAATGGAAATATTAAGTGTAATATTAAATACATGCACTAACTAGAACTCAAACAAGTACAAAAATTCTAGAAATTGTCACAAGCATGCACACATTAAAAACCCATATTGAAGGATTAAGAATTTCGAGTCACTTTATTAATAATGAGCTGAAATTTGAGTACGATCAGTTTTGAAATTGTGCACTCGAGGCTTGCTATGTAAACAAGCAAATACCCGTGTGGAGATATCCGAGAATTTCCCACGGATTTGTCTCTATTAGGCTGAATACTACACCTAGAAATTTCTACACTGGTCTTGAAGGAAACTGTAGTTTGATGGATCCAAACACCTCCAAAAATTTCCCTGAAAAAATTAGGAGAATGATTCGAAGTCTAGACCAACAAAACCTAGAAAGGATTTGAGCTAATTATGACCCCCTATAATTACCCAATTTTGTGTGATGCAAATTGCCAGAAATTGCATACCCTAAATACCTATGATGCTAAATGTGGCCTTATCCCTCCTTAATCTACCGTAAGGTGCTTGGTAAAAATTTTTCCCGAAAGAGAGAGACAGCTTTCCACCCAAAAATCCCGCATAAGAGGGTTAATCCCTCATGTTATGAAATCAGATCACAAAATAGAAGAAAAAGATAGATCAACGACTTATAAATAAGCCTCTTCGAGGGGGAAACCTCCTTTACATTACATAAATGAAAAATTCTTGGATGATACAAATGAAAAAACATCCTTTCTATAAATAGGAGTCTAAGAGGTCACAATATAATCCTAGCCAACATAACAATAACAATGTAAGGGCACAAAAAATAATAATAGCGGGCTTCTATGGGGCATAATAATAACAATATGGGGATTACATGGGCACAAAAATAACAATAAGAGGGCTACACTAACAATAAAAATAAATGGATACACTAGTATTATAGGGATCTATCATGCCCCTCTCCTTCAAAAAAGTGTTTTCTTCAATGCTCGAGTAGTTATGGATGCTTCTGTATAAAATTCTCATCCTCCCATGTCGAATCTTCGATCGGGTAAGATGAGATACTCGAAATTGATCAATTTCGTAGCCGTCGAGTTCTTGTTTCGTGACCGCTTCTGTGTTCCAATATGAATTTTACTTCTTCGTCAAGTTCTAGCAATATTGTTTGAACTAGGAGCTTTTCACCTATAACCATGTTTAAGCATGAAATATGGAAAACTAGGTGCACTCGGAAGATGTAGAAGCTCCAATTTGCATGCCATAGTACCAATCTCTTGCAACACTTTTTAAGGACAATAATATTTTGGTGATAATTTATTATCCTTCTTAGCTTGCTTGAGGGACATTTGTTTGTATGGTTGTAGACATAAAAATACTGATCACCTACATAAAAAATTCTTTCACTCGCAATTTTTATGTGTCCGTTTTTTTTATTCGATTCTATGCCAAGGCTGAGGTTGTCCTTTAAGAGTTGGAGAACTTGTTGTTGATGCTTGATGTGATCTTCCACTACTTGAACCTTAGAATTTTATGTTAAAGAATATGTGTTGGAGGGTGGATGATATCCATAAAGTGCCATAAATGGGGTCATTTTCACTGGCAAGTATGGAAGGAAGTGTTATACCATCATTCAGCTAGAGGTAACCACTTGACCCATTGTGTTTGTTTATCATATACAAAGAAACGAAGATATCCTTCCAAACATTTGTTCCTTGTGTTCGTGTCAGTATTTGAATCCCGCCATCGATGATCAAAATCCCTCTTTTCATATCATTTTAAGAGTCCCACTCAGAATTTTTTAATCATTCCATTAGGTCATGAAAAAAATTAGTCACCGATGGTAGCCCTCAAGTCCAAAAATCATCACTCTTCCACAAATTTGATTATTTTCCCGGCATATATCCATACCTTGCTCACTATACATCATCCATAAAATCAATATCAGTCTTGTCATCTTGAAATTCACCCTTCAAGGTCTCATTAGGTCTTTTAGAGTTTTTTCAAGGTTTCATTAGGTCACTAGGGTTTCCAAGGTCTCAATAAAAACTCCATTCCATTGCATAAGGTCAAGAAGTGAAAGAGTGAACAAAAATAAAAAATATCTTTACTATGTAAAGAGATTATTTGAAAAGATGTAATTATCATTTCAAAGTTGTGATTTTTATCCTGAATTGTAATTCTTATTCCAAAAAGATGTAATTTTTTATTTTAATTTTGTAATGTTATGTCATTTATATGTAATAAATACAAGGTTCCCAAGTTGCTAACACGGTGTTCCAAGAATGCCAAATCACTAAGAAATAAAATACTAGAGTTCTCACAACATATCAAATGATCAATTTTTCAAAAAAGAAAGAGTCAAGTGAAAGGACGATTGTTTCAAAAGATTAAGTGAGTGATAGAGGAAGAAAGTGGGTCCCTAAGGCCCAAATAATCAATGCACCAAGTATAAAATCCCTCAAGACATCAAATTCATCTTCATTTCTCCCTTGCATCATTGAGTCACCACCTCCACAACACAAAATTCCAGTTTTGAAGGGCTGAAAATTTGAGTTTTTTGTGTGGCATTGTACACTCGGACATCAGGAGGGCGCATCTCGTAGCTCGCGATATTGCACCGTCAGGCGCTCGCACACCTCGAAAAAAGGGAGGGCACACTCGTAGCAAGCGTTTTTCACCCTGCCCAAAAATGTTCAGATGAGCTCCAAATCAATTGGCATCACTTTCAAACTTCAGCAAATCATTGCCCATGCTCTCCAACAAGCAAGTAAGCCACAATTATACCATTCCTCTTCTCCTCAAATCAATTTTGTGTGCTTTTTTAATGTTGTATGCAAGATTTGGTGTTTTCTTGAGATTAAAACCCTAGTATCACTATCAAATCCTCAATTTCCATTCCCTACCACCTCACATTCCTTTCGTTCACCTCCCTCATTTCATAAACCCATTCCCCACTCCATAAACCTACATTTCACTCCCATCATCTCCCTATGGTTTCTAGCCAAGACACTATGGAAGAGGAAAATAGAGAAATCGGTGAGGAAGAAGAAAGGGAAGAGAGGAGGCCACACAAAGGAGGGAGGATCCTCATAATTCAACCTCCAAACACCAAGGAACTCATGGCCTCTCCCATGACTGTGACATGTTTCAAGAATGTAGGATGCTTTGACTACTGTGAAAAAAATACAAAGGGTCCAATATCACCTCGTTTTTGACTAGGTTGTTCACTTCTAGTCTTCATCGCAACCAAGTAACCCTTGCTAGTGTCACATTCACAGTATCTATAGCCATGATAGTAGATGCCATTGGAATTTTGAATTTTGGTGAAAAATGGTACAAACAAAAAGACTTAGAGGATCATTACTTTGAGCCCTACATTAAACCAAGGTACAAAAATGAAGGAAAGAGGGTCTTTCCTTTCTCTCTACCTCCCGGATAGGTATGCCCCCATGATGAAAACCATCATGAAGTACTTTACTTGTGAAGGAATGTTCTCTAGACTCTACACCCTATCATTTCCAGTTATTAATGCACTTCACAAGCGTCAAAATGTTCAACATACCTTATTTTCTCTTTAGGAGCATTGAAAAAAATGTATTACCTTGTTCAAAAGAGAGATTATGACCACCAGATAAAAAAAATATTTTTCACCACTCCATCAAGATCATAGTCCTCCATCACCTTTATCAATTGAACATCTCATGGAGTACTTTAATAGAAAATGACATCTTCAGTGCTCCACCAGTTCAACATGCTCAATCTATGTCTCCACCATCTCATCCCTCCACTTCCATTCCTCCATCTCATCCCACAGTACCTACTTCATCATCAGCTCAAACTACTCCACCCATTTCGCCGCCACCATCATCATTTCATGTGCACATTGGGTCACCAACCGTAGTTGAGATTAGCAAGCCTAAGAGCGTTGATTTGGGCATATTGGCAAAAAAATACCAAAGAGGTCATAGGAAAGTGTTTTTCCCCACGGATTGTGGAGAGGGCCTTGCCTTCTTAATTGGAAAAGTAGGTAGACAAAGGAAAACAAAAGGTGGCAGAGGGCGAGATATTCAAGATGAGATCGAGCATGAGGAGGAGAATCTTCATGAGACAGACATGGAGTTTGACCTTGTTGATTTGAGTCAACAAGATGATTCTCGAGATCATTAGCACAGTCATCAAGAGAAAATAATCCAATATTAAAAAATATACAAACTAATCTTAAGAGATCTAAATTTTTCATTACCTTTCTTGAGTAGGAGAACCAACGACTAAAGACCAAACATTTCATTGATGAAGTGAAATTCATCAAAGCTCAAAGAGAGGTAGAAAAAGTTAGTCTTGCTTGAAGAGACATTAGAAAAATATGGTGAAACCAATGAGGTAGAATAACAAGTTCCAAGGAGAAGGCCTAGGACTAGAGGTCTAAAAATATCTCTAGAACTAGAGAGGCAAAAGGAGGTTGAGCTTGCTAATCAACTCACTTTGAATGAACAATTTATAGTGGTAATCAATGAGAACTAGGGAGAAATGGCTTGACAGATCTAACCAACACCTATATAAGCTTCGAAGAAGGAAAACATGGATAATTATATATTGAGAAAGAGGGCCAAGCACTATGCCAAGAAAAAACAAAATTGCAAGGTCAAAACTTAAACAAGCCAATGCAAAAAATTGAAGCATCGACCATGCAAGAAGAGAAAAGAATGATTGATATCCCTCGTTGAAGCCTCACTATGCATAACCTTCATCATCAGTCATCATTCAGCAAATTTTGACAGGTTTTGGAACATTTTTCAAATTTTTAAAGTTTTGTGCATTTCAAAGACAATTTTGTGACAAATTATGACAGTTGTGTGTGCAACACTCAGGCGTTACGATTTTGTTTGAGGCATATTTTAGCCAAAATAAGACCACCATTAGATTCATAATGATGAATAAATTCAAGAAAAAAAAATTCTAAGCTTTTTTTGGACAACTGGTCGGTGAAAAAGTGAAAAAACACCCTAAAAACCACAGTTCTGCCTCATTTTTCACCTTGGCATTATGCACTAAGAAGTCTTGGTAGAATGAAGTTTTGAGGGGGGAAATCAATTCCATTTTGCAAACCAAGCATATATCTGGAAATTAGGTAGGAAAATAATTCTAATGAGCTATCCCGAGCTCAATTTGGACACCGGGAACCCATCCAAAACGCAGTTGAAACTTGGAGGGCGCACTAGCATTTTGATGGCGCACTTGACTTTTTTCTTATTTTTTCTCTGTTTTTTTCTGCAAATTTGATTTTCATCTTGGGAAATCAAGTTTCTAATTATGTAATTAATGGAAGTAAATTTAATTATCATGTTTTTACTAGTACCTAGGGTAAATACATTAGATGAAAATTCATGATGAGGTGTAATGAATAAGTTTGCAAAAAGTGAGGGATGAGTTAGTTTGACCACCCTACACTCTAGGTATTCAGCTCAATTTTCGGTGGAACTGCTCCTTCTCTCATGGATTCGACCCCTAAGGCCGGGAGGAGTTTTTTTTGAGGCCTATATCATGTAATTTTTTAGTCATTTCACAGGTTGGGAATCATTTGGATGTTGGAATATTGATCAGAGACTCTATTGTAATCATTTTGGTAGGAGCTTAATAAAAGAGTTGCAGCTATTTCTTTGGGATACCTATGGTATGGTTCTCTAGCACTATTTCTTCTCTTGTTTCATTTGTATGAATGTATTGTTGGTCCATTTTCCATTTCATTTCTATTGTATGATCACTTTCAAGTTAGAGAAACATAATTCATCTCACATGCTCTTGCTTTGGGGAAAATTTTCATATTTTGTTCATCTTTCTTTCGCTTTAGGAAGAATTCATCTTTCATGCTCTTCCTAGCTCCTCACCTATTTGAATCATTCCATCCCAAGAAACCTAATGTGCTAGCCTTCCTACCTACCTTTCCCCAATGAATGGATGGTAACCCTAATCTTATTTTCCCTGGCCTAGCCTCTTTGACCTAATATCCTCATCCAACAACCCAATCAAATCAAATCAAAACCCATGAACTCATACCTAGCCTAAAACCCTAATTTGTTTAGCCCTCTTGGTTGTGACATTTTGGAGAGAGCCCTCTCCATCTTGGTAGGGATAGATACCAAGCCAAAAGATTGGTTGGTGGTTACCTCTATTGGGATTTCTTCTTAAACCTTAGAGATCTGCCGGAGTGATAACACACTATCTCATGTTTTTCCACATCATATTGAGGATTATATGATGAGTTATGAGCTAATTTAGTACCCAAACGAGAAAATATTTTTGTCCCAAAAAATTCCTTTAAAAAATGGGATCGCTATTGTTTACAATAATCTTTAGGTTTCCATGTAGCTTTGAATTGTTTCCATAAATACAATGATCAATCGTGATCGGCTTTAAATGGATGAGATAATGTACAAAAGTGTGCATACTTAGCAAGTCTACCAACTACCACCATTTTGATAGTATTTCCTTCGGACTTAGGGTAAACCCTGTGATAAAATACATTGAAACCTCCTCCCAATGTTGACTTGGAATGGATAAATGTTTTAACAGGTACATAGGGTCTTAATTGTCTCAACTTTATTTTGTTGAAAACCAAAACATTCTCCCATAAAATTTTGAATATTCAGGTTTAAGGCCATCCAAAAAAAATTCCTTCTGACCCTCGTAGTAAGTTTCTAAAATCCCGAGTGCCCCCTCCTAAGGAGAGGTGTGAAATTCCAAAAGAATCTTTTGTTTGAGTTTAGAATTCTTACAAATATATAAGAGATATATGTACCATAATGAATAATTTTTTCCAAACTAAATGTTTCATATGTACTGGGATCTACTCGCAACTTTTTGAATGAGTGTCCACACCTCTTCATCATTCTTCCATTCATCCCTTTCTTCGATTTATCCACTCAAAGTTGGATAATAGAAATGGCAGCAACGTAGTGCTTCACACATCCTCATCCTTTCTTGAGAGTGCATTTGCAACAACATTTTTGCTTCCCTTTTTTGTAGATGATTTCAAAGTCATAACCCAACATCTTTGTGACTCATTTTTTGTTGCTCTTCTAAAGACAATATTTGTTCCAAAAAATTATTTAAGAATATCATGATCTCTGTTTTTACCTTTAAGTGTCTTTCCCATTAGGTAAGGCCTCCATTTCTTTAGTGCATGTAGTATTGCCAACATTTCCTTCTCATAAATAGAATTCGAGAAATATTTTTCCTTTGATTGACGACTTTCAAAAGCAAATGGGTCTTCTCCTTCTTGCATTAAAATCACAACAATTCCATTTCCCAAGCATCACATTCTACAATAAAGGTTTTTGTGAAGTCTCAGCAGTAGCTAAGACCAGTTGATTGGCATCTATTGCCTCTTTAAAGATGTTCAAAGGCCTTAGTTCCTTCCGGGATTCCAATAAAATGCATATTTCTTCAAGTAATGATGTTAAAGGTGTATGATATTCTCCCATAATTATTAAAAAACTTGTGATCAATACCCAGCTTAACACACACAAATCCCTCAAGATGATTTATGGTTATAGGGATTTTCCATTCCTTAATGGATTTAATTTTGTTAGGGTCTACCTTAACACCCTCATGAGATACAATATGACCTAAATATTCCACCTCATATACTCTAAAGAAACATTTGGAGGTTTATGCATATAATTGCTTCTCCTCCAATAGTTTGAGCACCATATCAACATGTTGAACATGATCCTTCCAAGACTTGTTGTAGATTAGTATATAATAAAAAAATACTAACACAAATTTTCTAAGGAAGGGTTTGAAAATGGAAATTCATTAAACATTGAAATTTGGAAGGTGCATTAGTAAGGCTAAAAGGCATGACCAAAAATTCATAATGACTCTCATCAGTTTTGAATGTTTGTTTTCGTAATGTCTTCAGCCTTCATTCTAATTTGATGATATCCAAAACGAAAGATCCGAGCCTTGGTGAAGTAAATTTATCCATAGTAATTCATCCAATAATTCATTAATGAAACAAGGATGGGAAATTTATCTTTGATAATGTGAGCTTGTTGAGCTCCCTATAATATCGTACACATACACCACAGATCCATCCTTCGTGCACCAATACTACTCGAAGCAGAAATAACTTTGACTAGGTTGAATTATACCCAGCCTCTAGTATTTCGCAACCACTACGTTCAATCTCACTCTTTTGAGAATAAGGATATCCGTATGGCTCTGATGTTTGGAAGAGAAAACTTCTTGGAATAAAATGAATATCATGATCATGATCTACAAATAGGTGGGAGGCTCAAATACCTTGGAATGATTGTCCAAGTCTTTTTTGGAGATATGGAGAAATACATGATTTTGATGTTTGAACTCGTAATGAGAATAATTGCAAAACTACACCTTGTTGTTATTTATTTAGAAGCTTTTTCATGACATTAGAGCTAATTATCTTTCCTTGAATACTGTGATACCCCATAATTCAACTTGCTTTCCTTCCAAAAAAAACTTCAAGAAAAGTTCTTTAAAAATTAAAATCTACTGTCCCTAAAGATTGTAGCCATTGTACTCCTAGTACTAAACATCAACACAACCCATTGGGATGGAGAGCATTGGACTATTAAATACATATTCCTCGCATGGTTATTTTGATATTACGGCACTTTCCGAGCAATTTATAGTTCCTCCATTTGCAACCATCACTTGACACTGTGTGCTAGATATAGGAAGCAATTCAATTCTTGGCTACCTTTTATAATGAATAAAATTATGGGTACTACCTGAATCAATCAACACTACTACATTTTTTCTTCTGATATGTCCTTCTATCTTGAGAGTTTCAGAGTGGTAATTCCCGCCAATGCATTACATGATATGGTCGGATTCATTTCTTCTTCCTCTAGGGTTGGTTCTTGGTGTATATCCTCTTCTTTTGAATTTTCTTCTTCCTTTCTTCTTCCTCCTCTTCACAATATATGTAAAATAATTTCTTCTCAAAGACACTTATGACCTTTAGTGTATTTTCGATCAAAACTGTAGCAAAGCTCCCTTTTCTCTTTTTTTCTTCCAATTGTTGTGGTGTCAAACTTGTAGCTTTTAGAAGTCGAGAGTAGCAACACTACCATATTTATAGTTGTGAGTGGTAGGCTTTCTTGTCCCCATAATTTTTCTTTCAATTTTTCTTTCCAACTTGAATGCCTCCTTCATCGAATCAAAGTTCCCAAAGATGAACCTCATATTGGATGTTATCCTTTAAGTCCCTATGAAGACATCAATTTTGTGTTCCTCTAGAATATCAATTACACTTATATTCAATTTTTTTGGAAGTCCTCAATGTGCTCCACCATTGAACCCTTTTTTTAGATTTATCAATTAGCTAAAGAAGATGTTTCTCTGTACTTTCTACTAATGTGCTATCATTTCCTCCGTAAAAATTGACCAAGTGAAAGCTTTTTTACTGAGATAAAAGCCATCGATACCATATAAATGTATTTTGTTCTAAATATAAAGTTGCAATGCGTACCTTTGCGTGTTTTTCACATTATGGATATCAAAACATTCCTCCGTCTCGTAGTATCCATGTTATCGAATCTTGCCATCAAACTTTCATATCGATCTTTGGAATATGGTGTATCTTAAATACAACATTAGATTCTATTAAATCATGATTAACATTTATTTTGTTTTCATCATGAGTTTCATCTACTACCGTTTCTCCATTAGGAATCATTTCTTGTAGTAGTTTTGTCAAACCTTCCTTCAAAATTTCCATTTTACTTTTAGACCATTCTTCATGAATTCCATTTTGCTTTTTCAAATTTTTATTCTATACCATCGATCTTAGATTCCATGCCATTATTCAAAACATCCATGTATTTCTTCAAACCATCCATCTTAGCTTCCATTTTGCACTTGGTCTCGTAATTTTGATATATCATGTTGCACTTCTTCTCTCTTCATGAGCCATAGTAGATACTTATAAAGGGCTTAATAGGGGTGTGGAATTATTTTGAGAGTATTTTAGAACCCAAAAAAGATATCTATGTTTCAATATTCCCTGGAATCACTTCAAAATTATTTTTCAAACAAGACTTGTGCAATTAAAAAAAAATACATACACTTCTTTTTCTTTCTTTTTGAGGAGCTTGATATTTAATATGATGAATCTCTCTAATTTCAGTATCTCCAAGATTTGAACTTATGTCCCATAGTATCCCTCTAGCATTCTTTCTAATTCCAATGTAAGACCCGATTTGGATTCTTCAAGACAAATTTATGCTCAATATCCCACAATGACCTAATTATGGACTAGTTTCGCAGAATCGAACTTGTACGAAATGCCACGTGTCATCGTTTCATCCTTAGGCCTCGTAATATTCCCAAATTTTCTCATGATATTTGGAATATTATAGTTCTTAACAAACTTAATTAATTAAGTAAATAAAAGGGTGAGAGGGACCCATGAAATCCTCAAAGATGAATAAAATCCACTTTTTATGTGTGTATGTGGATATTCTAGATCTAGATCTAAAAATCATGGAGTAGTGGACCAGCTCCATTAATGGAGATCATGTCTCATTTATGAGATATATTATGGAGGATGAAACAGTCAAATAAGATCATGGATCTTAAATGCAAAATCATGAGGATCTTTGATAAGTTCAACTGAGATTATAATGCATTCAAAGAAGATCATAAAGAACTTATGATAAGATAGTGGAGGAAGTGATGCATTTATTGCACACATGATGGAGAGGGTAATTCTGCGTGAACATGATGGATGAAATGGATCAACAGCAGTAGTCAACCATGGAGACTTTTGTCCACATGTACAAATGCAGTTTTGGAGTGGGCCTAGGCTATGGAAGGCTCATATCTATATAATGAAGAGGAAGGCACAATGGAAGGATGATTTTGGATTATTCATTTCTTGATCTCGTATAGATCTATATTTGTCTTAGAGAGCATATCTATGCAAACGTAAGTGCTTTTAGCAGAGTTCACAGAGTGTTGTTTAGTATGGTATTTCCTGAGCGAGAATCACCTCTTCCATTGAGTAGCTCTTGAAGAGGGTTGTACTTTCATTCCTTATTAGGCATTGGTGCCATCTTTCGTGAGGTTGTTTCTAGCATTCACTAGGAAACCGGTGGAGGATTCATCCTACCATTTGTTTTTCACATTCTGCCTTCAGAGCAAACGCAGATCTAGATCCGGCATTCGAAACCATTGGGTTTTTACCTCCATGCAAAGAGCATTCCCTTCAAGGATTGCACACCAAATTTCCGTAGATCTATCGGAGGAAGGAAAGTTTCAGCATTTCAACCGAAAAAACTCCTATGAGGATCATCTTCTCACATTGGATCTATTGTTTCCATCATTCAAAGAGCTGATTTCGGACATATCTAGCAAGAGGCTGTTGAGCATCTCTCTCTCGATGCAAGCAGCTTTCTAAAGCTGTTGTTCATCCATGCAGCTATTTTCGACGGAGGAGACTCGGAGGGAGCTAGATCTTGAGCTTTTAGCCCAAGGATCTAGTGAAGGGATCAACCCTTGTATATATCTCGATTGTGCATCGTTGAAGCCATCATATCATCACATCTATATTCAGATTTTGCATTCCCGACGAGCATATATGTGGAGCCCTAGGAGGGTGGTTTTCTTAGATTTGATAACATCAGAAACCCTTTCGTGGTTATCTTGTGAATCCATCACTGGGATATACATTTTTAATCATCATGAGCTCCCATTCCCGCCCAGATCCGACTTTCTATCTTTTCAGCAATAGTCCTAGTCCCAAGCAGACAAATGAGGACATCGTTGATTTACCTTTCGAGTAGTCTTAGCAATTACGTAGGTCCCTCTATGGGATCATTGGCAGGGTCGATTCTAGGCCATCCCTTTGGCTAGAGTGTCTCATATTTTGAGCACTGTTGTACTTTGATTTTTCACCTCCTATATAATAAAAATGGCTCACGTATTTCGTGCATTCTTATGTGTATTTAGATTTATTGTTTACTTTTGCTACAGTTCTTATATTGTGTTTTAGTATCACTCGCATTCTCTCCTTTTGGGATATTACGAAAGGTATCGCAGCATGATCTTTGGCTCGGCCCTCAGGACACTTCATCTTTTGCATCAAAGAAGCAGCTGCATAGATGAGATCTATCATGAAGGAGGATTATACTTTTGCCATTTCTCTCAGATCCATGCAGGATCTTCCAAGGAGGTCAACCAAATGAAGAGAGAAAGGAAAAAAGGAGGGATCCAAGAAGGAAATTTGATGAGGAAGGTCTAATCACTTCCTATCGCAAAGTAAGAAAACTCGAAAGAATCATAGATCTCCTCATAGATCTACTATGCCCACTTTCTCGAAGAAGGTGAGAGGTATAGAAATAAAGAAAGAAGAGAACCCGAGACCCAGTGAGACTCTCACCGTATATCGAAAGAGAGAGTACAAAGCACAGTCTCAGAGCATTCAAAGAAAGTCTAACTCTCCAATAATTCTTCCAAATCAAGGGAAGAAGGAGGATCCTATAGCAACAATAGAAGAAAGAGGCACAACAGATTCTATTTGTCACATTTGATGGATCTTCCTCAAGCAATCGTCAAGGCTCGGAGGAGAAGAGTTGGATGCATTTCTCAGAGCTACATCCTGTAGCTAAAGGAGATGTTGTCCAAATTGCAGCACTTCATCTTTTAGGTGAAGCCAATGATTGTGGTTTGGTCACATGGAGCATGCAAAAGTGACTAAATATTCAGATTTATTTCACAAGTTGAGGAAGAAGTTTGATGTGAAAAAACGAGAGATGTGTCACAAAGAGACATTCCTAAGGAAACAAAGGAGGATGTCAATCTTGTCACTCTGGGACAAGAAGTCACTACATTCTTACCACCAGTCAGCAGTAAGTACTCTGCATCCTGGAGAAGAGACACTTGCAACTTTGCAAGATAGTCTTGAGCTCTTTGGACACGTAGAGTCCCATGCATGATTCGGAGATGCATGAGGAAGAGGGGGAAGAATCAGCGCTAGTACACTTGGAGAATAGTATCCATCACTCTTACTAGCAGTTGGAGACACTATTGTCCCGGTTGGAGGAACTTTGTGTTCGAAAGAGGTTCCCATACATCAGCTTGATCCAAGGTATGCATGAAATTTCATCTACATATTTTTTTCAGTAGATATTATTGAAACTTATGAGGACATGCCATCAAGGCCACTGCATAACAAAGGGTTAGAACAAAATGTTGATTTGAAGCAACAAACTATCATAGTACGCAGGGCCCTTGATCTTATCAAGGACGAGATGAAAAGCTATCCCAGGTTGTCATTGATGGACAACATTCAACTCTTTGATTTGAAAGTGTGGCTTTTAGTGAAAAGGGATTAGCATGATCCTATGTACAATGACCTGTTATGAGATCGCATTGTGCCTTTCTTTGAGACAACGACATGTATTACCATGCAGCATCTATAGCATCGTCACTTAGTATTAGTGATAGAGAAGGAGCCCCATCATTCTTGGAGCATTCTAAAGGTAGCTTCACTCATGAAGCAATGGAGGTAAAGATGGTAGATGATAGACATCTTGAGATGAGGAATGTTTTCTCCTTTTCTAGATGACACTTTCTCAATGAGCATCTCACCGCTCAAAGAAAAATTCTACTCTACAAGCAGAATCCAAAACTTTGTAGGTTTCTGAGGGCCTTTTGGTGAAAAGAGAATCTCATTGAGAGATCCTCGATTGGAGGTGCACCTCAAATATTTTCATGGAGTGCAGAAAGTTATTCATCAGCTTTGGGGAGGATGGTATTCTACAAGGGGAGGGTACCATGATTATGAAATACATCATTCATCATCCATATTGGGATGAGTGGGTGAGGATTATAGGCAAGGGGTTGCATGACCACTTGTAGATATATGACATGGACCAGCAAGCTTGGTTACGTTGTGTTAG
The DNA here is from genome assembly GCA_034641835.2 of Pinus albicaulis. Taxonomy (NCBI): domain Eukaryota; kingdom Viridiplantae; phylum Streptophyta; class Pinopsida; order Pinales; family Pinaceae; genus Pinus; species Pinus albicaulis. Next base: position 68,889 of record JAXQQM020089934.1, read on the forward strand.
CCCCCCTATGAAATTTTTGGCAAGCGAATAGGGGGCTAAATCATTTTTGAGTCTTCAAGGAATGCATTTCCTCTGAAAACACAGTCTCCTTGAAGCCTCTATGTGCTTTCTATCCTTTGATGAAATCCCCTCTGCTGATTCCCCTTTTAAAGCCTCTCTGTCATGTGAATAAATGCCCAAAGGCCTCTTTTTCCCCCTTATTTCACCCTCACTTAGCCTCCTTTCATCCCCCTTGTCTTCCCCTTTTATTTCCCTTCTTACCCTTCAGTTTCCCCCAAAATCCCATTTAATTTCTTCCCCTACCCTTTGTTTAGCCTTTTTCCCATTTTCCCCTCTATCGTTCCCCTCCTTCACCTTCAAAATCCATTAAAAGGGGCTAGAAACCCACTTCCGACCTTATTAAAAGGCCTAGCCCCTTTCCCGTAGCCCCTTTCAAACCACTTCCCCACATGTGCCTGTGCGCTGGGACCAAGCGCTTAAGTCCCGAGCGCCAATCGCAATCGAAAGTCGGGCGAGGGTCCATTTCCTTTGTTACATCATAAAAGTTCTGATGCGATCGTTTATTAAGCAAGTCCCGCGATGTGATCAAAACCGTTGATCTGTCACAAAGATCCGACGGCGGAGCACCAATCGCACTCGCCGCCCCAATCGCAGTCGCAAATTTCATGCGCGCCCTCCCGATCAATCGCAACCCTGTCCTCCAGTCCTCCGATTGCATCTCTGCCGTTCACCCAACCCGCGATCCGACGGTCCTCTGCCAATCGCAAATCCCCTTCGATCGCGTTCTCCACCGTTGATTCTTCCCGCAGATCAACGGCCAGCGCTCAATCGCGAGTCCTCTCCCGATTCCTCCGATCGTGCTGCCCCTCCGATTACATCCTGACCGTTGATCTGTCCCGCGATCCGACGGCCAGCGCTCAATCGCATTTCCCCTCCCGATCGCAATCGCAAGTCCCATCTCTCTACCTCCGATTGCGATGCTCCGATTTAATCATAGCTGTCCATCCTCCCGCAGATCCGAAGGTCATCGCAACTCCTGATCCCCTGATCGCTCTGCCCCTCTGATTACATCTGAGCCGTTGATCTAGCCTTCAGATCTAACGGTCATCGCTCAATCGCATTGCCCCGCTCAATCGCAATCGCAACACTCATGTTGTAGCCTCCGATCAATCGCAAGCCTTTTCATCCGAGCTCCGATTGCGACCCTCCGATCTCATCCTGACCGTCCATTCTTCCCGCAGATCAACGGTCCTGCGCCAATCGCACCCTCCACCCGATCGTCGATCGCAAGTCTTTCCGTGTTCCCCCCGATTAAATCTCCGCCGTCCGTTTCCTCCCAGATCCAATGGTCATCGCTCGTCTTCCCTGATCGCAATCGGAAAAGTTTATGTGTGTCACCCTTGGTTACCCCTGATTGTGATGGTTCTGATTCAATCTCGGCCGTTGATCCTCCCCTGGATCCGATGGTCCAGATCTAATCGCCCTCCGCCTCCGTTGGGTCCCACCTCGTACGATCCTTCTACCGCATTTCATTGCATTTCGTGCATTTTCTTTGTATTTCCTCCATTATTCAAACCTTTGTGTTTTACATTAAGGTTTAGTAAATCGCCCTCCACCATGGCCGGGTCCCGCTTCCACGGCTCCGCACCATTGTGTCCGTTGTTTCCACAGTCGTCACAGCCTTTCCTCCACCGCTCCGCCACCACTTCTCCGCCCTCTGCAGCATTCTCCACCACTGCCCGGGCTTGTAACAGTTTATTTCATTGTGCAGATAACACAGAAAGGCCATTTCAGCCGGCCATCGAAGCAGCAGAGACCGGATCAGAAGGGATTTGAGCCTGTAATTGAATATTTGAAGCGCTAATCCCGTGATCAAAGGATTAAGGCACTGTTTGAGGATTAAGAGCGCACCAGCAATGCCATAACTGCGCTACCTAACAGCAGAGTTTTTCTCTCCAGACGTACACCTTCCTACAGCAATCTCCATGCCTCCTCGAGCCCTGAAAAGGTTAATTGCACTGTCTGAGACCCATTTAAGACAGTCAGGCAGCAGTTACGGAGGTATGGAGCGGCCTTGCAGACTTTCATCCAGTTCATTTATTCCAGAATGGTAGCACAGAGCTCCAAGCACCAGAAAGGACCCCAAAAGAAATATCCGAGGTCAAAATCGACCTGACAGAGATCTCCGAACCATTCTCAGAGTACATACAGAGCCGCAGAGCCATTAAGCAGTATGGGCGTGGACACTTCCGCCGATTCTGTCTTAATGAGATTCATTTATTGTGTATCCTACCGCTGTTTCTTCCTCTTCTCCTATAAGAGATCCCCGAGAACATATTGAAAAGGTTGTTGTTGCCTTGCTGGGCATCTGCTGTTAGAGGGATTCAGTTTGACTGTTAGAACAGTCTTGGGAGGAAGTTGCGGAGTAGTTTGTATGTAATAGGCTAGGAGGAGAAGTCTAGACTGTAACAGCCATTGAGCTTATTGTACATGACTGGTTTTGCATCAATTAATCAAAGCACATTTCACAGGATCCTGGTCTATTACTATTGGTGATGTGTTTCTTACTTTGTTTATTACATTTCCATATTGTTTCATGTTCTTCTGGTAGGCATCAGAATAATGGTATAGGATTCACCCTTGTTAGGTGCCCTATGCTGTCTGCTCTCCCTACCTTTATGTTTACTACTTCATGTGTATCTAAGAGTAAATTCGTGGAGTTTAACCAGTGCAGTGGATGTTATTGCCTGTTGGCTGATGTATGAACTTGGGGGTTTGCTTCTTAGATGTTTCTTTGTAATCTTATCTCTGTTTTTCCCTTGGAGTTTTTGAAGCAGACCTGGAGTTAAATGACCTCTGGTCTGATCTATAAGCAGCCCCATTGTCCCTTTGAGAGCTGCCTTTGAGTATGTCCAAGCAGGTCTGGAGTTAAATGACCTCTGACCTGATCTATAGACAGAAATTGGGTTGTTTTCCTTCTTTCACTTCCCTCCTTAATGTTCCATCCCATTATCTATCTAAAAATATCCTTTAGTATAGATGACTTGCCCTTTGGAAGCCTTGGCTAGTGGATGCAAGTAATTTTCCTCTCGTGACTCCATAGCCCAATGGATGGCACGGTCTTGGCCAATCCTCTTTGTTGAAACAGCCTGTTGTTTTGTTCCTTTCCTTCCATTGCTTTCCCAGTCCATGATCTCCTAACCAACCCAGCAACCCTTCAACCAAATCATTTTAAAACCCCCCTTTGTGCTTCATACCTAGCCTAATATCTCATTTTGAGCTTCAAAGATACATCATTCTTTGCTCTATTTGGAGAGATCCCTCTCCGGGTCCAGGAGGGCTAGATCCTAGGACCCAAAAGTGGTTCTGATGTTGTCTCATCTTTTGGTCTTGCCAATCTAGCCAAAGCTGTGGGAACCCCGAACATACGTAAGCGACTCGTGCGATTTTCCGGGGTCCAAAAAGCTGGGAAACACTCGGCGCTCGGGTCCTCATCACCGACCTTGATGGCGACTCCACCGAGACCCGGCGCTTGCACTTTAGATTGGCTTTTCATTACTGATGGACGCCTACGCTTTCAAACATTCATAATCATCCACTCGGCGACCCCACACTCCCATAATCCTCGAAAGAACTCTCAGGCATGAAGAACGAACGATGGCCCAAACCTCTCATAGAAAGGGTGAGAACATACGGGTTGGATTTGGTTTAAAGAGTCGTGTTTTTGTCCATCACTATGTCTCCGTCCTGCTTTAAGCCTAATCAGAGTGTACGAGATGAAACACATGATGAGTACGCGGAAGGATCTCAAGCTCCCGACCTTGGCACCGTGAGCGCGACCTATGCCTCGTGAGCCTCAGTGGAACAAGAAGCTCATGTTGTGTCTCCCACTCTTCCCAGAAGCTTCACAGCGTGTGAGCCTATTGTTACATCACCCACACCTACAAAGGTCATAGAAAGATGTAAGCCTACTCGGTTTTACCTCTTTTCTTCCAACGCCCGTAGAATTAATAAACCAGTGCGCTCTCATTTTGATGGGGAAAATAAAAAGAGGTCCTACTCGCCGAAGAAAATGTTCAAAAATCTTTGAGGATGCTTGGGTCGTATGAAATAGAAGAAGATGATGTGTGCATTAGGATGTTTGCCTTGTCATTGCAAGGAAATGTCAAGAAATGGCCTGCAAAGGCTTCCGTGAGGAAAGCATTTTCAGACTTTTCATCAATTTTCTCAAGTTTTCATCGGTAGATGGGCAGACTTCCCTAAGAATGCCCTCCGGTCCTGAGAGAGTATCAAAAATTTGGTAAAGGACAGATGCGAGATGCAAGACTTTTTCGCGTGTTCAATAAGGTATATGATGCAATGCCTATCCTCGATGTAAACCACCCTCTCGCGGTGGGCTTTGTGCACTATCCAAGTTCTTCTTGACGACGGTGGAAATTCCTTGTGAGGCAGAGCGCTTTGAGCTCCTCGGAGGAAATGCAGGATATTGCCAATCACTATCGAATACAACATACGGTGCGAGAAAGAGAGAGATTAAAAGCGACGGAAAAGGACCGAATGAGCAAATAGCGCATATCTCTTTAGAGAACAAAGCCGGAAACGATCGAAAGAGAGCGCCTCTGCTCCTTGCTGGGTGAGAAAAGAGCAGAGAAGATGAGGCTCGAAACCGTAGAGGATGATCGGGCTAAGACCTCGCTCCCTTGTCCCCAAGAAAGACAACCAGATCTCCGCACGAGCGCAGTCGCACATGCCAAGCCCTGTATGATGAACCAGAGCTTGAATGGGAAAATATGAACTTGCAGAGGTATTTTGAAGAAAAGAAAGTGGCTTAGAGTCCCGAAGATTTGATGGGTGACAATACTTACAATTATGATTCCTCCGATGTTGATATGTACGCATGAGTGAGGTTTTTCCAAAAGGGAAACCGAGCGTGACACGCGCCATCATTAGAAAGTCTCATGGGAGGAAGACTATGACCATCAACTTCGGAAAACGATGAGCTTATGCATGCCATCTATGATACTTTGATGGAGAAGAGCATTGAAAGCTTGTGATAGCGAGACGAAAAGATTCATCGAATCTTCTATCCGCTTTATGTCCGAACATCGATACACTTGCCAAGCGACAGAGGCTGCGTAGCTCTTCGTTGTGAGCGGAGGAACTGAGGAGGAAGAGAGATGAAGAAAATCTTGAGCTGAATGAATGCTGGGAGCGCTTCTCGAAGGGATTAAGGTAATCAAAGAAGCCCCGCTCAAGAATATGTCGATCACAGGTTTGGCCCGTTGGGTAGCAGAACTCAACCTTATGGTGCTAGAGGACAGCAACATGCTGAATATAGCACGAGCCCTCTAGCTCAAGGCGCATTGAGGAATGAGCGAGATCTCCTCCCATGACGTCTCGGCCTTGATCCGCAGGAAGAGGAGGTGATTCTACAGGGTTGATGCCCATACTGCCAAATACTCCCAACCAGGAAGAGAGGAGGGTGTGATTACAGGCCTCACTACGTGTGTAGGTGATTGAAGCTACCTGTGATGCGTACTGCTATCGGCCGTGGTAGGCTTTCGAAGAAAAAAGTTTACATCATGAGTTTTTTGATCCCGGTGGCAGTACCAAATGGAGGCGATTGGCTGCTCCTCTAGCATCAATCTTTTTGCAAGAGCCAAACTCAACAAAATTGGTCACTACCGGTGGTGACGGTAGTTTTAAAGAACCACATGCGAGACACTCCGTGGGTTATCTGCGACAGCAGACGCATTCTCATGTCCTTTTGTTGTTGTTAGAAATGGCACGCATTGGCATTATCGTATCTACCCGAATGCTGCAAAAAGATTTCCACTAGGTGAGTAGTGGTAGGCAGGGAAAGCTCAGTAAATCTCAACCTATGAGACAAGTAGATTAGTTCTTTTCCACCTCTTTCTTAGAATGTAGAGAAGACACCTCGCTAGACAAGCCTAATCCTAGCGAGTGAGTAGTGTAGGTAGAGAGAGCATAACGAGACCAACGCCTAACGTTTGGTCTCGTGGAGTAATAAGGGTAAAGTAGAATAGGTTTTAATTTCGTCATGAAAAAATTAATGATGTAAAAGGGTCCGCAAGTCCAAATGCACGTAAAGAAAAAAATTTAGGACTATAGTGTGGGTAGGCGGTTGTATGGAAGAATTATCACACGCTAGTCATGTTGTCCTTCTCAGCTTTGTATGCGATCTAAAGAAAGAAAGGGATGGTCTGCCAGCGGTGCTCCGGCACTACACCAAGAGATCATTTTCTTCGGTTTCTGCTCCTTCACGCGATGCCATCCCCATGTGGAGCCTCGTTAGCCCCCCTATGAAAGTGCTGACAAGCGAATAGCTAAATCAGCTGAGTCTTCGAGGAATGCATTTCTCCTACAATCTCCTTTCGAAGCCTCTGTGTGCTTTCTATCCTTTTCGAGTGAAAATCTCTCGCTATTCCTTTTAAAATCGTCTCTGGCCATGTGACAGAAAAATGCCCAAAAGGCACTCCTTTTCCCCTTATTTCACCCTCATACTTCGCCTCCTTTCGTCTTGTCTTCTTTGTTCCTTCTTACCCTTCAAATGTCAAAAGTCGTAGTTCTCCCCCTACCCTTTTGCTTTAGCCTTTTTCCCCTTTTCCCCTCTATACGTTCCTCCTTCACCTTCAAAATCCAGCTAAAAGGGGCAAGAAAGCACTTCCGGCTTATTAAAAGGCCTGGCCCCTTTCGCAGCCCCTTTCAAACCACTTCACATGTGCCGTCGTGCGCCGAATGACCAAGCGCTTACGTCCCGACGCTAATGACGCATGATCGGAAGTCGGCGCGGTCCCTTTCCTTTATTACATCATAAAAGTTCTGATGCGAGTCGTTTGTTAAGCGAGTCCCGCGATGTGGTCAAAATGGCTGATCCGTCATTAAAGATCCGACGGCGGAGCTAGCGTCCTTTCGCACGCGCCGATCGCGATGTCGCGCACATTTCATGCGCGCCTCCCGATCGTCGCAGCCACCCTCCAAACCGTCGTCCGATTGCATCTCCGCTCGTGCGACTCCAACGCGGCGATCCCGACGCGTCCTCCGCTTCAATCGCAAATCGAAATCGCGTTCTCCCGCTGGTGATTCTTCCCATGCAGATCAGCCGCGCTGTTCTTATAATCGCGAGTCCTCTCCCCGATTCCTCCGATCGTGATGCCCCTCCGATTACATCCTGACCGACCCATTGATCCTGTCCCCGCGATCGCGACCGCCTGCTCAATCGCATTTCCTCACGATCGCAATACGCAAGTCCCATCTCTCATGCCCTCGATTGCGATGCTCCGAGTTTAATCATAGTCGCCCGATCCTCCCGCAGATGGCGATGGTCACTTCGCAACTCCCGAATCGGTACGCTTCCTCGTTTCCCCTCCAGAATTACGTCCGGAGTCGTTGATCCGGCCTTCAAAATCTAATCGGCCATCGCTCGATCGCATTGCCGCTCAATCGCAATCGCAACACTCATCGTTGTAGCCTGCGATCAATCGCATGGCCTTTTCCTCCGAGACTCGGGTGCGACCCTCGGGTCTCTTGCCTTGGTAATCCACATTCTTCCCAGACCGGATGCGCCCTTGCGCCACCCCGCTCCTGCCGCGATACGATCGCAAGTCTTTCCGCGTTCCCCGGATTAAATCTCCGCCGATCCGTTTCCTCCCTCGCATCCAACGGCCATCGCTCGATGTCGATTGCACAGAAAAAGGTTTATGTATGTGTCTACGTGCGCTACCCCCGATTGCGATGGTTCCGATTCAATCTCGTGCCGGTGAGTCCTCCCCTAGATCCGATGGTCCCGAGATCTAATCGCCTCCCTCTCTCCGTTGGTCCCACCTCGTACGATCCTTCTACCGCATCTATTGCATTTCGTGTATCTTTCTTTTGTGTTCCTCCATTATTCAAACACACCTGTGTTTTACGTTAAGGTTTCAGTAAACGAAACCTCCCACCATTGGCGAGTCCCGCTTTCCACGGCTCGCACGCATGTGTGTCGGAAATTGTTTCCACAGGCCGTCGTGACCTTTCCTCCACCGTCGCTTTCTTCTTCGTCCTCTCGCTAAGCATTCTCCACCAGCGCGCTAGTACATGTGATTTATTTCATTGTGCGTATAGTGCACTGAGAGGCCATTTGCTGGGCCGGCGTCGAAAGCAAAGTGACCGGATCTGGCGATTTGAGCTCGTGTGAATATTTGAAGCGCTAATCGCGCATCAGCGTAGTTTCAAGGCACCGTTTGAGGATTACGAGAGCGCACTAAGCAATGCCAATATACTGCTACACGGTAACTGTCGCATTTTTTCTCTCCCGTGCGTACACCTTCCTACTGAGAATCTCAGCGCCTCCCGAGCACGTAAAGGGTTAATGTGACTGCCTCAGACTCATTTAAAGACGAAACAGTCGGAGCTACGAGCGCGGAGCGACTTGCAGTACTTTCATCGAGCTTCATTTATTCGGTAATGGCGCGCAGAGCCCAAGCACCCGAAAAGGACCCCAAAAGAAATATCCGAGGGTCAAAAAATCGACGCGACAGACAGTCCGAAAACCAATCTCGAGTACATACAGTGTCACAGTAGTCATTGGCGCATGGGTGTGGACACTATCCGCCTGATTCTGGCTTAGTGAGATTACATTGTGTATCCTACCGCCGTTTCTGCTCGTCTCCTCATAAGAGATCGAGAAACATGATTGAAAAGGTTGTTGTTGTCGTCGGGCATCCGCTCGTCAGAGGGATCTGGCACGACTGCTAGGAAAACGGAGCCTTGGGAGGAAGGTGTGGAAATAGTTTGTATGTACAGGTTGGGAGGAGAAATGCTCAGGGATCAGACGTACCCGATTGAAGCTTATTGTACATGGCTGTGTTTGCATCCATTAATCAAAGCACATTTCACAGATCCTCGATACTGTTACTATTGGTGATGTGTTTTCTGCTATCTGTTTATTACATTTTCGATATTGTTTCATGTTCTTTCTGCAGGCATCGAATAATGGTATAGGATTCACCCCTTGTTAGGTGCCCTAAGTCTGTTCGTCTCTCCCTACCTTATATTTTTCATTGTTACTGTGTATCTAAGAGTAAATTGCGGAGTTTAACTCAAGTAGAGGGATGTTAGTCGTCTAGTGACGATGTATGAACTTGGGGTTTATTGTATATGCTTTGTAATCTTATCTCCGTTTTTTCCTGGAGTTGGCTGAAGGCATCATGGGAGTTAAATGACTTCCGGTCTGATCTATAGTTGCAGCCCCCATTGTCCCTTTCGAGAGTTTCTGAGTATGTCCGCGGTGTCCGGGAGTTAAATGACCTCTCGATCTGATAGAGACGTAAATTGGGTTGTTTCCTCTTTCACTCCTCATCATATTCTTATCCCATCATCTATCTAAAAAGATCCTTTAGTATAGATGACTTTCCCTGAAAGCCTTTGGCTAGTGGATGCAAGTAATTTTCCTCTCATGACTCACCATAGCCCAATGGATGGCACAGAATATTGCTAATCCTCTTGTCGAAACTTACTGCTTTGTCTCCCTTCCTTTGCCTAACACCATGATCTAACCAACCCACACCCTTCAACCAAATCATTTTACAAACCCCCTTTGTGCTTCATACCTAGGCTTAATATCTCACTTTTGAGCTTCAAAAGATATCATCATTCTTTGTTCTATTGAGATCCTCTCCTAGCTCATGAGCTAGATCCTAGGACCCAAAAGTGGTTCTGATGTTGTCTCATCTTTTGGTCTTACCAATCTGGCCAAAACATGGGAACCCCAACACGTTGGTTGCTCTTGGGAGAGTTTTGTCACTACCCAAAGGCTCTTATTTCTTTGATCCATGCCTTGAAAAACACTCATGAAATGAAGAAGGAAGCATGGTTGCGCTGGCTGCTCTTGGGTGAGTATGGTTACCACCTAATAGCTCATGTTTTTCCGATTCATTCCTTGTGTATCAATGATAAAATGCAGCAGAAGAAAGCATGTTCATGTTGGTTGAGAGATTTTGGCCATCACATGACATCTCCCTTGTTTATGTGTTTGATATTGTTTGTAATAAGGCATAATACTCTCATGATATGTGATAATGGATTTTGTTTGTATTGGGCTTATATGACATTAGATATGTCCTTCAGTATGTTGTTGTTACTCCATGATTCACATGATGGTGCGAAGAGGCAGCAAGAGATCTTGTTGTTGTGGATTTTATTGGGGGACTTTGGTCCTACATACTCCCCTACTTTTCATGATAGTGTTGGAGGATGGAAGCAAGAGGCACTCCTCCGATGGCTCTTACTTGGAGAGTATGAACACCATACTTGGTATCTTGATGGTGTGGTGTGGCAGCAGGGAGCTTTGCTGCGTTGGTTACTATTGGGAGAATATGGTTTGACATCTTTGTCTACCCATATATCTCTACTTCTTCTTTTGTACAATGTTGGGATGATGCTTAGATCCAACAAAGCCAACAGGGCTAAGGATGGAGGCATGAAAAGCCTCTCTTTACTTCATGTAGCATGGGATGGAGGTATACCTTGTGAGTTGGAGCTTTCCTCTTGTGGAAGGAACCATCTATATTTATGTATCTCATGTACTGTGGAGGGTGTTGGACAGCTTGTGGTTGTCACTTGGAACTTTATGAAGGATGAGGGGTATCTAGCTACACAATTAGAGATCACTCTAGACATTCTAGAGAGGCAACTTTGGTGTTGGGCATACATAACTCATTACAGAAAATTGGGATACCTTCCTTGTGTGGATGCCATTTGGAGGGGAACAGATTGCTCTAGCATCTACTTTTGTAGTTGCTTGAGGACAAGCAACATTATTCCGGGGAGGACTGTAATATTCCTAAATTTTCTCATGATATTTGGAATATTAGAGTTCTTAATAAACTTAATTAATTAAGTAAATAAAAGCGTGGAAGGACCCATAATCCTCAAAGATGAATAAAATCCACTTTTTATGTGTGTATGTGGATATTATAGATCTAGATCTAAAAACATGGAGTAGTGGAACAGCTCCATTAATGGAGATCATGTCTCATTTATGAGATAGATTATGGAGGATGAAACATTCAAATAAGATCATGGATCTTAAATGAAAAATCATGAGGATCTTTGATAAGGTCAACTAAGATTATAGTGCATTCAAAGAAGATCATACAGCACTTATGATAAGATAGTGGAGGAAGTGATGAATTTATTGCACACATGATGGAGAGGGTAATTCCCCATGTGAACATGATGGAGGACATGGATCAACAATGCAGTCAACCATGGAGACTTTTGTCCACATGTACAGCGCAGTTTTGGAGTGGGCCTAGGCTATGGAAGGCTCATATCTATATAATGAAGATGAAGGCACAATGGAAGGATGCTTTCGGATTATTCATTTCTTGATCTGTTTAGATCTATATTTGTCTTAAGACGTCTCTATGCAGGCTTGGGCTGTTTAGCAGAGTTTGCAGTGATGTTTAGCACAGGGTGTTCCCGAGCAGGAATCCCACCTCTTTCATTGAGTAGCTCTTGAAAGAGGGTTGTACTTCATTCCTTATCGGGCATTGGTGCCATCTTTAGGAGGTTTTTTCTAGCATTTAGCTAGGAAACCAGTGGAGGATTCATCCTACCACTTTGTTCTTCACATTCAGTCTTCCAGGAGCAGTAGATCTAGATCCAGAATTCAGGCCATTAGGTTTTACCTCCATGAAACAACAGTCCCTTCAAGGATTACGCAGTCCAGTCCTATAGATCTATTGGAGGAAGGAAGTTTCCAGTATTTCAGCTTGAAATCCTATGAGGGATCATCTCCTCACATTGGATCTATTGTTTCCATCATTCAGGAGCTAATTTGACATATCTAATAGCAGGCTATTGAGCCTCCCTCTCTAACAGCGCACTTTTCTGAAGCTGTTGTTCATCCAGCAGCTATTTTTAGTGGAGGATATTGGAGGAGCTAGATATTGAGCTTTTATCCCAAGGATCTAGTGAAGGGATCAACCCTTTTTGTATAGATCTAATTGTGCGTCGTTGCAGCCATCATATCATCAGATCTATATTCAGATCTACATTCCCAGCGGCATATATGTGAAGCCCTAGGAGGATGGTTTTCTTCTATTGACAGATCTGAGAAACCCTTTCTGGGTTATCTTGGGAATCCATCATTAAGCCCTGATCTACATTTTCAGCATCATCAGAGCTCCCATTCTGCCTAGATCTGACTTTCTATCTTTCAAACAGTTGTAGTCCCAACAGTTGCAGTAGGGATAACGCAGTTTACCTTCCAGCAGTTCAGTAGTTATGCAGTCCCTCTTGTGGGATCATTGCAGGGTCATTCTAGGCCATCCCTTTGGCTAGAGTGTCTCATATTTTGAGCACTGTTATACTTTCTTTTTCACCTCCTATATAATAAAATGGCTCAGCTATTTTTTTGCATTCTGATGTGTATTTAGATTTATTGTTTACTTTGTTGCAGTTATCATATTGTGTTTTAGTAGTACTGCATTCTCCCTTTTGGGATATTACAGTGGTATCAGAGAATAATCTTGGCTCGGCTTGTGGATCTCAGCCATTATGCTATCAGAAGGTTAAGAAGAAGGAGAAAGAGATCAGAATGATGGTGAGAGTGAGTTTTATCTCATCTCTTTTTAGATCTAAGAGGGACCTCACCAAGGAGTTCAAGCAGAAGAAAATGGAGAAAATTCATGAAACCACACTAGGGTTTCAAGATGAGGAAGGTCCATGTACTTCCTATCAACAAAAGGAAGATCTGATATTGCATACAGCTCCAAAGAAACATGTTATGCCCTTTTATTTTGAATACAAGAGGCATGAAGATGGAGGAAACTTAGATCATGAGATTCTAAGTGAGTATCTTGCAGAATATAAGTCTCAACCTAGAGCTTTCAAGGAGAATCTAACTCTCCCACAGTTCATTCAGCTCAAGGAAGAAAGGAGACCTTGCAGTAAGAGAAGAAAAGAGGGCAATAGATTTCTATTGTCTACTTTTGATGGGTCATCCACATGCACAACAAGGGCTTGGGGAATGAAGTTGGATGCATTTTTCCTACTACATCCAGTAGTAGAGAAAGAAGCTGTTGAGATTGCAGCGCTGCACCTTGAGGGTGAAGCAAACATTTGGTGGTGCAACCATTTGAGTCATGCAAAAGTGACTGCATATGCAGATTTTACTCAAAGGTTGATCAAGAAATTTGATAAGAAGAATTTAGAGAATAAGGAGCCTTCACCACCACTTACTGCTGGAGCACTTGCATCAGGAGAAAGAACCCTTGCATCTTTGCCAACTGGTCGTGATCTCTTGACACATGGGATCCCATGCACTATTCGAGAGATGCATGAGGAGGAGGAGACTTGTATCAGCGTTGATGCAGCCATGGAAGAGCAGCCATCATCATCAATAGTTGGGGAAGCCATCACACTAGAAGGAGGAACCCTTGTAGCAGTACAAGATGTTCCCAAACTTTACCAAGGTATGCACATGTTTCCATTTTCAGTCACATCAGCACATCATATGTAGGATTATGGGAATGTACCATTGTATGACCTAGGGTCAAAGTATGTTTCTGATTTGGAGAAGCAGACTATCACTGCACTGAGAAACCTTGATTTGTTCAAGGAGGAGATATACAGTCATCATAGTGTATCATTGTTGAGCTGCACACGACTCTTGGGGTTGGAGTGTATATTCTTGGAGGGTGGGATGAGTATTGTCTTGAACCAAGCATTGCAGAACTATGTGTTCAGCATTGGGCATGATCTTGAGACAACAGTTGCGCCATCATGGAGATCAGCAGTGCTGTCATTGAGCAGCAGTGATGAGTTTGGGGCCCAAATATTACTGGGACATTCTGATGACCATTATACTTGTGTGACATTAGATAGGCAGATATTGATGGAGGACATTTTATGGTGGATGACATCTTCCATTATTATGATGGATACTTCTTGATGAGCACTTCACATCTTGATGAGAATTTTTTTCCTACATCTTATTTGGATCCTTACGGGGTCAACTTGGTCATTAATGAGTGGTCTTCACATGAAGATATCTAGGAGATTGCATTTCAACATCCCATGAAATGCAAAGATAGAAATATGATTTTGGAGGATGGTATTCTCCATTGGAGGGATACCTATTTTGAGCATAATTTTAGACACTCACCATTGGTTGGATGGGTGATGTTGATGAGCAAGAGGTTGGGAAACCACTTGCAGATTTATGACACCAGGCAACAAGAGGAAAGACTGCGTTGGTTACTCTTGAAAGAGTTTGGTCATCATATGACACATTCTATTTCAAAGAGTAGGTTGGTGGATGGAACTTGGCATGGCACTTACATCAGATGGCAGTAAGGAGTTTGGGTATATTGGGGTGATGTATCATGTGATATCTTTCATATCAACCATCATGTTGTTGCTCCATAGTTTATATGGTGATGGTGTGGGGAGGCAAAAAGAGATGTTGTTGCTTTGGTTGTTCTAGGGAGGATATGGACTGATTTCCTTCCATACATTGCATAATGTTGTAGGAGTAGGTGATGACACTATCATGGTGCAAAAGGGCTACTCCTTAGCCTTGGAGGATCAGGAGGTACTTCCATTTTTTAGAGAACCTCCCATATATAGCAGCATTATGATTGATGGCTTTGACATGTGGTATGCCAATAAGTGGAGCTTTGAGATGAGAGGAGCCTTATTACAAAGGCCAATAGCGCTGTCACTTGGGAGCTGGATTTTGTTGAAGGAGTGTCCCCAGGATCACTTCACATATGATGCACTTGATGGGCAAGTAGGAGATGAGAGTGATGGAGTAGTGGACGGAGACATCTATTACCATGATATGATCTCCTTGACTTGGATTTTCGAGCATAAAAATACAGATCTTCATGCAGCACATAGTTCATTCCTCTTCATGGGAATATATCATACCCCTATGGAAGGCTCATTCATGGATCTTATTATCAGACTACTCTCAATACATGGTAAGGATTGTTTTTTTTCACTTATTTCTTATCTAACACAGTGTTTGCATTCTCATACCATCTCTATACAATGCATTGCTCCACAAAAGGGCAAGCCTTTATTTGGACTTCATGGTCATTTTGGGACCAACATAAATGATGGAGAGAGACATTTCTTGTATGGCTTTGGGAAAGTGTTGTACTCTTGTATGTTGATTTGATATACAATTCCATTTACTATTCACTAGTAAGGGTGATGACATGTACAACTAGCAATTTATGGGGAGACAATTTGCCACATCATGTTTTGAAACTATAGTTGGTAAAATTGTGCTGTGACTACTTGAGAAACTGTTGGTACCTTCCAGCACTATGTAAAACCTTTGGTACTTTTCTCATTTGGATTCCATATGATGATAATGTCATATTCATTTTATATGGGATGATTTGGGCAAGAACCGAAGAGTGGATCTTTGAGGATCCTATTGCCCTTTTTCTCCATGAAGGCAACATTATTATAGCCCATATTCAGCAGTAGCTCTACACTTATCATAAGTGGAGGGAGATACAGAGTGGGATGGACAATTTGGTCCATCATATTCAGCTATACAGCCCACCTTCTTTGCAAGATCCTAAGGTGGAGGAGATGTTTCATGAGTTGCCATGTTGGAGGGTGACTCACTTTCTGTGGATGATAACTTGGGGATGGAGGCTTCACATGGGAATGATAATTCCCAATCTATTTCAGATTCCATTCCTTAAGAAGGCCTCTAGGCTACATATAGTTGCTTCCATGGATATCCCACTTGTTCATGATGAGAGTCAATTGGAATTTTCACCAAAGGCATACTTACACACTTGGGAGGAGCAGCTTGAGGACATATTGTTGAGAGAGCATATTGTTCTTTGGAGGAACCTATCATATGAGGATGCTACAAGAGGAAGAGGACAAGCTCTTCAGTTCTATCCTTACAGTTTCTTGAGGACAAGCAACATTTGGGGGGGGAGGAGTGTAATATTCCTAAATTAGCAGATAGCTAATTGGAATATTAAATTTTGATTTTGTTCTTAGATAGAGGAATAAGATGGGTAGGGAGGCCCATAAATCTCTTTAGTAGGCATAAAATCCCTCTCAATGTGAAAATGGATCATATTCATAGTTGGATAAAGCACCTTCATGTGTAAACAAGGGCTAATGCATCTGGACCAGGTCAAGTTTGACCAAGTCAACAAAGCTAATATGGAGGGGATGGATCATTAATGACAACCTAGTGGGAACATGGATTAGTTTAGAAAGTTAGAATAAATCCACCTTAAGTATGAAAGGAGACATTGCATGGATACTAAGTCAAGGTTGACCAAATCAAACAACGTTGTTATGGAGGAGTGGCATTGATGATGGGACAACACAGTTTTGGAGGGAGATTAATTGCATGATGATGGAAACCCTAATGAGGGGGACCCAAGGTGAGAAGGCTCACATTGTTTAAAAGGAAGAGGATGGCAGTCATATGGGGTTAGCTTATGATTATTATTTTCTGAATATATGGTCTTTTTAGACATATATCTTTCTCTGGCTATTTAGCTAAAAGTGAATGTTGTTTAGCATTGGGTGTTCCTGATTGAGAATCCCACCTCTTCCATTGAGGAGCTCTTGGAGGAGTCTTGAACCACATTTTCCACTATCTGGCTTAAGGCCAAGCTTCACCTTTCTTTTACAACGTAAATCCTGTTGAGGGTTTGGTTGTTTCAACAAGCTACAGCAAGTGGGAACTAAATATCTAAATCTAGGCCATTTCAATGCTCATTTTTAGTGGAGGAGGTTTCAACTTCATTTGGAGGACAGTATTGAAGGCATTGAGCCTAATTTCCAGATCTTGGCATCAGGCCAACTACATTTTGATCCCTACAGCACAGTATAGATCTAGATCTGCGTTATTTTTTTAGGTGCAGTTGCAGGGTGGTTCAGCACATCATTTGGAGAGTTGATTTTCTAAGTGTTGGGGATCTGCCCTTCACTTTGGAGATCTATTGGAGGAGGCTAATTTATTGATCATATCATATCAGCCACACTTTCCATATCTATAATTTTTAGTAGATCTTCAGTCTTAAATCTCATATCTACAATTGTACTTGGTGTTTTGCTGAAAACCCCAAGGGGGTTCTTTAGAGGAGCTTGTATAGTGCATGGATCTGATATGGATCTAAATTTTTATGCACATAGCAGCTCTAGATCTGATGTAAAATCTACTTCTGTTGCAGAGGAAATAAAATAACGCTGTTAGGGTATTCCAGCCTTTATACATGGTTGCAGCCCTTCCTTTTGCATGATTTTTGGGCTATTATGGCTTGGGAGGCTTGTTTAACTAAGCTACCATGCTTTGTTTCAGATCTCCTTTTATATTTGGTTGCTATAACGTAGAAAATAATGGACTCATAGGTTGTTACTAACTGTTATAACATATATTTATGAAAAATGCATTATTAGTGCATGTTATATGGACTTTTGTGTGTTTTGCACATTATGGATATCAAAACATTCCTCCATCTATAGAATCCATGTTACCAGATCCTTGCCATCAAACTTCCTCATATCGATCTTTGGAATATGGTGTGTCTTAAATAAAACATTAGATTATATGAAATCATGATCAACATTTATTTATTTTTCATCATGAGTTTCATCTACTACCGTTTCTCCATTAGGAATCATTTCTTGTAGCAGTTTTGTCAAACCTTCCTTCAAAATTTCCATTTCTAATTTTAGACCATTCTTCATGTCTTCCATGTTTCCTTTCAATTTTTCTTCTATACCATCGATCTTAGATTCCATGCCATTATTCAAAACATCCATGTATTTCTTCAAACCATCCATCTTAGCTTCCATTTCATTTTTTGCTACTCTTTGCGAGAGTGAAATTTTTTGCACTTGGTCTCGTAATTTTGATATATCATGTTGCACTTCTTCCTCTTTATGAGCCATACTATATACTTCTAAGGGCTTAATGGGTGTGGAATTATTTTTGGGGGGCATTTTAGAACCCAATACAGATATATATGTTTCAATATTCCCTTGGAATCACTTCAAAATTATTTTTCAAACGAGACTTATGCAATTAAAAAAAAAAGATACACACTTTTTTCTTGCTTTTGAGGAGATTGATATTTAATCTGATGAATCTCTCTAATTTTGGATCTCCGAGATTCGAACTTATGTCCTGTAGTATCCCTCTAAGTCTTCTTTCTAATTCCACAGGTAAGACCTGATTTTGATTCTTCAAGACAAAGTTATGCTCAATATCCCACATGACCTAATTATGGACTGGTTTGGTAGAGCGAACTTGTACGGAATGCCACATGTCATTGTTTCATTCTTAAGCTCTGAAATCGATACAAAAGAAACAAAAGTCCATGAAATTTAGGTCAATTTTTAAAAAATTCCAATCCAATGTCTGAAACAAAAGTTATGATTATTTTCCCTCAACCACCTATTTGAGATGAAATTCTGGAGCCTGCAAAAACCCTAATTTCCTCAGATCATATCTCCAAAAATATAGTGAACCAAGATTTGAAATTTTTACACAATGTTCCTCTGGATTTCAGCTCACATGGGTGTTTGTTTTAGCTTTTGAACCTTTGTATAAAAAAATTTATAGTGAAAATTCCAGGATGACCTGTTTGCAGCAGCGAAACCCTAGAATCCAAAGCTTTGATACCAAATATTATGAAACCAGCTCACAAAATATAAGAAAAGATAGATCAAAAACTTATAACTAATCCTCTTCGAGGGGGAAACCTCCTTTACATTACATAAATAAACAATTCTTGGATGATACAAATGAAAAAACCCTCCTTTATATATATAGGAGTCCAAGGGGTCACAATAAAATCCTAGCTGACATAACAATAACAATGTAAGGGCACAACAATAACAATAGTGTGCTTCTATGGGACACAATAATAACAATATGGGGAACAAATTGGCACAAAAATAAAAATAAGGGGGCTGCACTAAAAATAGCAATAAGGGGATACACTAATATTATAGGGATCATGCATCCTAGCCCCACGAAATTCTGCACAGTGACCCCTTGCGCAGACCCAGAGAGAACAAATTCAACCTCCTCCAAAGTAGAAACTCCCAGCTCCTAAACTCCCCAAAAATTCTATTCCTTCCATGGTGAAATTACCCCAAATTTCTCTGGCCAAAATACCCCTAGGAACTAGCTCTTCTGAGTGGTTCGATTTTCCTTTTGTGTCCCCTCTGGAGTATGAACTAGATGAGGAAATTGAGTTGAAAAACACTACATCCCCCCCATAATCCTCCCATTGATTTTATTGATACCTCCCTAGGGTAGCACTCAAATTCCACCGAAGAAAAGTGTGAGCCTTCTCCTTGGAAAATTCTTGTGCTCAACAACACTTGTGACCCGGCCGAAAATCTTGAGCAACAATGGTAAAATATAGGTGATCAAAAGGTTCCAATAGCTGCTATCCTTCTCTTACTTATACTTGTTGCCTTCCTTCCCCATGTGGTTCCCTCCATCCAAATATTTCAAATTTCCCTTAGCCAACTCGATATATATTCCAAGGGGCACTTACTTCATGTTGGGGTGGCCCCCGCACTCCACCAACTCAAATATTTAGACCCACTTTTCCTAAGTTGGTGTCCAAAGCTGTGTTGGATTCAAAATTGAAAAAAGGATAGTTATTCCTTTGGAAAAAATTATTAATAAGGGACATTACATTAAATCATAAAATGTCCTTTTCCACCAACCTACTTCACCGAGTCTGCTTATTACTTTTTCCTTCTGTTGAGAATGCAACAAGATGATGAGCTTAGTGAAAAGAAGTCGCCTTCACTAAGTGGGCCCGCAGGCTATTTTTGGCGCAAAGTCTATTTTTAGACTATGTCTATTTTTAGACATATGTCTATTTTTAGACATGTCGATCATATTCTATGAGTTGCAGGATGCTATTTGTGGATAGTTGGTCAATTCGGAAAAAATAGATGGACTTATATTTTTAGACATATTGGGCGGAATCTATTTTTATATTGCCAGTCTAAAAATAGATATGTCGAATATTATTAGCTCTTAATAATATTCGGACTACTATTTGTTATCTTGTCCTCTTGCAGCACTTCAATTAAGTGCGCGGATGTGGTTATGCGGTGTGAAGGAGTACGCTATTCTAGGGTTTGGTGGACGCTATTGTGGAGACTTCGGTTAGAACTCGGTGTGAGAGTTTGGTGAGTTGATTGAGAGTTAATGGAGTTGTGTTCGATTTAACTAAGTTGAACATAGTTGAGCTAGTTGTATCTAGTCTAAGCTGATTGATACACTAGTGAGAGTGGTGTGAATTAATTATTAATTAATTCACTAATTATTAACTCATAAATCAACTATAAAGAATACATCGAGTTAACTTTAGTGCATGGACGATTTCGGTGGAGACGTTGAAGGTAGTGAAGAAACAAGTGTGACTATCGATTGTGACTATCTTGGTGCATGAGTTTGCACCACATTGATGTGGAGATGCCAGCGAGGATTGCCTTGATGCATACCAGGGGGATTCAAACTTGGATGCAGTAGTTATTCATCTTGGATTGCGCAGTAGAGGCAGGCTAACAGGTGGAGCAGATTGGAGCATGTGTTTTGCTAGATCTGAGCTTGTGTAGTGTGTAACAATTGGAGATTGTACTGAGAGCTTGTGAGGAGTTTGTACAATGATTGTTACATGAACTCTATCATTATAATATACAGATATTTGGGGGTTTTCAGCTTTAATCTTTCCCATAAATATTGTGTTGATATGTGTGATTGTTTATGGTTTTAATGTGCGCATGCGATTGTTTATTTTCTGCAATTAATGATCAATGGTAGAAGAGGTTATGTATTATGCATGAAGCTTAAATAGTGTGTGATCAGGATAATCTCGGTGAATAATTTAACATTTATTCAAATTTCTACATGGTATCGGAGCGATATTGATCACTGGAACAATTGCAAAGCATTAAAGTGGTTGAGTTTTGTGCTGGTGGAATTCGAATTTGCAGCAGTGTTTTCTTGGTGTCGAAGTTGAGATGTCTTTCAACAGATTGCGATATGAGTATGCCCTTGAGGGCAGCTCGAATTATATTGCATGGAAAGATAGGATGGAGGCAGTGTTAGATGACAATGGGTTGAAGGAGTTCATAGATCAGGAAATTACGAAGCACACTTCTAGCGATCTTTATCGCACTTAGCGCGTAGCAAGAAGATGAAAAGTGAAGGATTATTTGGAGGAAGCGTGAAGGATCACATAATGTCCAACTTTGCATGACCGAGCTTCTCCATTCTTGATGTGGAAAACCTTGATATATTTGTTCCAAACAAGACGGCAGGAAGTTGAGCGCTCATTGACCTCGCGAAGCTGCTCAGTGGAAAGGCGGCAGTGTGCCCAAGTACCCTCCCGAGTGCCGTCCAATGCGGATGAGGTTTGGGAAGTGTGGGGGTGAGTAGCAGATGACGAGGACTTGGTGAGCTTGGCTCTCCTTGGGCTTCCAAAGGTTTGCATTCTGTGGGACTGTTTGTCAATGGTCGGGAGAAATTGCCGAGGATAGGATTATTGTGATCGGATCTTGTGGGAATGAGGGCGGAATGCGGGGGATGGATCTTCATCAAAGAACTCTGATGAAGAGAATTGCGCTTTGGCTACCAAAGCAAAGAAGGGGAAGAGCAAGAAAGCTTCTCAATCCGGTGCAAAAGGCAAGAAGCAGGACATGTCCAAGGTGAAGTGCTTTCATTGTCACCAACACGGACATTACGCCACAAATTGTCCACAGAAGCAGAAAAATAAGCAGGCTGCTGGGACTACAGCTGGAGAGGCCTTAGCCTCGCAGTTTGAGTTAGATTTTTTGCTAATCACATGCTTGGTCTCAAGTATGACGGGATCAGTGTGGTTTCTTGAAAGTGGTGTTTCTTTTCACATGACAGGAGATCAAGATTTGTTTACTGATCTGGATGAGAAAGATCTTGGAGTGCACATCGTATAGGCGTGATGAGTAGATACGAGTGCGACCGTATCGGTACCATTTCCTTTGAGAGGATCGGTAAACCTTCGTGGTGAAGGAAGTGATGCATGTTCGAGGATTGAAGAAGAATCTTATCTCTATGGCGATGTTAGAAGACAAGGGATATGATGTTGTCTTTAGCGAGGGAAAGGCTTTCCTGCGTAGTAAGGCAACTGGTGAGACCTGGAGGATAGGGGTTCGAGTTAAGAACCTTTATCAATTGCAGGTAGATGGCTGCGCAGCAATGGCAGGCAAGGCAGAAGGAGTGGTGAGTCGGGATGATGGCGAGTTGTGGCACCGGAGATTGGGCCACCTTCACCATGGAGCTTTGAAGATATTGCAGCAGATATCTACTGGGCTTCCTAAGGGTACTCTTGCGCAGTCAGATCAGTGCAAGGGATGTACCTTGGGAAAAATTTGTGAAAGCCACCTTTCACGAAGGATAGTCCGCCACGGCGATCCTTGAAACCAGGAGACGTGTGAGATTTTGTACTTACAAATTGATTTGAAATATATTTACTGTAAAATTAGTAGTGTATAATTCATTTCACTTAAATCTAAACAACCTGGGTTAGTTCCCATTCATAGTGGATTTGGGATAAGAATGAAAGTTCCAAATTCTTCTTTGACTTCTTGAAGAGGATTAGTATTGTAGACACGGCTCTTGATTTATGTAGGGAAGATGGGTCTCTTGCAAAGGATTCTTTTGAGGTACAAGATATGTTTGGGCATTGTTTTCAAAATATTTTTTCTCCTCATGCTTTGGTAGATTGTGTATCGGCCACTAGATATGCTATTTTTAGGGTTGTTCCTTGTAAGGTGTTTATTGGTGATTGGGACAAGTTGGATAGAGACTTCTCTAAGGAGTTATATGCCACTCTTATTGTCTAAATCTCTAATTTAGTGTAATTGTTGCAAATTCAGAAATTTCACATTTCAATAGAGGCTTCTTACATCTTATACTCGAAAGCTTTTAATCTTAGGGTCGATTTGAAATATATAGTTGTAGCAAACAATAATGTATAATTTACTTCATTTAAATTGAAATGACTATACAATTCAAGAGAAAATGTACCAAATGAGAGTACTTAAATGTCAACAAATTACAATGCTTAGGACACATTTTTCTATGCATACTTGGTCTAAAATGAACCTTTTATTTCAACATAATTAGCATGAACAAAAAGCATTGGAAAATACCCAATCAAGAAGAAAATGTAAGCTGAAATTCAAATATGCAAGTACATAATGACTGGATAAATTTCCTTTATATATGTATATCTATGAGAGAGAGAGACAAATTACATGGAATTTAAATTTATCACAAGTTGATACAATATCAAACTTGCTTAAACCTTAGCTAGGAAAGAAAGAAAAATCTAGTCATCAACTCCTCCTAATTACAAGTTACTCCTAACCAAAGCTGAAGATTCAAGAATCCTCAACAAGCTAGTATCATCATCAAGAATTCCTTCTTGGTTCAAGCGAAATGCCTCTCTCTCCTCCTCCTTAACAAGCATAACAAGTAGCACTATAGTTTTCAAACTCGTCTTCTTTTATCACAAGAGCAACAATATATCCCTCTACAATTTATGACAACCCTGCCATCTTTACATCCTTAGGGTGAAACCCTAACCCTAGAACATCCCTTAAACTTATCAAATAACTCTAGTCCACCAAGAGAAAGAGAGATAAAAAAAATAACAGTGAATAAGAGAGAGGAAGTACCACGATTCACTCCTCACATATGTAATATAAGTGACAAATGAAAAAATGTAAGAATGGAATCTCCTTCCTTTATTTGTATGAGACGTGAGTTCAAATATATGAAGTGGGCCCAATACACTACAAGAAACTTATCCATAAAAATATAGGCTTATTTGTGAAGTTCTTCCTCTATAGGTCACTTTTTTCAAGATCCAAGGTGAAGACGCTCAACAAGCAAGGCTCCAATCTAAATGCTCCTCAAGCAAGGTACAACATTTCGCCTCCACAAGCCTTCAAAGCTCCATTTCTCTTATGCCATGTGCTCCTCTAGGTCCACCTCACCTACGTGATCAAACCCTTAATCCAAGCATCTTCAACTCAAGCACAAACTACCATGTAAGTAATCAAGTTCTCACAAGCCATTTAAGGCTCAACACCCTCTTGTGAGATTCCCAACTCTCCTCTTCCAAGGAAAGTTGTCCTCTAAAAAGGCCACCAAATTACACATGCTGACTAGATGAAGAAGTCACCAAGCTCCACAGGCAGCCAATGCTTTATGGAAGGAAATCATTCAAACATCCATAATGGTCTAGAAATTAATAAGAAAATCAATTCCACCATGCATATCCCTCATCATTGACATACCAAACACTCCATATCACATGAACCACTACCAAGCATGGTGTAAGCATTTTCAAAGTAACCTCAAAGTGTAAAAATTTCACTACTAAAATTCTATTGCAACAACTGAAATTAATTCTTCTAACTGTTAATTAATTTAGTAGTTTATTTCTATGACAACAATGAATTAATCACACTACAATCTTCACAAATAAAAAATATTGTGGAATATAAACTAGAAACTAAGAAAATAGTGGCACATACACAAAAAAATATAACCCCGTTATTTTGGACTAAAGTACCTAGAAAAACCCAACTTGGGAAAATTGGTTGCAACATGTGAGGGTTTTTATTATTAAGCAGCAGTGAGAAAATTCTGAGTCCGATTCGATGCCGAAAAATGGCAATCCTACAGAGAAATTACTAGAAAGAATATTGTGAGGAATTTTCCTCACCCCGACAGGAAATCCAGGCTCTGACTGCCAGCTCCAAGTGAGTTGTCCAAACTGGTCTGCGTAGACCCTGCGTCACCCTAGCATAGAATTGGAATACCCACTTCCTGGAACAACTACTACTCAAGCCTTCCTATCTTTTGCTGACTGATAAGTTTCCTCTTTGGCACTCTCGAAAATCTTCCTGGCCTCTGGAACTGAAAAACGAGCTTCTCTCCAGTGAAATCAAATTGCCCTCTAGAGACTTCCGCACAACCCTTGTGTTAGCCTCTATGTGGCTATCTCTGCCTCTCTGCAATCTACTCACAAGATCTGGAAAAATTCCTCTAAACTCACTGCTTCTACCCCTCTTTGTATCTGCTTCCCTTCTCTGGCTTGAACTCTTTCGACAAGATGTTGTTGCTCTCTGGAAGAAATTGAAGAGGCCAAATAAATCGATCTCAAGTATGGTCCTCCATATACCAATCAAATTATTCTTATAATCTCACTGTGGGGCTCTAATGACCAATAGTAAAACTTAATCAATGGTTGAGATTACTTCCTAGTCGATCCATATGAGTTTCTATAGAAATATCACATTCAATGATTAATTACTGTTAATTAATCATTTTTCCTAAGTTAGACTTGGGAAAAATTTAATCACTGATTAATTAACTTAATTAAGGTATCTCTTGGTGGGTTTTTCCTGAAACCTTTTCTGGGTTATGGAGACCTAGTGTTTCTTAGCCTCTTTGAAAACTTTCGAGACTAGAACACCATCTAAGGCTACAAAAATAACACTCCCTATTAGCGAGGAAGGTTTTCTAGTGCTTAACTGCTCCAACACCATGTCTCTGCATCATCCTCCCTATGCTGTTGATGTCTGGCCACTATGACTGCCTCCCACTGCCACCAACCATTGCACAACTCTAATGCTGCATATGTGCTATTGCTGACACTGCTATATTGTTTCCAAACTTTGCATCTGCATTACAACTCCCTCTCATATGTTGTTGATGTTACTAAAACTATTGCAACTTCCTCTCATCTGTTGTTGCTCCTACTGCAACTACTGCAACTGAGAAGCATCTGAAATATTGAATCGACTCTAAGTGCTGCATCAATGTCTTAAGAATTTGATTGCTACTAGGATTCCGCATTGCCCACTGAAGAATTTGTGTTGTCGCTGACTCTGCGACTGAGCCTCTTGCTTTGTTGTCAACATTGCTTTGCGCTCCTCAACACCTGACTGCAACTAGTCTGCAACTATCACTGTGGAATATGACCACATCAACTGACATTGATCCATCCTGCTACTGAATACTATGGCCCCCCATAGCAAGGTAATGATCCGTGAGGAAAACTCCTCAATGGACCTTGCCCATTCTGGAACACTGGAGTATCAAGCTCCCCCTCCTTCGGGATTTGGTGCTTTACTCTATCCTTTTGAGACTTTTCCCTAGCTGGGAACTTTCTTCGCTTTGCAACTCGCACTTCCTTTGACTCTTGTCTTCCTCAACTGGAAGTCGACCAGTTGTCCAGATATGCATTATAGCTAACTCATACAACCTCCTCTAGAAATCTCGCATGAAGATCTCTCCAAAGATGAAAAATCTGTGAAACTCAAAAAATGGAAAATAAAAAAAAATCTCCTCCCTTTCTTGCTTGACTTCTAGCTCTGCTATTTGCACCCCCTTATGGAGTGAGAAAATCTACTTGCAGCTACTACTGACTACAACTAGAAATTTTTATTTCTAAACTAGAAACCCTGTGAGAGAAATTCGCTGTGTGTGTGCTTTCTCTTCCACCCGACACTGATTATGCTCTAACAGCTGCTGCAAAACCCTTTTGCGCCCAAACAAGGAATCTTCTCAGTAAAAATCTGAGCTACCGGTGCTCTCTCTGCCTGCTGGAATCACTCAATCTGGTAAGCCGATTTTTTCTGAACTTGCACTGAAAATTTGATTTTCCCAACAATTCGCACTGCCTAGCTAGGCACTGAGTAGCCCCTAGAATATTTGTCTTTCTGCTCCCTCTGAGAAACAAATTTTCTTCTTCTGCTTCTGAGATTTCCATGTCTAATCAAAATCACTCTGATACCATGTGAAAATTTTAATATTGAAATTCTATTGCAACAAATGGAATTAATTCTTCTAACTGTTAATTAATTTAGCAATTTATTTCTACAACAACAACGAATTAATCACACTACAATTTTCACAAATAAAAAATATTGTAGAAGATAAACTGGAAACTAAGAAAATATTGGCACACACACCCAAAAATATAACAATGTTATTTTGGGATAATGTCCCCAAAAAAACCCAACTTGGGAAAATCGATTGCATCAACTGAGGGTTTTTATTATTAAACAATAGTGAGAAAATTTTGAGTACAACTAGATGATGGAGCTCGATCACATGAAAAGAAAAATAATGCAGTGGCACTGACAGAGGAATTCTCCTCACGCACAGCAGTCCAAGGCTGTTGACCGGCATCGTAGTGAGTCATCGGGCTTTGGCTTGCACAAAACCTTTAAGTCGCCTCACCAGTAGAGCCGGAACACACTTCCTCGGAACAACCGCTACTCCTAAGTCGTCCCGTTCTTTCCGTGGGTCGAACTGCCTCTGCACTCTCTGTAGGTCCTTCACGGCCTTCGGACTGAAAATAAGCTTTCTTTTCCACATTTGTAAAAACCGATTTGCCCTCTATAGAATTACGCAGCCCTTGCGTCAACATCTTTGGTGGACATCTTTTTCCTTCGGTGCAAGTCTTACCTGCGGATGCGGGAAAACTTCTCCTGGGACTCTTTGTTTATGACCCTCATATCTTTGCTTCCATTCTTTGGTTTGGAACTCTTCCGTGAGAGAATACCCGTTGCTCTTTTGGAAAAAATCAAATTTCCCAATGAAATCGATCTTTCATGTGTGTTCCTCCATCTTCTTATCGACTTCTTCTTATAATCTCAACATGGGACCTCCAACGAAACAAAATTAAAACTTAATCACTGGCCTGTGATTATTTCCCAGTCGATTCATGTGAGTTTCTAGAGAAATCTTACATATCCTCGATGAATATCTTTGTTAATTAATCATTTTTCCTAAGTTGAAAAATTTAATCACCGATTAATTAACTTAATTAAGGCATTTCTATGTATATTTTATTGAAAATGTTTTATGCGTTATGGAATCCCAATGTTTCTTAGCCTCTCTAGACAACTTTCAAGACTAGAACACCTATCCAGATGCTACGAAAAACTAACACGAAATATCACTCATTCTTATAAGGAAAATACTTTTCACAAACACTCACCTTCTTCTTTGCTGCTCCATCTAGCAACTTGCCATGGCACAATCGGAACTTCTGTCGTGTAGGCTTTGGAATAATTCTCTAAACACCATCCTCCATCAAATCATATACCAACACACCTCACAGAAAACAATTGGAAGGATATAAAAAATGGAATAAGACCATGCAATACGAGTTGGTTTCTGACGCAGCATACTTGTCCTCACCAAAGATCCGGGCACTCCTACATCCTCTTATGCTCTCTTGTAGTTTTTGAGTAAGCCATGTCAATCTCATTTCGTATTGGATTAGTAGGTGAGGGTGCGTTACATAACCTCAATCATGAGAGTAAGTTTTATTCCGAAATGCCTCAAAAAAGTATGGTTGATGAGTTGGGATTCAAAACCAGTAGGATTTCAAGAGAGTTTAGTCAAATCGACAAACGATGAATTGAAAATATAAAAGCGAAATGTGAATATGTGTTATAGCATAGTAGAATTACATATTAAGTTCACCTTGATTAAGATTTACGGTTAAATAATCTCATGTCGTATCATAAATGATGTTTGAATTCGTAGTTCTGAATCTGTTTCTAGATGAAATGGCCTTTTGAGCATGTATGCTGTTTAATTTTAACCAAAATCCAAAGACATAGATTTTTAAAAACCTGAGTTTAAGTCATACCAATTTATGGAATTTCGAGCACCCTCAGGGGGTTTTCTGATGTATTTTAAAAGCAACCAAAAAATCACAAAGCTAGCTTGCTTGAAATTGTATTTTAAGATTTCCGGTGAAAAATATTATTTAATCTCAGAAATTAGAGACTAGGCATTATTAAACTCAATAAATATAAACTCATTACATAATAACTAATTTCTCAATACATTTGAAAATAAATTCCTACATTAATTCAAATCACAATGAAATCGCCTCCAAAATACTAGAAATATTTTTATTAATAATTATTTCAAAATAAAAATGATTTATAATAATTAATTATATAATACAAAACAATACATAAAACAATGAATTAACTCTCTACAGATATTTTTCCCAATATAATTGTGTGAAGGATGTTTTGATCCTATGTGGAGGATTAAATATTTTAACGTACTTTTATATATAACACAATATTTCAAATATATAATATAATTAATTAGTTGTAAGTAAGTATCTATATTATTACACTCATTACTTCTAGAAGTAAAACTAATTAATTATAATATATGGATATAACTTTGTTAAAGTATGTAAATTGGTCAAGTGAACATGATGTAGTTAAGAACATGCTGCTTCCTCATAAAAGGTTACACATTTAAATCTGAAGAGGGTTTCATGTATCAAATACTTTGTTCCACAAACAAGAGAGTCTAAATCTAGAGGGGTCCTCATGTATCGATACTTTGTTCCACAAACGAAGACAATCTTCATACACCGATATGTTGTACTGATCAATGGATTTTAAAATATTATTATTATTATTTAAATAATTAAATAAAATAGAAATTAGTTACCAATTAAATCATATATAATATAACAATTAATCAATTATATTATATACAATAAAAAGACATGTATTATATACAATATTTATAAGAAGTAATTATCATTACAATTTTATTTTTCGTTTAATATTATTTAATTATAGGGTTGCAAAGAGCAGGTTGCCGTTTACCACCCCGAGGGATCGGTGGGAATACCCTTTCTCCTGGTGGTCTAGGAGTCACCACAAACAACGATTAGAAGCCTGCACGTTCTTAGCGTGTCTCTCTTAGTGGCTATGAAGATACATTCAAGATCCTCATTATCATTGGTGTTGCCATTCTTTAAGCCACCAATTTTATAAATGGACTCTCTTCCTTCTAACATCAAACTCTAAGCTACGCTAAACGATGATCTATCATATGCTAGAAACTTTTCACTCCAAATCATTTATTCATGTCCATAGGCAGCGAAGCACTGTTAGGTGGACCTCCTCGATGCATCGAGGGATCCATCCACAACAAGCGAAACCTCAAAGTGGACTGCTGAAGCTTAATCCTCAGTTCCTCAAGCCTACCTGCAAACCATGTTATGTGAGTGTCAAGCTAGTCTGTCGTTTGTGGAGGATCTACCATAGCTGAATTCTTTAGAACACCACAATGCTATCCCTATTCTAGGGTATAGTTTTGGATCACAATTTAGAGATTTTGTTGCTACATATCAATGTTGATCAGCCTTTGAACCAACTCCTGAGAATACTTGTAAAAACTATACAATTCCAGGTTGTCCTAGTGACGCATATTTATGAAATATAAATATATTTTTCACGAGTTGTGTACATTATTTAATTATGTTTTTATGGAATTTTTGAGTCTATTATTTAATAATATAAAAAGGTAATAGTATTTTTAATCAAACATGAAATTATTCTAGATAAAAAATACTTTCTAAATGAACTTACATATTTTTAGCACTTTATCACATTTACTGAAGCTTTATAAGAATCTAAAACTTTTTATTATTAGCTTTTACTCACCTCTTTAACGATCGGGAGATCATGTGTTTTGCTAACTCAAAATTTAAAGTGCTTGAAACTACACCGAAATCTTTGAGCGGCTGGATAGGTCTGTCATCGTTGTCGGTCGACGCATGCGAACGGTTGGAAAAATCGGGTGCTCGTATGCAGGAAGATATCACCGTCGCGATCGTTTTCCTCAAACGGCGGACTTTTGTGACAGGAGTGATTGGGTTGCGACCGGCAGATGAAGGTACAGTCACCATGGGTGTCATATGCTCGGGAACAGTCCTTTTTCTCAAAAACCCGAGTCATATTTCCTCAACATGTGCTGTTTCGTAGGCCCTTGGATGGAGATGTATGAGTTTGTAGGAGGACCATTAGATGGGTGACATGTGGCTGGCCAGTGCTCATGTGTCCCCCTGACATACGAACAAAATTTTAATGGATTTCGTTCGAGCTCGTGACCTTACATACACGCCCATAGGCATCGAACCAACCTGTGTAGTTTATGCGGACATGTAGGGAAGTTGCGAGAACGATCACCATAAAATATGGGCCACATACTCTGCTAGCAGCTGAGACTGGAACATCGAGCACAAGAAGGAAAGGCACTGATAATGTTATAGAGCGCTTACTCAGCTGACCGCGTGTCGTGTGCGCTAACCATCAGTGTTCAATCATTATGGGCATGAGACTTTCGTTGGCCGCATCTCTACATAAAAGTGATCCAAAATTCGGCAACAGCAGCAGAAGACACTCTTGAGAGTGGCAAGAAAGTCTCCAATTTTTCACCTCTGTGAATGCCGCCTATTATGCCACCCGGGGCACCTCTATGTTCCTTCAAGCAAGCGTGTCGACATGATTTGGGAAGCGCACTTACAGTATGGTCATGTTGGAATTTAGAGTCGCAAAGAAAATAGTGGCAATCTCTGTAGAAAGTATTTCTATTGGTCGAACTTTGACATGATGATGCCGTCAAGGTACACCGGATCCTCAAGCACTTCCTCCTCCATTTCTAAACCAAACCACATAGAATAAAGCGCCTACATACTTCTCCGCCTGCATAGTCGTCTGGCTTGGGAATCCATTCTCCATGGATTACATGTTTCGGACCTTCCTTCTACCAATCATGACAACGACTGCGGTTTTTTGGTCGCCATCGTGTTCTCTAATATGGCACGGTAGGATGACTGCAAGAAGAATAATCATCACAGCCATTGCAAAACTCCTGCCGTGAGAAAGTGTGGGTACACTTTGGTACACCAGATCGGATCGAGACAACGGGTTCCTCGATGAAATTTTGAGTCGAGTCTCTGGTTTGATGCTGGACACCAAGCTCACTACGTCCACAACTTTCCACACGTATGGCCAAACGAGAGGGTCGCCGATGAGAGGATGGTCGTACACATTCTACGCGTGTGGCAAATCAAATAATGCATGCAGTATGAGATGAAATCCCTCTCCTTTATGTCCAACACAACTAGAGCTCGCTCTCCACAACTCAGCTGGCCATAGCTCCCTTTCGAGTGGGCTTGATTCGAGCGACTTCTGTCCCATTGATGTGGTCATACCATTTGCAACTCACTCAAGAAGGTCGATTCTCATGTCCATTTTTGAAGCCAAAAGGTGAATAACTTCTATTGAGCGCATTCAACACATTCTCCAACGGGGTCCATTACATATTTAACAGAGCCAATGATATGCACAAGGTGCGACGTACATGTCTCAACATCCGGTGCTCACGTCAAGTTTCCATGTGGGTGAAAAACTTTTTGGCTTTCGTCTGCTGGCAAATAATTCCTAATGAGAGGTCATCGAGAGCTTAGACCACTCCTATATGCCTTATACCATTATCAAGTGTTGTGGGAGACACTTTTGAGCTCAACATTCCCCCATTCCTTGGCTCCGCGCTGTTGTTCAATGTGGGCCACCTTCAGCCATACTCTCCACCATTACCGTTTGACACACATCAGACACCTGTAGAACAACTCACACCAACAGAGCTAAACCTCGACTGGCATGGAACATGAAAAAAGAACGGATCATGCACATTTAGATCAAGAACACGTCGCTATCGAAAAAGATCCGGTCGTATTTCGGAGTTGTCAAAGTTGACGCGCTCAACTCGCACCAAGGAAAGTGGCTCACCGGGGACCAAGTTTAGCGTAGTTTCCTTATCTCGTGGAGTGGAACTCATAATGCAATGGGGACCATTGGCTTCATAGACGGAGGCGATCCGGTGGATATTGGTGGCCACCCACCCATTCCACTTTCGGACCCCCACTATTGTTTCTTTCGCTTTTTCAATTTCCTTAATTGTAGCATGGTTTACTATTTTTGGTGAGTTTTTCGAGCTCTTTAGCCTCGAAAGCCATTTTGAGGCCTGCAAAGACGTGGAAAAATAGGATCGACATGGGTCATCAACCAATGTTGGTCACTCGCAAATTTGGTATTCCTCGGATAGATATTTCTAATGAGGTATTAAGCGCGTACAACAGAGGTGCATGCCAAAGAGATACGTACGTCCTTAAAGGGATAGTTGATGTACCAATCTACCCAAAGTCAGGCCCATAATTTTGGTGCTTTCATCTCCTAGGGTTAGGTTTGGATGTTTAGGGTTTTCCCACAGCCTCTTTTCAACAATAAAGAGGCTCCTTGAGCCTTGCTAGAGCTAGCCTTGTCGGCCCTCCGTCTGGAGATCATGTCTCTTTTTCGCATTTCATTTTTTAGGTGTCTCGCTCGATCTACCTGGCCAGGTTGCCGTGCCGAGCATCACTCATCCGATGGAAGAGGTCTCGTCGTGTACTCCTCATGTCTTGTACCGCTAGTCTCGTATTTATTCATCAACCACTCTTTCAAGTCATGTACGGTCTCATGGTTTGGTCGTCTTGCGTGGCAAGAGAGTCATTTTAGGGTTTCTCTAGGCTCATGTTAGGCCTAGGGTTTGTCGATTCGGTACGCAGAAGTGTCTGCTATAATCCCCGTCGCACATGAGGGCGCTCAAAATAAAGTTTTTATTTCAAAAATTATCATCATAAATGCTTGAGAACGATTCTTCTTCAAAAACTCGTATTTGAAGAAGAAACTCGTCAATGCTATTTGCTTATGTAAATATGTAATTTTTAAAGTTTATAGTCGTGTAGAACTTCAGCGCGGCCCTGGTCAACCTTTGCATAACTCCAATGCGAGCCTATCCCTCGCAAAGACAAAGAGAGATTCATCAGTTCGGCCCAAAAATCATAAAGGTGAAGCAAAACAGAGTTAGGAGTGAAGTGTCAAAAGTTTCAAACATCGCAAAAGTGGGTGCTGCTCCTAATCAAAAATCAAAATCCCTGTCACAGCAGAGATATGTTCGTGTTCCAATAATCCACTGCACGTTTAAGACACATCGGTGAAAACCAAGACAAATCATGGAGGAGTGAAGAAGAAATCACGTTGAAGGCCGACAAATGTGTTGCGACTTTGCGAGAGCGCGCGCAGTAGGTTGAGTGTTTCGCGTGTGCACATGGCGTGCGGCGCATTGAGGTAGCTTTTCCGCGGTGTAACACATTGGCTTAGTGAGCGCACATGGCATGCGCGTCGCGCTGGGTTGCTGCGCGGCGCACGGAAACCCGAACTCAAATTTTGGCATATTGTTTCAAAAACTCCACCCGCTTGGTTCTTCTCGCGTCCAAGAAGTTTATGAAAATTGCCATTAACATGTTTGGGTGCCTGGTCAGCGGATTATGAGAGTTTGTGATGTCAAATTGCAAACCTCATTACTTTGTTTGAAAGCCACTCCTTAGGCTGTGTTTGGTGTTTGTGGTGCCAAAAGACTCCTTCCCCTTCACCTTGTTGATTCCTTCCCTCACCTCAAACCCATCATCCACTAGTAATCCCACACGGTTCTCTCCACGATCCCAAATCACTTAGTTTCTAAAGTCCTATTTTCCTATCCCTAAACTCCTACCATTCCTCATTACTCTCCCTTTCCCATATCATTTGCAAAATTCCTAAATCCCCAAACCCTGCATTCCCAAAACACAATCGAGGACTTTGTCGCACATTTGTAAAATTCACTTGCAGTGACCGAATCCAGATGCCTGCCTTTCACGCACTATTTCCCACGAATCGCTTTTCTCTGTTCCATAGTCCTCCCTATGATCCCTCATTTTCCCTTTGGCACACATTTAGGTACTTGGAGACAAAAACATCAAGTCTCTCATTTCTCAGCTTTTCAACTAACCAAACATACACTTTGTCATACACATTGCAACACAGGATTTCGGACACCGGCATCATCCTGTCGACGAGCATTGATTTCACCATTGAACTCCATGCACCGGAGGGCACGTCGAAAACGCTCGTAAAAAGGGAGGATAGACTCCGACCCTGGCATGAGGCTTCCTTGGCTGGTGGCATGATACTTGATGAGGGACCTCCGACCCAAATTTCAAGGGAATTTGGGGAAAGTTTCTGGTCAATTTTGAATTTTTTGGTCACGAAAACGATGTTTTTCCTACTCCGAAGCGCGTAGCGCTAATTCCTTGCGCGCGCTTATGATTGGGACATCTTACGGGAGAAAACTTGACATTTTTTGGATGTGAAAATTCATGCATGCTCAGGAACGGCCTAAGGATTTCACCGAGATTCTGGATTGCACAAGAGGTCAGCTTACCTTTGAAAATCACCTTTCCGCCACTTTTTGCACCCACAGTGAACCATTATTGGGAGATTGAAGTTTTGGAGGGGAAAATGACATCCTAAATTGGAGAAATTCCACTCTGGGGTTGGAAGAGTGGACATCCAGGGCTTTCCAGTCTATCATGAGTCTAATTTGGGACTTCGAAGTTCCTCAAAATCAGCTCCAAAGTTTGTGTCTACGCGTAGAGAATTTGGGTGCGGCGCATAGAGAGAGCAAGGTCCTCACTGCCTATCTCTTCTGCCTGGTGAAATTCGCCCATCGTTTCTCAGTTTTACTATTTTCATGTAACTCATTGATTCTACCATGATGTAAATTTGATGACTATGATGTAATTTTTGGCATATATTTACTTGTTCTAGAGGATTCATTCACTAAACAAAGTGAAAATTTAATGAATGAATAAGTTTCCTAGAATATAGAGGCAAGTTGTTTGAGTGCCTAGATTTCAGCTCCTTGTTTAGAATTGGTTGAAATAGCTCCTAGAATGATGAGCTCTGACCTCTAGAGGCATGGGAATGGGTTGGGCTGGTCTATATCATGTATTTTCTGAGTCATTTTCGTGGTTGGACACTTGGGAATTGTTTGGCACTCTATTGTACATCACTGCATTTTTGGTAAAGGAAAGACCGGGGTTTTGGCAAGACTTATTGGGATCCTTGTGGATTTGTGTTTTGATTTTGTGTTTTTTTCCATGTATTTGTAAGTTCATTAATGTTTTATGTATGTCATTTCCCTTCTCTTTGCTTCGAAATTAAACAAATGAGTGACTATGTAGAATTCATTAATTTGTCGAGTGCTTTTCACCTTAAACTTTGTTTAGTTTTATATGTTTTCATCTCTGTTTGAAGAGGATCCTTGCGCCCTTCTTGTCTCTCTTTAAACTCCTTAGCAGTCCTTTCTATCCATTCATTCAATTTAAGGCATCGAACCATTTCTTTCCTCGCCCGCCCAACTTGAACTTTCGGAAGAATTGGCCCTTCATCCCCGACCCAAATTTACCTTTCCCATTTTTTTCCAACAAAAACTCCCAAAAAATCAAATCAAATCCTTGCACTTATATACCTAGCATAAAATTAGTATTCATTTCAAGTCATCTCAAGCCCTTTGATTATCTTTGCTACGAGTTTGACCCGGAGAGAGCTCCTCTCCGATCCGGTAGGGCTAGCTACCGTGACTAAGCGTGGTTTGATGTTACCCCGAACTCCGCACTTCCTTCGGCCTGACGGGTAGATTCGGGCTATAACAAGCTTCATTGTAACACGGTTCGGAGGCATGTAGGCTACCACATCTCTTCTCGTAGATAAGCTACCATCACCCGAGCTAGTTTATTTCCATTATGTCCGTAATCTTATTTCGCTTATTTGATATTATTGAAATGAAGTATATTTTATGTTGCATATTTACGTTTATGTTTATTTCTCGATTTTATTTGGTATTTCGCATAAATTTGGATCAGGGTGTTTAGGTTTAAACCAAGGACTTGTGTGTGACCCTTGCTCAAATCCCGGCAAAAGTATAGTAATGGATTTTTGTTGTGGGCTGGTATACCTCAAAGTATGGAATTCTCTTATCAAGTTCTTGGGGAGAAAATCTACAAGGCACATTGCAAATTGACATGGCATATGCAAATCATTCTTGTTTTTGGAAAACAAAGGAGATTGTATATGGAGACTCTTATGAAATACATGGTAAGCAGCCAGGACATGCGTAATAATTATCCAATCTATCTTGTACACTCGAATATGGATTTCGTCATTTTTACATCATGATATATGTTTAGAAGAATAAATTCAAGATATGGAGAAAAAAACTCAAACAAAGAAATGGATATAAAGTTAAAGGCTAAAATAAAAATTGAAAATGATGAACATTGTTTATGGAATATGGAATTTGATGGAAAGGCATTAAGTAAGGAAGAAGCGAGAGTTGGTATATGGATTTCAAACACAAACACGGGTAAATCAAAAAATCATTCCCATAGGCTTTCTTTTCAATGTACAAATAATGTTGTTGAGTATGAGGCTTTAATATTGGGGTTAAAGTTATTGAAGAGATTAGGAGCCAAAAAGAATTTCGGTCCATGGAGATTCGTAACTCGTTCTTAAACAAATCAAAGGTGAATATTAAGCTAAACATCCAGAGGATGAGGTTATACAGAATGTTGTTTTTGGATTTTCTGACGGTGCTTTCCAAAGTATCGATTGTATTTGATTCCCGAGAGATCGTAATGTAAGTTTTGCATCGATGCATTGGAAACTTGCACAAGTACATGTAAGATACCTTTCTTATTCAAAAAAATGCTTGAAATTGAGGTAAAACATAAGCATGTTGTCCCTAATAACATTAGATATTGGCAAGTGTTTGAAAAATGACAAACAATTAGATAATTTTTCTACAATTAAAGGAAGAGTTTGAAAATCTCCGTATTGATGGGGAGAGTAGTCTTGATGATGATGGAGGAGAAACTCAACTAAATAAGATCAATGTAGGTTCTAATAAACATGAAACAAATCTTGAAATTCCACGAAATAAAGGATACATGTCATTCCAAGAGGTTTGGTTACATTAAGAGGAGTTGTTTGATTTTAATGATGTGACTCCATGCAAGCCCAAAAATAGAGCCTAGTGTATCTGAAGTTGAGGACCGTAATATAAAAACTAAAGAAAAGCTAAAGATTGTAAAAATTTATAAGTCTTACCTCGAAGAAAAACAAAAATACATAGATTTGTTGAAAGAATATTATGATGTTTTTTACATGGGGATATGAGGATCTAAAGGTCTATGATAGAGTTATTATTCAAATATACTATTCATGTTAGAGAAGAAAATAAGCCTTTCAAGAAAAAAGACCGAGAGTAAATATTGTTTTATTTCCTTTAATTGAGAAAGAGGTATTTTTGATGCTAAAATTATTGTGCCTCCCGATATTTTTCTAAATGGTTATCCAATCTAGTAGCGGTAAAAGGAAGAAAACCCTGGGATAATAAGGTTATGTGTATATTTTCTGAAACCTTAACAAAGTTTCCCTCAAAGACAACTTCCTTTTCCAAAGATAGACCATATTTTACAGCTGAGTAGTTGGTTCTAGCATAGTTTCATTGCTTGACGACGGTTTCTCGGCACAACCAGGTTTTAGTGCATCCGGATGATCGAGAAAACGATCTTCACAACACCGTGGTTTTAGTGCATCCGGAAGTACCTTTGCGACGTTTGGATTTTTATTGGAGAGATTCATCCTAGTTCTTGACCTCAACACAAGTTGATTTTTAAAAACCGATTACTTCACCAAATGGATAGAAGTAGTTCCAACTAGGAAAGCTACAAACTTAGTGATTATTCAATTCATGGAAGATAATATTCTGTCTAGATTTGACTCGCCCTCACAAAATCATCATTGATAATGTGTTTCTTTTAAATCTACATATGGTAGATTTCTCCAATAATTATCATATAGTTCTAGGAAATTTTATCGCCCATCATCCTCAAGGAAATGGACTTGCGAGAATCTTCTAAAAAGAGTTTGGTAAATATCATGAAAGAAGTTTTTACGAGGAGAATAAGAATTCTGGCACAAAAGAGTTGATAAATTCTCTATGGGATGATAGGGTAAGCACTAAGAAATCAATTGGAATGTCACCTTTCCGAAATTTTGGTTTATGGAGTTGATGCAGTTTTTCCCTACCTCCCTAGGAATTCTAGTGTTGAAATTATTGCAAGAATTAGAGGCTGAATCAAATGATGTGCAAAACGGGGGATAAATCAAATGGTACATTTTGCAGGGAGACCAAAGAAGAATTTTACAACAACACATAGACAATTCAAGAAAAAATAAAAATTATTCATGATAGGAGAGTGAAAGAAGATGATTTCCAGCTTAATGACCTTGTGTTGAAATGGGATACTAGAAACGAGGAAAGGAAAGCATGAAAATTTTGATGACTTTATGGAAAGGGCCTTAAAATAATAATAAATTCCCACGAGTCGCCCTGAGCCAACACGGCCACTTCAAGGAATTTATTAATATGAAAAGAAAAGTTACATATGTTTCTCTCATAAACGGTTAACCTACGAAATGACCCTCCATGCTCTTTAAATAGAGTTCATGGACCAATCGGTGCTAAAGCCATGGATCTAAGTATCGCTATCATCGAGGGAGAGAGATAACGCGATCAGATCACTACAAATCGTGACCATCGGATTATAAGTTACAAATGTACATGGTAAAAGAAACACACTTTACCTAACTCTACACTAGACTAAGTTATTCTTAACTATTTCCTATGTGTCAAAATATCCTAACATCCCCTCTTAAGAACAACTTGGGATAGGATTGAAGGATTTACAAAGGTGACACAAAAGGAGCCTATTTCCTATGTGTCGAAATATCCCTAACATCCCCCCTTAAGTAACAAATTGGGATAGGATTGAAGGATTTACAAAAAGTGACACAATAGGAGAAGGAAGGAGGCATTAGAACCTATCTTAATGACAACTTTCCCGAACTCCAATCATGGATCGAAAGTTTTGGTAAACTTCGCTTCTACGAGAGCCTTTGTAAAGATATCGCTACTTGATCATTGGGCTGAGCGATGCGCACTCTCAAGAACACGATCATGAATGAGCTTTTCTAA
This sequence comes from Pinus albicaulis, assembly GCA_034641835.2. Taxonomy (NCBI): domain Eukaryota; kingdom Viridiplantae; phylum Streptophyta; class Pinopsida; order Pinales; family Pinaceae; genus Pinus; species Pinus albicaulis. Next base: position 108,778 of record JAXQQM020089934.1, read on the forward strand.
TGAAGTGTATGGAGTTCAATGTGTTTCATACGCCGATGTTGAACTAGATCTTTACATAGCCGAACGGCACTACGATTATCACACCAAATTGTAGTTGGATGCCTGCTGATGAAGACCAAATTCGCGATGAGAATCGACGAAGCCACATGGCTTTCTTGCTGACTTCAACTATCACCACGATACTGCGTCTACGATCGAAGAAAGAGAGATGGCACTTTGTTTCTTACAAGACCAAGTAATAGGTCTCTGAACCAAGATTAAATACATATTCTGAGTAGACTTTCGATCATCGAGGGGTTCACTAGCCCAATCGAGATCGAGTGAAACCAATCAAGCAATGGAGATGCTCCACGCACCGTAATGAATCCCAACCGAAATGTACCTCGAATATATCGAAGTTATTCTTTTAGTTTCTTTCCGAAATGAATTTCATGAGGTTGGGCTGCATAAACTGAGCGACAAGACCAACGACAAAGGAAAGGTCGGGATGTATGGGTTAGATACAAAATTTTACCAACAAGTTGACGCGTATAAGGTAGCATCAACTTTAGTGGTAGTACAAAGTGATCAAAGCTTGACTCCGATCGAAAGGGAGAAGGGCTAGCTTAGCGGTCTTCCATGTGAAAGTGGTGTAGAAGATCATAGGCATACTTGGGACCGCGAGAGGGTAATGCCTTCCTTGGATTGCAAGACTTGAAGACCAAGGAAATAATGCAAGTGTCCCAAGTCCCTGTCATTTCAAACTTATTTTTGAGGCTAGACTTCACATGGTTTTATATGGTTTGGATCACTACCAGTAAGGATAAGATCATCAACATAAAGAACAAGGATGGTGAAGGAATTACCCACCTTCTTGGTGTAGACAGTGTTGTCGAATGACACCTAGAAAAGCCATTATCTAAGAGAAATCTATCCATTTTGGCATACTCAAGCTTTGAGGGCTTGTTTGAGACCATAGAGAGACTTCCTAAGGCAACAAACAAGGTCGCGGAGTATTTTTGGATAAATCGCAGGGAAAGTTGTTCCATGTAGATTTCTTCATGCAAATCTCCATGTAAGAAAGGCGGATTTAACATCCATATGATGAACTTCCCATTTAAAGGAAGCGACGAGGGAAAGAAGAAGGCGAATAGAATTCATTTTGGCAACAGAGGAGAAGGTTTTAGTATATTCAATGCCTTCAACTTGTGAAAAACCTTTAGCGACAAGACTAGCTTTTGTGTCTATCCACTTTTCCATCTGGTCCAAACTTTGTTTTGTAAACCCATCTCGCATCGACAAGTTTTCTTCCTTTTGGAAGAGGAACAAGATGCCAGTATTGTTTTCCAATAAGGAACGATACTCTTCATTCATAGCTTCTTCCCAATCTGGATGACCGGAGGCTTCTTCAAAGGTTTCGGGATCAAGTTTTTTCCCGGAACTTGAGCCAATAAGGAAGAGGCTCTTTCGATCCCGAGAACGTGTACGTCGTCGATCGGTAGGGTCACCAGCAAGAGAACCCGCTGCATCCCGAGTAGAGAGCGGACCCATCTTGGAAGCGGTGGAGTATAAGGAACAATTGCACAAGCTAGAGGAGGATTTTCATCCTCGCATGTCATCATCCGAACTAGAAGGGAATGCTATTAAAGATAGAAGAGAGAGAGAGAGGTGGCACATATGCTTGAATTAGGCTCGCAAGCCAAAGGTGGCACACCCACGAACTAGGCTCGCAGAGGCCGATATATTTTCATCAAACTTTACATCTCTTCTAATTATTATATTTTTGGATGTGGGTTGAAGAATGTCTATATCCTTTGACATCTTCAGAATATCCAACAAAAATACATTTTTCACTCTTAGGTTCTAAGGCTTTATGTTTCGCATCTAGAATATGGGCCCAAGCATCACTTCAAAAACACGAAAGTGACTTACATCCGGTTTGATTAAGATCCAAGCACTATTTCCGGAGTTATATTCTTTAAAACCTTAGTAGGGTGCGTATTTACTATGTAATTTGCACATTTAATGGCTTAGCAAAAATTGAGACCAAGTCCTTTAGATTGAAGCATACGATTAGCCATTTATTTTAAGGTGCGATTCTTCCTTTCAGCATACACCATTTTGTTGTGGAGTATATGGAATAGTATGTTGCAATTGAATGCCATGTTCAAGTGCAAAAAGTTGATAAATTTGTTGTTAAAATATTCTCCACCATTGTCTACGATCTTAACTTAAGAATTTGATGTCCAGTTGTTTTCTCAACAAAGGCCTTAAAAGGCCAAAAACATGTTAAAAACTTCACTCTTGAGTTTTAAGAAATATACCCAAGTGCGTACTGGAAAAATCATCAATGAAAGTTAAGAAGTACTCGTCAACCAGAGAAAGAAACAATAGGAAGTGGACCACATAAATCAACGTGCACAAGCCGCAAAGGTCTGAAGCTTGCCAAGAGGCACGTTCTGTCAAAAACTATCCCGATGATGTTTTCGAGTGCACATCAGAACGAAACACCATCCCGGCAAGATACCATAGGAAGGCCCGTCACCATGTTTTTCCTTACATAGAGTTTGAAGAGAGCGATAGTTTAAGTGACCAAATCGCTCATGCCAAAAGTTTGCTCACATCATCATTATGAGCAACAAAAACATAGGGAAGAGATGATGACCGAAAGTTGTCAAACTTATACAACCTTGTGGAATCATCGTGCATGCTAGTAGCTAAAATATGTTTAGGATCTTTGAGGTCCTTGATTACAACATCATGAGGTGAGAATTCTACTATTTTCCCTTCTACACGAATGAGTTATCTCGGTAAACTAGATAGAAGGTTGCATGACAAGGTAGGAACACATAGTACATCATTAAAGCCGACCATTATCTAGATGAATGGTTCGAGATCCTACAACACTAAGAGATCTATCGTCACCAACATAAATATGTTTGGTGTTACAATCATTTAAAGAAGAAAACATGGATTTATTTTTAGCCATGTGGTAAAAGCTCCAGAATCAATCGAGCCACTCATGAGAAGGAGAAGAAGAAGATACATTTAATGCATAACGCAGATCGTGATGCTTGACGACCACAGCGTAAAGTGCCATGCTACAAAGATGAAGGTGAAGAGTGCTCCAAATTGATGTTGCGCTTTCTTCATTGCTCGCTTCAAGGCTTCCATCTTCTTAAAATATTTGGACTCTAAATGGTCATCACGATTGCAAAAGTGTCAATGTCTATCTATCTTTATTTCCTTTGTTTTTGATATGCCTTATCATTTTGGTGAGTTGCTTTTTCGAGTTTGTGGCTAGAAATTGCTTAGGACCCTTGTTTGGTTTAGGACCATATTTTTTAGGATATCGCTTCTTGGGATTCTTTTGATATGGTTGTTGTTGGGCATGCTAAGGCTTTCTTAGAAGTGTTTCCAACGAGTGATAAGACCAAGGTGTAAAATTTTTTCTTGTTCTCTTATCAAAGAATCGCAAAAGGCATCAAAAGAGGTATTCTTGTAGATGGTTCCCTGAAGTAAATGATGGCTTCTCTAGTGGAATGGAAGGCGTAAACAAATACAGAGTATGCGTGTGGCCAAGCTTAGCAAGAATGCAATAGATGAGGCTACCATCTTCTTTCTGACCTTACAACCTTCTAAAAGAACTCGAGGGTCTTGAATTTGGACAAAAAATCTTCAATAGAGGAGAAATTATTGGGTGTCCAAAGTAAGCAACTCATTTTCAAGTCGATGGGGCCTACGATTTGATTTTGAATGCCAAAAACAATGTATTTAGCTTGTCCAGGGCTTCATGAGGGGTGTCAATGTTAAGGATATGAAATCGAATATCTTGAGCAATGGACGTTCCTATCAACCCTCGTGCTTGATCTTGTTTATTTTCCCATTTAGCGAGCTTTATCATCATTAGAAGGTTTAGTTTCTAGTCCCTCATGGCTATTCGACAAACCCCTTTATTTCTAAGTATATCTACCATGTGAGGTAGCCATTGGAAATAATTGGTGTTGTTAAGAATAACCAGGGCATGCACTTTCCATTTTTAAACTAAAGCTGAGAAAAGCTTTGAAACTAACTTCTCGATGGAATGATCTCGAAAAAATTAGGTCGTAAAAAAACGACTTGAAAAATGGCTTCGGATGAAGAAATTATGCCTTTTGATCGAGATTGCAGACGCTGAATAGTTACAAGAACGGGATGAAGTGCGTTTCTTTTATTCTGCCCCTTTGAATAATTTTTTTACAAAAAGAAGCTTGAGAAGGAGACTTGAACCCAAGACCTCTATTCTCATCAACTACCCCTCACCAAGTGACATAGTAAAAGGATTATGTTATTTTAGAAAGGAGGAAAGAGGGATTATTATTATTATTATTATTATTGTGGGAGGTGTGCGTGCCTTTTCTCGCACAAAAAATGAGCCAAAAGAAAAAACAAAATAGCACGCAGCCTTACGGCGTAATGTTAGATTTCTCGGTTAGCCTTACTGCAACTATCATTTTTCACTATTTTTGATTTCCCGAGATCACACAAAGACGCGGGGGAAAGAGCATACGTAGCAAAAAAATCCCTTTTTCCTGTTTCGATTTGTCGAGATCGCACGGAGCGCACGGCAAAGAGCATACATAGAGAGGAGGGTATAGATGCGGCAAATAAATAAAACCTTAATAAAATAAAAAATAAAATAAAATATAAAAAATAAAATAAAAACCGAAATAAGCGAACTATTAACAAATATAGCGCAAGCACTAGGTTCCGTACGCTTTCGTGCTGCGTGTTGCGGTCCACCGCAATCCCCAGCCGCTCTTCCCGCGCGCGCGGCCGCTACGCGGCCACGCACCTGCGCGCGGCGGCCTTCGCCTCTGTCACGGCCACGGCTTGCTGCTACGACCTCCGCGCGCGGCGTTTCTCTCTGCCGGAAATTCAATAAAAGCTTGAGCGGTGTACCGCGCCCCGCGCTTTGATCGGGGCCGCGTTCTCTGCGAGGGCTCTTTGCGCTCATGGAGTGGGTCGTGGGCTCTCGCCACGTCCCCCTCCCCCGCCCTCTTCGGTGAGGCTTTCGATCGCTTATTGGCGGAGGCTTCCTAAGAAGAGGAATGTTGAAGCTGCAAGAGATTTGTTAAGAAAATTGATGAAATACACGGGACCTCTCTTCCTCCGGAGACTCGTCTAGGTTGCTTTATCTTTGGGCTGAACGAGCCCTCATAGGCCGGTTCCGGGGCTTTGCCCATCTCCCAAAACCACTGAGAGTCCGGGTCAGCGAGCCCGGGGCGCCTCGATCAAAGAAAGCGTCACTTCTTATTTTTTGGGGAGAGGTTACTTTCTCTTTGAGTTCACTTCAAAAGATGACAAAGACTGCGATCTTCCGGAAACGGCCCCTATTTCATGGACGGTTTGTATCTAAATAAGTGGACTCCGGACTTCGACCTGTCATGGATGTACCCAAAGCGAGTTCGGTGTGGGTAAGACTCCCAAATCGCGATCCACTTTGCTAGGGTAGAGTTCTGATCGCATATTGAGAATGCCCTTGGGAAGTTCATTGATCGAGCAAACAACAAGGACCGGTATGATCGCGCCGGATATCGCGTGGGAAGTAGATGCGGAGTTGGGCTACCGGAGGCCATCAAAATCAAAGTCGGAAGGCTGGACGCATGTGCAGAAAGCCGGACTATGAGCGAGCCCCGCCCTTCAAATTCGGAAATGCCATGTCTATGGACACTTCGCCGCGAGGGCGTCCGTCCAACAATGACGTTGTGCAAGGGAAGGAGGACGGATGGAATCAGTCAAGCGCTCCAAGCCCTCCCAAAAGGCTCTCGCAAAAGGCGGGAGGCCCTAGTGGCAAAGGTCCCCAACGAGGCCTCTTCTCAGCGAGATCCGTCTAAGGCCACTCCACGAAAACAAGTTCGAACTCCTAGCTCGCACCAAGAGGACACCCGGGAGGTGGATGTTCAAAAAGCGACATCCTGGTCGAAAGGGACTCCCTCCATGTCTTCCAAAGACGGAAGCGCTGCAGAAAGCTCAAAGGAATGCACTCGTTGAAGACGAGGAAGAGGTCCGAGGAGTCGGAAGATTCGGAGGAGGAAGGAGAAAGTAGGTGACTCTCGTGCCTCCGTTAGGAGATCCACGAGAGGTCGCAAAACGGATCGGGAGAAAAGAGAGCGAGGAAACGTACAAGGGAAAAATTACGAGCGACCAACCAACTGCGGGAAAAGGCGCTTGCCTCAAAGTCAAGGATGTTGAAAAATCAAACCCATGGCTCGAGGGGGCCCTCCGAAAACACAAATAATGAAGGTCATCTCCTGGAATTGTAGAGGTATGGGGAGTAAAGTCAAGGAAGAAGCCATGAGAAGCTTAATAAGAACGAAACTCCGGACATACTTCTCGTCCAGGAGACTAAGTTGGAAGACGCGGTCTTCTGCCCGAAAGCATGCAGAAATTTTTGGTCCAAAAGTGAAGCAAGAGCGATCTGCGGGGCGCTTCGGGGAGGGATTGGCACTCTTTGGAACCCTAACAAATTTGTAGTCACCTTTGAGGCTAGAAGTACTCACTTTGGTTGCAACGCGAAAATGCAAAATACGGACACCAAGGAAAACCTTTGCCTCTTCAATGTATACTCTCCCGGTTAATGTTGGGGAAAAAAAGGAATGTTGGGACACTATAAGGCAACAAGCGGACGACAATTCTCGGGAAAATATAATCATTCTTCGGAGATCTCAATCTCACGCTCCACTCGTGCGAAAAAAGGAGGTGGCGTAGCGCTATCGAGATCCCAGACGAGGAATGGGCAGAAGATCTTCTACGCAGAGGCCGGGACTGCTAGATATCAAACTCCTCTTCGGTAAGTTCTCTTGGTCTAATAAAAGAGTGGGCCCTCGTCATATTGTTGCCCGGTTAGATAGATTTTTCCTTCAAAGCTCTCTCTCGTTACTAGGCTTAGAACCCAGAATGCATATCCTTGATAACGAGCGTCTCGGACCATAAGCCTATAAAGATCGAACTCCTGGCCCATCTAGACCGCCCTATTCCTTTCGGTTTAGTCCTCTGCGGGTCAAAAATCAAACTTCATGCAAATAGTCAAAGAATGTTGGAGTCAGCTCGTCAATGGTTCTCCCTTCTATATACGGGAGGAAAAACTCGGAAGGGTAAAGGGTGATCTAAAAACGATGGGCAAAAACCTGTCCAACCGGCTACGAAAAGAAAAGACATCAAAGTCTCTCTCGCTCTCTCATCAATTTCATATGGAGCACGCTATTGTCACGGAGAGATCTTAGAACAAGAGGCTCATTTGCAACAACGCTATCATAAGGCATGCTAGGCGAAGAAGAATACGGAGATTAAAATCTCGAAAACTGCGGCTCAAAAGCGAGGGGACGAGAACTACTGCCTTTTTCCACAAACAAACCCAAGTCGGAAAAGCTTCAACACTATTTACCGAGATTAAGGAGGATAACATCACCTTCAAGGATTTTGAAGACATTAAAAAATCCGCCTTCTCTCACTTTCAAAACTTGTATAGTGAGGATAAAGACTCGGACCAATATTCGAGATCTGCTTTGACATCATTCCTTCTGCAAATTTCTCCTCGTATGAATGAGATCCTTGAGGCCAAAGTCACCAAAGACGAAGTTAAAAGGCCCTCTTTGATATGGATCCGGGATAAGGCCCCGGGCAGGATGGCTTCTGCGAGGTTCCTTCAAGTCCGGTGGCTGGATTATTGAAAAGGATCTGCTCAAAATGGTTCGAAGTCTCAAAATGCTCGAGAAAATAGGAGGTAGCACAAACTCGCTTTTCTAGCCCTAATACCAAAGGAAAAAAGGGGCCAACAATTTCAAAGAGGATGCCCCGATTTCTCTATGCAATCGGGGTATAAGATTATCACTAAAGTTGTTAGCAAATAGTAGAAAGCTCATTCTTCCCAAAATAATTCGGAGAATCAAGGAGGCTTCATTCAAGGAGAGGCAAATCGTGGACAATTTCACCCTTGTTCAGAAGCAATCCACTCAAGTCTTCTTCGAAAAAGAACAAGGTATGGTGATTAAACTTGATTTAGCAAATGCCTTTGATCGTGTAAATCATAGCTTTCTTTTAAAAGTAATGAGAAAATTTGGTTTGGAGCAAATTTCATACAAAGATGGATCCGGGCATGCATCTCGGAGCCTTGATCGCTCCTCTTGTAAATGGAAGAGCCACTGGGTTCTTCAAAGCTTCACGAGGGCTAGGCGGGGGTGTCCTCTATCCCCCCCCTGCTTTTTGTCATCCAAGCCTCGTCTCGACTGCACCTGGCAGACAAAAAGATGCAAGATCAAGATATCAACGAGCTTGTGTATTGCAAGAGGGGTAAAAAATATAAACCACGCCCTATTTTGCGGACGACACTCTCGTTGTTGGGAGCCGCCTCTCCTCCTCGCCTCTAAATTTAAAGCGAGTTTTGGATGATTTCGGTGAAGTCTGCGGCGGCGTGGTAAATAAGAACAAATGCCATATCTACGCTTTGGAACACCTGCCTATATTGCTCTCCGCTATATCTAGATGTTTGGGTTCTCTGCCTCCTCCAATTGGATCTCCTTCAAATATTTAGGCCTTCTGTTTTTCATAAGAAATCTACAAGCAAAGGGACGGCTCCCCTCGAGTCCGGAAAAAATTCAAGTCTAGGATCCAAGCTCTGGGCTTCTCCACGGCTCAACACCTGTCAGTAAATCCGTCCTTATTAAATCGTGCTCTCCCGCGTCTTCCCCTATTTCAATTCTTTGTGCTTCTCGCTCTCGGACGTAGGTATTTTTAAAAAAATGGAAGAATTCATGGGAGGTTTTTTTGGAAGGGAGGTAAACGGAATGAAAAAAGATTCCCCTTATCGAGTGTGAAACCATCTCCAAGCCTGCGAGGGAGGGCGGCTTGAATTTCAAAATCGCATCGGCAAAACGTGGCTATGGCGGCCACAGATCATTTGGAGGATCATTGCGCCCCAAGCTCGGCTAGAGCCCAATTGGCTCTGCGGGAAAAAGTATTTCGGGGGTCCTCGCTTTCCTCCCTGTTTAGACAATGTAATCCATGTTCCTTATTCATCTTTTTCTCAAACTTTATGTTAAAGGCTGCTCCCTTGATCAATGCGCACTCATTTTGGATTCCGGGAAATGGCAAAAAGATCAATATGGGGCCGATAAAATTATGAATAACGACCCAATTGGAAGAGCAGGCCTCCATTAGAGCGCTCGCGTTGCCGGGACGGATGGAGAGAGGGACCGGTTCATTGTGGGATATTTCTCTTTGGAAAGGACGCTACGCCCGGAGCGGGGTGGAAACGAATTCGAGGTGCCGGCTCACGACCCTCGAATGGTCCACGCCGGGCTTTGGATCTTCTCATGCTGCTCGGCACTCCACGCGCACGAGGAAAAAGATGTGAAAGGTTGGGGGCGAATGCCAAAGGTTACGCTGTCTCCATGGGATATCACAAGCCGAAAGAGAGGCCTTACGTCTAACCCAGCGCTCCTTGCGCGTCCGCGTTTCCCTTCATGGCCCAAAGTCGACTTCTTTGCTTGGCTCCTCTGCCACTGCGCAAGATCCTTACGTATGACATCTTGGCAGAGAAAAGGATTCTATGGCCCCTCCATCCGCCTGGATCTATGCAGTGTTTGAAAATGCTGAGGCTCGCTATCCATCTAGTCCTCGAATGCACGTTCTCTCTGCGTGTCCGGTCCTCCTTCATTCACAATTTGGATCCCAACTTTTTTTCTTCCTCGTTCCACCGCTTTGATCTTTTCTCCAATTGGGCAATCGAGATATCCCTGGCTCTACTAAAAAATCAGCTCATTAAAATCCGCGTGGGCTGTCCTTCCAAAGGTTATTTGTTGGCGTGTCCGGCTAGAGCGAAAAACGAGAAGAATCTTTTAGAAATACTAAACAGAATCACAATAGGTCTTAGAAATCAAGATTAAATGTCATCTAAAGGAGTGCTTGAGCGATATAAACGGACGATTCCAACTCACCAGCAACGGGACATTGCTTGGGGAGCTTCCCTTTGGCTTGCAATTTCAACCAGGCAGCTTAGTAACATCCCTCCTCTCAAAGAGCGGCAAATAAGGAAAATCCGAAAGCCTGACCTTCAAGATTGAAGTCTTCTCCAAATCACATTCAAGGCACTCTCTTTTTGATGGGGCAGCAAAGTCCGGGAAAAAGGCGGGTGTCGGGAGGTGTTGTTGTAAGTCCAATTGGGGAAAAAATTCAGTCCTTTTGCTTGGGGGCTTGGATTCTCATCCAGTTGTTCAAGGCGAAGCTTCTGGCCCTCTACCAAGGCCTCAAGAGATCCTCAAAGACTTAAATATAAGAGAAGCAAATGTCATAGGGGATTCGCGCATCATTATAAACGCAATGGTTTCCAACTCCCGCAGCCTCGGATCTCGGAGTTAGCAAAGGCTTTGATATCCGCAGCATTAAGGGTATGGAAAACGATTTTCGAGAAGTTGAATTACTATCATGTGGCCGAGAACTCATAATAAACGAGGCGGACATTGAAGCCAGTAAAGCTACCCTCCTCTGCGGGGTCAAGATGAAAGACTGAAGCAAAGAATCTTGGGAACCTTTATCCCTTAAAGCTGTCCGATTGTCATGTTTCTACCGTTGGCTCTTAAATAAATTTGTTTGTATCTTTCTAGCTAGGGAAAATCTCTCGCAAATAGAAGTTTTAGATAGTTTGACATGGAAGAAATTTGCAAGCTTCGGCCGCATTTTCAATATTAGCGAGTGAGATGCTGCAAGGGATTTGAGACATCCTCAATGTAATCGTGCTTCCCGGCATTCGAGCCAAGATGAACATTAATACCACATAACCGTTTCTCGTCACAAATATAAACCGCAAAAATAGATGCTTTATACCTCCAGATCTAAACTGACATAACTTGGCCAGTCGGAAACCTTTTCGCATGAAACAAAAGGCGTTCCTCACTGTAACAGATGCTCCAGACACAACTGAGTAGTTCTCCAAGCCCAAAACTATTCATAAATAGTAGATCTACAAAACAGCATTCACATGCAGTCAAACCGGCTTCGGATTTTGATCAACAACAGACGCGGCCCTAAAAATAGCTCTGATACCATGTAGGAATTTACAGGGTAAGTTCCGTAGATCAAGAACCAAAGGTCACCGCTCACAAACAGATCACAAATCAGTACACCAGTATAATCACATGGTTAAAACCCTCAAAGAGGGAAACAGTCCACGTCCTGAGCCAACGCAGCCACTTTAGGGAATTTATTAATATAAAAGAAAAGTTACATATGTTTCTCTCATAAACGGTTAACCTACAAATGACCCTCCATGCTCTTTAAATAGATTTCATGGACCAATCGGGTGTTAAGCCACAGATCAAGTGTTGTTAATACCGAGGAGAGAGATAACCATCGGATCACTACAAATCGTGACCGTCGGCTTATAAGTTACAAATGTACATGGTAAAGAAACACATTTTACCTAACTCTACACTAGACTAAGTTATTCTTAACTATTTCCTATGTGTCGAAATATCCTAACACTAACATGGGAATTACTTGTTGGAGGGCCTATAAATGGCAGGTTGCTCAAACATTATTTTGCTTAAAGTGCATCTAGTCTCAAAAGAATCGTTGTATATTTTTATTATTAGATATTGCAAGTGTGGGTGGCTGCCATAAAAATTTGAAACCCGGAGTGAAGGCCCTAAGTTTCAAATGACTTGCTACCATATGTAATGAATTTTCAATCAATAAGGTCAGTTTCAACTAATGAAAGGACAAATGAATGCCCAATGGAGAAGGCTACTAATCTACGATGTTCTTGGCACCTCACAAGGAGGATTCCATCCCCATTGGAGCCATTGTTAGGGTCCTATAAATATAGTGATCAAGGTATGATTATCTAGTCATTTATCCTAGTGGGATGTTGTAAATATTTTTTCATTTTAAGTTGTTTTTTTCCAGAAAATAATATATATATATATATAAATTAAAAATAGAAAAAAAAATTAAAAAAAATATAAATTGAAATAAAAATAAAAAAATAAAGGGAAATAAAAATAAATCCCCAAAGGGGCGCGCCAGTTCAAATGTTGCCGAATTTTTTTTTTTTTTTTAAATGTTTGAAATAAAACAAGATATGACATTTTTTCGTTTTTGGACGATTGAGATCGTCCTCGCCTAGATTAACGACGGGGGACAATGTTCAGAAACCCCCCGATCTTTCAAGAATCAACAGAATGGTGGGGGGGAGAGATGAGGTTTACAATGAAACCACCTGAGATAATGTGGTATCTCCACAGTGATTTTAATGGGTCTCCTCCCTTTACGCCTTACCATTCCTACTCCCCCCCCATCCAATGTTTTTTTCGTCTGTTTACTCTCGCTCCATCCTCACCACGCCACCTGTCACCTATCCCATCGTCCATGTCACATAACCATTACCTTTCAAATCTCCTGCCAATAGTCATAGATGTTGGCCATTAAATTTTCCCCACCAACCTACGCATTTTTAGTTAATGTTAGCTCCAAAACGGTAATAATTCCATTATTCACCCTTAATTCCCATTTTAAAAGCCTATATCAAGCCTACATTATCTATTTTTTTAGTTGTTTGATTCATGCAAGTTCTGACTGAGGATTTCCAAGTTCGCCAGCGCCCTGTACAAAGCTTTCTCCTTCTGCAACTGATCAAAGTATGATCTGGTAACACTATTTTCTTCAAGTTTCCATTAAAATTAAATATGTCTTCACATAAAGGAAAGGTAAATAAGTATGACAAGAATCCTATGTCACCTCCTGTCCCTAATTTATATAGGTCCCCTTTGGTAGACACCCAGTAAAATATAGCATAAACGCAAGGCAAATTTTCTTTATATAAGCTTCGAAATTGGGAAAATCAGAATTTCTTGGATAACAGTGATGATATAAGTATATGGGAATCAGGTTTTCCTCAGACTTATATCTTTCCAAATTTCATTACATGGTGTCATCATAGATACCTCCCCATCCAGAAAGCGACAATTTATCACAACAATGAAATCCTATTCTCAGTTACCCTGAAAGTTATTTGTCAAGTCCTTCAAATAAATCCCCAAGCCTCTTTACACCCATTTTCAACTGATGCACTCATGGAAATATACCAAAATATTACCCTCTCCCAGAGAGCCCATATTTTTTAATTGTTTTTGCCTGAGAATTTTGAATTTCCTAGAACTAATCCCCCATACTCTGCTGCAATTTTCCCTAATATTTCAAGGCAAGTTATTTCCATGGTGACTTTCCTATTAGTTTATCACTCATAACAATAGGTAGATGAGGTATTTTTATTATTTTCAATTGGTTAGAAGCCTTCATTTCTTTTCAATTAAAGGAAGTATTTATCAGATGTTATTCATGAGCAATTTCTGAAATTTAAAGTTGAAGGTGCATTAAAATACCAGTGATTCCTAGTGTATTTAACGATGTTCTATCAAGAAGATAGGTTCAAGTTCCATCTATAGAAGATGAATGAACAGGGAAGTCAACTATCAGTAATTCACTAGACTTCTTTAGTTAGAAGGAATTCCAAATATTATTCATTCAACAATTTTGGAGATCAGTTTTTACACTTTCCTTGTGTCTTATTAGCAACGATATTATACCAAGAATTTCACCAATATCGGGAATTTTTGGCATCTTACAGAACAAGATAAAGTTGGATACTTGTATCTTTACTAGAATTATATAGATATTTAGATCTATGGGTGTGAAATTCCTCCCTATATATTTCTAGCGTTTGTGTCAGTGAATAGTTTTTCTCTTGAATACATTAGACAAATGCTAAATATGGATGACTTACATTTTGTGTCAAGCAAAAAAAAGGAACAATTCAAATTGAAAGCATAGGTTGGGCCTTACATTGTAAATAACAGAGCAACAATAAATAAAATAGAAGAAATACTAAGGCAAACAAAGTTTAAGTTAAGCTTCACATGGTCATATGATCCATTTGGGATAATTTCAAAAAAGAGAGTTGAGCAGAAAACCACTCCATATAAACATACACCTAGAACAAAGATAGAGTAGTATGCCAATCAAGAGTAGTGGATAAGGAATACACTACAGGAGGCTGAAGAACAAATTGTCAGCTAGACTTCTCTGCAAAATCCTATTCCAAAGGACAAGGAAACCAAAAGAATAAGGGAAATCATGTCTCCGACATACTTAAATCTCAATATTTTTGTGTTTTCAAGAGAATAAAGAAGACAAATTCTCAGGAAACAATTATTATTTACATTAAATATGATACATGGACCACCATTCAAGAAGAATCATCAGAGGAGAAGGAAACAAAAGAGAAAGATACAACTCTTCTAACATGTTTACCAGTCACCCCTTTCTCAAATGTTGAAGATTTAACACAGTCATTTGTATCTTCTATATCTCAGATGGGAACACAACAAAATAGTTTTCAAGATACAAGGAAATCAAGAAGAATAATGAAGCTTTGAAAGCTACAACATATTCTAAGTTTTGGAAACAAACTGTTACTACTCAACACGGGTTGCTCGCTGCATTTGACATAGAAAAGGGACATTTTCAATTAGCTTTCCTAGAACATACAGTTCTAGTCCCTAGAACTGCAGAATACTACAAGGCTTAAATATTTTCTATTGATACTAAAAAGGTACATGCAATTGATCAAATAAATTTTCATAAGCAAGTGAGATGATTTATTCAATACTGACCAGTTCAGTTATGGATGCCTCAAAGTTACAAGTCTCTCTGAATAATACGCATTCATAACTAAATATAGAACAAATGTATTCTCTAGCCAAAGACACTAGAACCAAATATTTGGAATATTTAATAATCAAACTAGGATATGATCCTGTAAATGTTAAAACAACACAGGAGATGATCAAAAATAAAAATGAAGATATTCAAGCTCTCAAGAAACAACTCAAACACCCAACCATGGAGAATCCTCAAGCCAAAGAAGTAACCAATTTGGAGACAGAGAAAGAAAATTTGTTCAATATAATAGTTGAACAGAATTTTTAGATTAAAAAAATGGAAAAAAACATGGAGGCATTATTAAAAGCAAAGGAATAGTTGGTAGCAATAGGTACATCAACACAACAGGAGGTACAACAAATGACAGAAGCATCCACGTCAGATTCTTCCGAAAAGCTAGTCCAAGCTTTGGGATATTTGTCACTGAGTAACCAAGAAAAAGAGAAACTATTAGCATAATTCAAAAGAATGGAGGAAAATATAATCAAATCTAACAATGCATATTTGACAGAAGTGCAGAAAAATTTCAAATTGACTCAACAAATTGCAAAATATGAGAATCAATCTTTTACATCACAAACGTTGGCAGAGGCTAAACAAAGTATATGAAAAAACATTAATGACAATATTATAGACTTGTGGCCATCATTTTAGATCATATTTGAGTAGGAAGAATTATTACAAAATTTCCAAACAACAGTTGAGAAAACAAAAGTCAAGATTGAACACAGGCCAGTGGAAGCACACAGAATAATCAAGATGTTGAATTCTAAAACTAAATATGAGCTCGAAGAACTCCGTATTCAAGATAGGATAGACACAGACATGGAAGTAAAGAGAGTTATGACTAAAAATAACCTTATGACACAATTAGAGAATATATTCAAGGAATTGGAATTACAGGTGAAAATATTTTAACATAAAATTTAATACATTGCAAGAGAAAGAAATTCCAGCTTTAAAAGTATCTAATGGAATATTGATCCCATTAGAGAACTACTAGGAAATGTTATGTGATATAGATGCAGATACTTCCAGATTTACCAAAGTAACAGGAAAATAACTGGAGAATCTTTCTTTGAAGGCACACAATATGATCTCCATATTCAGCATGAAGTCCATCACCTATTCCTCAATAAGCCAACTTTTCAAACATACACAAAAGTAGACGAAAGACTTCCAAGTATGGTGAATTTTTCTATTCCAAGTGAAGAAAGATGGGATAAAATTCTAGAGCTTGTTGAGTGAAATATAATTGGAATCCTACAGTTTTGGAACAATAAAACAAAATAAGAAGGAATGTAGCTACAATCAACAACAACATTTCTCAAAGTGTGAACATAAACATCCAAAATCCTATTATTTTATTCTATTTTTTAAATAATTGTATCTTTGACATATATTATTTTGTAAATGATTTTATTTTGAAGTCTAAATTGAGTGTGAGAGAGAATCTATAAATATTTTATAAGGACTTAGAAAGGGTTGGATAATGAAAAAGAAAAGACTTTTTTTATTGTAAGTTGTGAATTTTACTTGAAGTAATCAATTTCATAAATACAGAGGCAGTTTATTCCAGGATTCTTATGTCAGAAAAATGGTGATGTTTTTCTCATGTTAATTTGTTCTTGTTTCCGAGTTTTCACATGGATTTTCTTTCTCGATTGTTGCAAGAATATTAAGCGCTGAATTTACTTATTGTACCATTTATCTGGCTTGTTTAAAACCATCTTAATGTTTCCTTGTGAGATTAAATATGAAATTCATTCAAGTATGCTTTATATTTAATTTACCATTTGTTTCTTCATCTCATCCACACCATAAAATATCTTAATTTCCAGGAGTTTTCCTACCTCGCCTTGCTTCAACTACTCTATTAATTCATGATTGATTATCAAGAATTTGAAATGACTCTGTGCCCAATGGAATTTTCCTTCATTTTACAACCAAAATTTTAAAAACAAATCTACGATAAACTTTAATATCTATCCTAAAATCTTGAAAGAATAAATTAAATCATATAGAGAGAGCCCTCTCTGAAGATGGAAGGGCTAGATCCCAACTTTAAAGTGGTTTGTGGTTACCTCTGCAGTTTATTTTTCATCCTAGGAAAACTACGAAGTGGTAATAGAACCGATGCATGAAGTCTAACATAAAGCGGAATTGGGAAAGGTGGGGACAATGTCGCACATGATGGTTACTTCCAAAAATCTGACAAGTATGACATCTATGCCTAGATAAGTTGCTTTGGGAAACACGGTTGGCTGGGCACCAGCGATTAAATTCCCTTAATTCTGGGCATTGAGTGATCAAATGATCAGGTTCATTTCACAAGGCGCAGACTGAGACGTTAGGTCTAGCCTCTTTTTTTCTTCTTGGTGTCTGCGGGGTTGGACATGGTGGGTACGATCATGACGCTTGTTCTTCTCGTATATATAGGATGGTCTTGGATCCATCCTTCCCTATTTGCATGGGTGTTGTGGATGGATACTGGGAATTGGATTGCACTAGTGCATGTAATGCATTTCTATATCGATGGATCTCGAGGAAATGATGGGTATAATGCCCATATTCTATGCATAGGGCGCATGCATGGTTGGTACGCAATGTCTTACTTTGTACATTTGTGGCCTTTACTCTAGTAGGTGGAGTTGGGCTTGCAGTCGTACTTTCAGCATGTATAATAACTTTCAACTCCTCTAACTTTGGGCAAGTGTTGGTAGGATGTCCAACTACATTGCATAATGCACAAGGTGGAGGTGTCCTAGTAATTTTAGGAGCATCCACCTTCTTCTCTTTTTTCTTCTCCTTTTTAGTGGCACCAACTAGTGTCGCTACGGGTGGTTCCTAGGTCATGATGGCCTCCTTGGAGGTGAAAAGAATGACACCTGTAGAGGTGATACTTGAGTTTCCTGACATGGCCGGTGGGGAAAAATACCATAACGATATCGAGAGAGCCATGTTTGGAAATGCGAGGCTTTCCATGACTTGGTGAGAGAAAAAACTAGGCGAGGGATATAAGAATGGGGTTCAGGTGATGGCATATGAGAGAAATTATGAGTCAATGATGATGACACTCGTGGTATCGGGCTATGGTTCGTGACTCGATTGGGTGTTTTATGAACTCATCATGCAAACCAAAGCTATTGTAGTTGCCAGAGCTTCTCCTAGCAATATAGGAGGCTCTCCAAGGTATTTTTCAAGGAGCGTGTATGGTTTGAATTGACTGGGAGTGAACTCCATGTATGTTGTAACCAAATATGTATAAGATTCTACATATGGTAGCACGTCGTCAAGGGAAGATATTTTTTTCTTCTCATAATATAGGAGTTGGTCAATAGTAACGACTTTTCCTTTATGGGGAAACATCAACACTTTAAATATAGAGGATGATATCGCAGTCATTACGTACATATAACTCAATCCAAGAAGGATGTTATAATCCAATTGTGAATCTAAGAATTCAATGTCAATGAGCACAGAATTGCCGACGATATGTACTGGTACAGGGTTGGAAGGGTGTCCATGATATGCTCTAAGCATGATGTCGGATGTTTTTAGTTCTGGAGATCCTAAATTCTACCAAACTACTTTTTACATGATATATGTGGATGCTTCTTCATCCACGATGCAATGATGAATGCTAATTTTTTGGGTTGAAATTGGGATTTTAAAGGTGACTAGAGAAGGGAGTTGTGGGCTCGCTTTATCTAGGTCAAAAAACATTAAGCAGGATCAGAAGGGTCGATCACATCTAATGGAAAGTAGAGCTTTCCATTGGGCTGGGAAATATTGTAGGACTTCTAATGCTGACATAGCAGAGGGGGGTTGAGCCAATTCATAGACTATGTTGTAGCTAGGAGCGACTTTTAAATTATATCTTGTGCGCATCCTGGGACCTTTTACCATTTTTGGCATAGGTTCTATAGGTACCCTAGGAATGGTCAATGATGCTATAGGCACATTCGTGCTTGAGGAAGATGGGTTGGTCTTTGGGGGAGCCTCATAATTTCTATTTCACATTTGCAGGAGAATATCTTCTCCTACCATGTAAATATCACGATTAGAGTTGTTATGAGTGTTCCCTCCATGATTTTTTTGTTGGGGTGGTTGATGTTGTTGAGTATTAACCGCTCCTTTATGGGGGAAAGGTTCCTGCATTACTGCAGATTGTTGGCTCTTCCTCCCTTTTCCTCTATTTCCCTAGATTCATTTTAACTCAGGGAGTTGAGCACAGTGGTGGGTGTAATGACCATATTCCTGACATATGGTACAAGAATGATTTTTCCTTAAACTAGTAGTCTTCTTTTTCCTTTGAGATTTGTTGTTGGTTTGTTCCTGGTTCTAATTTCTGTTGGAGTTTCCCCCATCCTGTATTTGCGGGGGGTGTTGCTCATTGCTGCTCCCTATCCATGATCAACCTTTGGTTTTCTTTTTGTTTTTTTATTAGAAAAATTAGGGGGATTTTTGGTATTCTCCTAGTGAAATGAAGATTTTTTTTTTTTTTTTATCTTGGGAAGGTTGCGCTATTAACCCCTATGTTATTTTGCACTGGTGGTATATTTTGTTGTTGTGTGGGGAAAGGAGAGTATTGGTTTCATTGTCCCTAATTGGCGTACAAATTCTTGGATGAATCTCTTACGTCGGTATTCATAGATGGGTGTTTTTTCCCCCGAGGGGGAGGATATGGTCCTCTCTATGGGGGGTGATATTGGTTAACCATATTAACCACATTTAGTAATGGTGCAAGCTAACTGGCGTAGTATCCTGTGTGCGGTACATTTTGCGTAGTATTTAATGGTTGACTAGTAAATGAATACCCAAGATATTGGTAGTTGTTGTTGGGTTGATTTTGGGTTAAGGACCCTATCAATCCATGAACAGTATTATATACGCCTGGTATCTCTTTATAAGTTTGCGGGTATGGGACATATGGAAGAATGTGATAGATATATCCAGACTGGGTGTATATGAGCTCTAGTTGTTGGGCTTTGCTAATGGCTTCTTCCTTATTGCGTGGGGATGAATTTTGCACATATTTTGAAATTTACGATGTGATAGATCTCAAAAACAAGTCCAAGAGTACTCTATCGTTAAAATGGGCTTTACACAAGCTAGGAAGTTTTCGTGATTCATGGATATGGTTTGATATCTGTATGGAGGGTGTCTATTTAAAGTGGGTAAGAATTTCTAGTCTTGAATCGTGTCAGATCGACAGCTGGAAGAATGTAAGGAATGTTGTAGCTATGAAATTAAAGCTTCCATGTGACATATAAGGTTGGTCAACATACTATTTCACTCCAGGCCCTGTAAGGGTGCATTGAAATAGTCGTAGCTGAATGGTATCATCTATAATACTATTCGACGAACACCACAGGTGAAAATTCATGACATGGTTTCCTGTGTCTTCACCTTGCTTTCCTTTAAATTTTGGAATATCTAAAGGGAGCTTGGTGGGAATGGCTGGTCAATTAAGGCGATGTGTAATTGGGTCCTTTTTTAGCTTGCTTAAATCTAGTAGATTCAAATATGCTAATAAAGGTATTTGTGAGTAATTTTCCATCGCGAAATGATTTTGGACAGCTATATGAAACGGGGTCCTCTATCGGGAGGCCAGAGGAAGACTACCCTGGTGGGTTCTCCTAGGGATATCTGAAGGAGAGATATGTGGGCTCCCCAAAGGGGTAGCGATTGGTGACCCTTGCAGATTCGTGACATGTGTATTTTTTCGAGGATGCGGAGGTGAAGGAAATTAACTAAAGGTTTCCAATCACTTGAAAAATGAAAATTCAAGGTTATTTCTTTCTTTCTAGAGATCATGGCGTGTTTTTTCAACATAAACGTATATGTCGGAAGAAAAATCACACGGAAAGAACAAAGAAAAAAATTCACTTGCGAGCTAAGACAAGTCCCAAGGAGTCTGTAAAAATTTCCAGGAAGAGTGTGTGCCTTGTAGTTGGTTATGGAGGGTTATCATTAGAACAAATAAAATGGCCGATTAGGTAACCAATTTTTTGTTAGTGTTTTTGTGGTAATGGAGTACGACTAACACTCAGGTTGGTTGTTATTACGAGAGGGATTACAAAGATAGTTGGTACTAGTAGTGAACGAGTTAAAACAAAAACAAAGCATGACTAGTAATGGAAGCAATGCATGAAGAAACATAAGATTAATAAAAAAAGATAAATACAACACAATACTCAATGGATTAAACATGTCAATATAACAATGGATAAAGACTCTCTTTATTGTTGTTGGTGGTATAGAAATACAATGGAATGCTAAAAAACACTTGAATATAATCCTTTGAGCTATGGTGCTCAAATATATTCAACAAGGAGGTCCCTTTCCTTAGTCTCTTTTCAAAGCTTCTCCTCTCTCAAAAATAAGTGTGAAGACGTTCCAATGATGGATCTCTTGGTCTCACTAAGATGTTGGATTTCTTAGAAGGCAATGTAGCCAACATGCTGGTGCTCTCACTTCCTTTGATTCAACAATGTTAAATGTGGTGTTGCTATGATAGAGAAATTTGGCCAACAACATTGTCTCATGTTTTTCTCTTCCACTTCTTTTGTTTATATATAAAATTTTGAACCCATCTTCCTCCTTGGTTTAAGAGTGATAGTGACTCAAGAGTAGGACAAGATGATTCCATTGAGGTTACTTATCTTGGCAGGGCAACCTCAAGTCGGTTGTCCTTGAATGGCGATGTCGGGGAATCTCCTTCAAAGTGTAGGGTGGTCCCCAAAATATTGTGAGTTTTCCTTCCTTCGACGCATGGCTTTCGAAGGAAAATTTACGTTGTCAAGCATTTTTTCCACTTTATCCTAGTGTGCGGTCAAAAATTTTCCCTTATAACCTTGGAAAAGTTCAATTTTATAATGTTTGTGATGTCTTCTGTTAGGAAAATATTGATTTGTATACTTTTTCTGGACAATTTGTATGTCTCTGCATTGAATGATTTTACGGTATTATGATGCCACCTTTCTCATTAACTTGTAACATATAGTCATGAGCCTTTTCAACATACTTTTAAATTTATACATAACATCAATGTACCAAGCCATGCAAAAAAATATATATTTATCCCATGAACACAAACCATATTACATTGTATTATAGTATTTTTCAATAACGAGTTGTCAACTAACCCATACGTAAGAACATATATTACATTCAAAACCTTTAACCTATGCCAAAATGGCATTGTAACTTATATAACATCCTTTATGACATGCTACCAACTTGTATAACTAAATGTGCTGTTTTATTGTCACTTGTATAACCATTATTATAATGTTCCTCTAAAAAATAAGTCTTAGCTATCATACATCAAGTTTATTATTTTCACATGGAGCCCAATACATGTTTAGTGACTTATAACATAAATTTGTATTACAATTAAAATCATAACTCACCTTTATCATCATACGATACATAATAAAAAATTTATCAAATGGATATATAATTATTATTTGTGCACATTATTATAAAGTGTGGTCAATATAATAAATATTTTGCTTATTTTAACATTTGGGAACCATGAGAAAATAATGTTGCGAGATTTATCAAGTTCAAAACATGGAACACGAAGATTTATGTGGAAAACTCTTTCGAGACAAAAAATAATATTCCCAAATGGAAACCTTAAGTGTAATATTAAATACATACACTAACTAGAACTCAAACAAGTGCAAAATTCTAGAAATTGTCACAAGCATGCACACATTTAAACCCGCAATGAGATTAAGAATTAAGTCACTTTGTGTCTTAATGAGCTGAAATTTGAAGTACGATCGATTTGAAATTGTGCACTAGGCTTGCTATGTAAACAAGCAAATACCCGGAGTGGAGATATACGAGAATTTCCCATGATTTGTCTCAGCTGGGGTGAATACTACACCTAGAAATTTCTGCTAGGAAAAGCTGAGTTTGATGGATCAAACACCTCCAAAAATTAGAAAAATTAGGAGAATGATTAAATCTAGACCAACAAAACCTAGAAAGGATTTGGGCTAGTATGACCTATATGCAATTTTGTTGACGCAATTAGGCGGTATATAAATACATGATGCTAAGTATGACACTTATCCTCCTTAATCTCATGAGTGTGAGAAAATTTTCCGAAAAGCAGGTTCCACCCAAAAATCACATGAAGGTTAATCCCATGTTATGAAATCAGATCACAAAATGAAGAAAAAGATAAATAAACTTATAAATAAGCCTCTTCGAGGGGGAAACCTCTTTACATTACATAAATGAAAAATTCTTGGATGATACAAATGAAAAAACATCCTTCTGTAAATAGGGTCTAAGGAGTCACAATATAATCCCTGTGACATATGATATGATGTAGAGGCACGATTATCTTTTAAATAAAGGTTTAAGAGTGATCTGTTTAGTAAACGATGTTAAAAATCCATAGAAAAGATTATCACGGAAGTCATTGCCTTTCTGCTACGCGTTGCGATCTGCAATCCCTAGCCGCTCTACTGTGGCCTGCACGTCTCTGTGATGCCTTTGCTCTAGCGAGGACGCCACCGCCTCCCCATCACGGCTGCGCTGTCTCTGACCTCGTGCAGGCGTTTCTCTTTCTTTGAAATTCAATAAAACTTCGGCCCAGTTATGCGCCTGCGCTTTCGATCCGAGGGGCGCGTTCTTGCCCAAGGCACGCTCATGGAGGGCACGGGCTCTTCCGGGGGCCCGTCCTCCCCGCCCTCTTCGGTGGAGCTTTCGATCGTTTATTGGCGAGCTTCCTAAGAAGAGGAATGTTGAAGGCTGCCCGAAATTTGTTAAGAAAATTGATGGAAATACACCGAGATCTCTCTTCCTCCCGGGGCTGGAGTACGGTTTCTTTGTCTTTAGCGAGCCGAGCCTCATGAAGCCGATTTACGGAGCTTTGGCCATCTCCCAAAACCCGCATTGGGTCCCAACGAAGGCGGGCGCCTGCGGTCAAAAGCGTCACTTCTTGTTTTTGGGGAAGATTTACTTTCTCTTCGAGTTCACTTCAAAAAGATGACAAAATCTGATCTTCCGAGCAGCTACTTCGCATGGGCCCCAGGTTTGTATCTAAATACATAAGTGGACTCCGGACTGTTTTCTGTTGTGGATGTACCCAAAGCGGTTCAATGTGGGTAAGACTCCCAAATCTACCGGTCCATGCTTGGAATTGGGATTCTCTGATGCATATTGAGAATGCCCTTGGGAAGTTCATTGATCGAAATGACAGTAAAGGACCCGATGCTCATTGCGCCGGGATCTGGGCTGGAAGTAGATACGGAGGTTGGGCTACAGAGGCCATCAAAATCAAAGTCGAAAAGTGGACGCTGTGTGCACGGCCGGACTATGGTAATTGCCCTTCAAATGCGGAAATGCCATGTCTATGGACATGGCAGTGTTTGTCCATCAACAATGACGTTGTGCAAGGGAAGGAGGACGGATGGAATCAAGTCGGCCACTCCAAGCCCTCCCCAAAGGCTCGCAGCGGGAGGCCCTAGTGGCAAGGTCCCAGACGAGGCCTCTTCTCGGCGGATCCGTCTAGAGTCCGCTCACGAAAACAAGTTCGAACTCTAAGCTAGCACCGAGAGGACACCCCGAGGAGGTGGATGTTCAAAAGGCGGCATCCGGTCAAAGGGACTCCCTCCATGTCTTCAAGGGCAGACGTTGCGGCACAAAGGATACTGTTGGCAGAGAACGAGGAAGAGGTCGAGGAGTCGAGAAGAGTTTGGAGGAGGAAGGAGAAATAGGCGACTCTGGGGCCTGCGGCCCAGGAGATCCACGAGGTCGCCAAAACGGATCGGGAGGAAAAGAGGTAGGAAACGTACAAGGAAAAATTACGGGGTAACCAACTGCGGGCGTGCTTGCCTCAAAGTCAAGGATGTTGAAAAATCGGACCCATGGCTCCAAGGGGGCCCTCCAGGCTGCAAAATAATGAAGGTCATCTCCTGGAATTGTAGAGGTATGGGGAGTAAAGTCAGGAAGAAGCCATGAAGCTTAATAGAAGCAGAAACTCCAGACATACTTCTCGTCCGGGAGACTAAGTTGGAGAAGCGCGGTCTTCCTGCAAGCATACAAGAAATTTTGGTCCAAAAAGTGAAACGAGCAATCTCTGCGGGGCGCTTCGAGGAGGATTGTGCCTCTTTGGGGCCTAACAAATTTGTAGTCACCTTTGAGGCTAGAAGTACTGCTGATTTCTTTCTTTGAAAATGCAAAATACAGACATAAAAAACATTTGCCCTCTTGATGTATACTCTCGAGTTAATGTTGGGAAAAAAAGATATTGGGACCTTTATAAGGCAACAAGCGAGCACGACAAATACGAAAAATATAATCATTGCGGAGATCGTCTCACGCTCCACTCGTACGAAAAAGTTAGCGAAGTGACATTAAGATCGACAAGGGAGATGAAGCGAAGATGTGCAACGGTGGGACTTTGCTAGATATCCAAACCCTCTTAGGTAAGTTCTCTTGGTCTCTTTAATAAAAGAGTGGAGCCACAGATGTGTTATTTGTGATTAGATAGATTTTTTAGCCAAGCTCTTTCTGTTACTAGGCTTAGAACCCGAATGCATATCCTTGCTAACGATTGTCTCGGACCATAAATATAAAGCTGAACTCCTGGCCATCTGAAGCGATGAGCCTTATTCCTTTCCGGTTTAGTCCTCTATGGGTCAAAGAATCAAACTGCACAATGATCGAAAAAATGTTGGGTGCTTTGTCGACGGTTCTCCTTCTATGTACGGGAGGAAAAACTCGAGAAGGGTAAAGGGTGATCTAAAACGATGGGCAAAAAAACCACCGTCCAACCCGGCTACGAGGAAAGAAAAGACATCAAGGTCTCTCTCGCCTCTCATCAATTCATATGGAGCACGCTATTGTCACGAGAGGAGATCTTAGATCAAGAGGCTCTTGCAACTTAACACTATGTGAGCTGTCTAGTGAAGAAGAATACGGGATTAAAATCTCGAAATCTGCGGCTCGAAAGCGAGGACGGGGAACTCGCCTTTCCACAAACAAACCCAAGTCGGAAAAGCTTCAACACTATTTGCGAGATTAAGGAGGATAACGTCACCTTCGAGGATTTTGAAGACATTAAAAAAATCTGCCTTCTCACTTTCAAAACTTGTATAGTGAGGATAAGGACTCGGACCAATATCGGATGCGCGATATCATTCCTTCTACAATTTCTCCTCGTGAATGAGATCATGAGGCCGAGTCACCGAAGACGAAGTTAAAGGCCCTCTTTGATGTGGATCCGGATAAGGCCCTCGGTAGGATACATCTCTCTGCCCGAGGTTCCTTCAAGTACATTGGCGGGTGTTGAAAAGGATACGCTCAAAATGGTTCGGAAGTCTCCAAAATGCTCGAGAAAATAGGAGGTAGCTGAAACTCACAGCTTTTCTAGCCCTAATACCAAAGGAAAAAGGGGCCAGCAATTTCGGTGATTCACGGGTTTCTCTGTGCAATACGGTATAAGATTATCACTAAAGTTATTGCAAATGAGTAAAGCTCATTCTTCAAAATAATTAAGGAGAATCAAAGGCTTCATTCAAGGAAGGCAAATCGTCAGGCAATTTCACCCTTGTTCAGAAATAATCCTCGAAATCTTCAACGAAAAGAACAAGGTATGGTGATTAAACTTGATTTATCGTGCCTTTGATGGTGAAATCATAGCTTTCTTTTAAAAGCCGTGAGAAAAATTTGGTTTGGAGCAAATTTCATCAGGTAGATAGGGTATGCATCTCGAGCCTTGGGTGGCGCTCCTCTTGTAAATGGAAGAGCCCTTTCGAGTTCTTCAAAGCTTCATGAGGGCTGAGCGTGTCCTCTTTCCCCACCTTTGTCATCAAGCCTCATCCTCGGCTTCTGTTAGACAAAAAGATGCAAGGTCAAGATATCCAACGAACATGTGTTGCAAGAGGTAAAAAAGCCGACCACGCCCTTTTTTGCGGACGACACTCTTGTTGTTGGGACGCACTCTCTCTCCTCGCCTCTAAATTTAAGCGATTTTGGATGATTTCGGTGAAGTCTGCGGCGGCGTGGTAAATAAGAAAAAATGCCATATCTACGGTTGAACACCATGTATTGCTCTCACTTTATATCTAGATGTTTAGGTTTCTTTGCCTCCTCAATTGAATCTCCTTCAAATATTTCAAACCTTCTTTGTTTTTCATAAGAAATCTCTGGCTTGGTAGCTCCTCGGTACAGAAGAATCGTATGCAGGATCGAGCACAGGGCTTCTCCTGGCTCTTCTTTGGTAAATGTCCTTGATAAATTTGTGCTCTCCGGTCTTCTTCACCGTTGATGTGCTTCTCCCTCCAACGGTATTTTAAAAAAATAAGAAGAATTCATGCGGAGGTTTTTGGAAGGAGAGTAAACACGATGAAAGATTCCCCTTATCGGTGAAGCCATCTCCAAGCCTGCGAGGAAGGAACGGCCAGATTTCAAAAATCTCTGTCGGCCGCGTGGCTATGGCGGCCAAGATCATTTGGAGGATCCGTTACTTCAAGCACAAGTGAGTACGATTGGCTCTCTTGGAAAAAGTATTTCGGGGGTCCTCGTTCTCATTTTAGACAGTATAATCCATGTTCCTTATTCATCTTTTTCTCAAACTTTATGTTAAAATTTGCTCCCTTGATCGATGCGCTCATTTTGGATTCAAAATGGAAAAAAGATCAATATACGGGCTAATAAAATTATGAATAACGACCCAATTGAAGACGAGCCTCCATTAGGCTTGTTGCGTTGTGGATGGATAGAGAGGGAGTGGCATTGTTCGTTGTGGGATATTTCTCTTTGGAAAGACTCTTGCCGGCCAGGGTGAAGCAGGTGGTGTCGGCTCACCGACACTCGATAGTCCCTTGTTGTTGGATCTTCTCCGCGCTCGGCAGCACACGCATGAGAAAAGATGTGAAAAGGTAGGGGCGAAAATGCCAGTTACCTTTATCCTCACCCATGGGATATCCTGAGTGGAAAAGAGAGGCCTTACGTCCCCCCGGCCACCGCTCATGGCGGTGCAACGTTCCCTTCATGGCCCAAAGTCGACTTCTTTGCTTGGCTCTTTCTTGCAGCAGATACGTTACGTATGACATATTGCGGGAGAAAAGGATTCTGTGGCCTCCATCTGCTAGCTGTACGATGAAAATGCGGGCTGCTTTGTCCATCTGGTCCTCGAATGCCCGTTCTCTAAGGATACGGTCACTCCTTCATCAAAATTTGGATCCCAACTTTTTTTCTTCCTCGTTCAACTATTTGATCTTTTCTCCAATTGGGCAATCGAGATATCACGGCCCCCCACTCTAAGTAAACATTAAATGTACGCAATTTTGTCCTTCCAAAAGGTTGTTGTTGGCGGTCTGGCTAGAACGAAACGGAAAGAATCTTCAAAAATACTAACGAGAATCACAAGGTCTTACGTCAAGATTAAATGTCCGTCAAAGGAGATGCTTGTTGTTATAAAGAACGATTCAATCTCGACCAACGGGACATTGCTTGGGGAGCTTCCATGACACGATTTCAGCAATGAGTTAGTAACATCCACTCCTCTCAAATACGCCGACGAGAAATCCGGCTGACCTTCAAAGATTGGCTCAAATCACATTCAAGCACTCTCTCTTTTTGATAGGGCGACCAAAAAGTGTCCGAACGAAAATTTGATCTTTGGAGGGTGTTGTTGTAAGTCCAATTGGGGAAAAAATTCGGTCCAACCTGGCAAGGCTTGGATTCTCATCCAGTGTTCAAAGTGAAGCTGGCCCTCTACCAAGGCCTCAAGATCCTCAAAGACTTAAATATAGAGAAGCAAATGTCATAGGGGTTACGGATCATTATAAACGATGGTTTCCAACTTCCCGACCTCGGATCTTGGGTTGGCAAGGTACAGTGTCCGAATTAAGGGTATGGAAACGATTTTCGGAAGTTGAATTACTATCATGTGGCGAGAACTCACTGTCATGAGCGGACATTGAAGCCAATAAAGCTACTCCTCTCTGTAGGGTCAAGATGAAAGACGAAAGAAGAATCTTCAGGAACCTATCCCTTAAAAATTTGTCTGGTTGTCATGTTTTCTTGTTGGCTCTTAAATAAATTTGTTTGTATCTTCAAGTTAAGAAAATCTACGGGCAGAGAAGTTTTAGATAGTTTGACAGCAGAAGAAATTTACCAGCTTCAGCTTGCATTTTCAATATTAGCAGTGAGATGCTTGATTTGAACATCTAAATAAATACGATTTACGGCATTCGGGCCAAGATGAATATTAATGCCACATATGGTTACGCTGAACAATGTAAGGGCACAAAAATAACAATAGCGGGCTTCTATGGGGCATAATAATAACAATATGGGGATTACATGGGCACAAAAATAACAATAAGGGGGCTACACTAACAATAAAAATAAATGGATACACTAGTATTATAGGGATCTAGCATGCCCCTCTCCTTCAAAAAAGTGTTTTCTTCAACGCTCGAGTAGTTATGGATGCTTCTGTATAAAATTCTCATCCTCCCATGTCGAATCTTCAGCGGGTAAGATGAGATACTCTGAAATTGATCAATTTCGTAGCTGTCGAGTTCTTGTTTCTGTGACCGCTTCAGGTTCCAATATGAATTTTACTTCTTCGTCAAGTTCTAGCAATATTGTTTGAACTAGGAGCTTTTCACCTATAACCATGTTTAAGCATGAAATATGGAAAACTAGGTGCACTCAGGAAGATGTAGGAAGCTCCAATTTGCATGCCATAGTACCAATCTCTTGCAACACTTTTTAAGGACAATAATATTTTGGAGATAATTTATTATCCTTCTTAGCTTGCTTGAGGGACATTTGTTTGTATGGTTGTAGACATAAAAATACCCAGTCACCTACATAAAAAATTCTTTCACTGCAATTTTTATGTGTCTGTTTTTTTATTCGATTCTATGCCAAGGTGAGGTTGTCCTTTAAGAGTTGGAGAACTTGTTGTTGATGCTTGATGTGATCTTCCACTACTTGAACCTTAGAATTTTATGTTAAAGAATATGTGTTGGAGGGTGGATGATATCCATAAAGTGCCATAAATGGGGTCATTTTCACTGCAGTATGGAAGGAAGTGTTATACCACCATTCAGCTAGATGTAACCACTTGACCCATTGTGTTTGTTTATCATATACAAAGAAACGAATATATCCTTCCAAACATTTGTTCCCTATGTTCGTGTCAGTATTTGAATCCTGCCATCAATGATCAAAATCCTCTTTTCATATCATTTTAGGAGTCCCACTCAGAAATTTTTAATCATTCCATTAGGTCATGAAAAAAATTAGTCACTGATGGTAGCCCCAAGTCCAAAAATCATCACTCTTCCACAAATTTGATTATTTTCTGGCATATATCCATACCTTGCTCACTATACATCATCCATAAAATCAATATCAGTCTTGTCATCTTGAAATTCAGTCCTTCAAGGTCTCATTAGGTCTTTTAGAGTTTTTCAAGGTTTCATTAGGTCACTAGAGTTTCCAAGGTCTCAATAAAAACTCCATTCCATTGCATAAGGTCAGCAAGTGAAAGAGTGAAAAAAATAAAAATATCTTTACTATGTAAAGAGATTATTTGAAAAGATGTAATTATCATTTCAAAGTTGTGATTTTTATCCTGAATTGTAATTCTTATTCCAAAAAGATGTAATTTTTGATTTTTATTTTGTAATGTTATGTCATCTATATGTAATAAATACAAGGTTCCCAAGTTGCTAACACGGTGTTCCAAGAATGCAAAATCACCAAGAAATAAAATACTAGAGTTCTCACAGCATATCAAATGATCAGTTTTTCAAAAAGAAAGAGTCAAGTGAAAGGACAGTGTTTCAAAAGATTAAGTGAGTGATAGAGGAAGAAAGTGGGTCCCAAGGCCCAAATAATCAATGCACCAAGTATAAAATCCCTCAAGACATCAAATTCATCTTCATTTCTCCCTTGCATCATTGAGTCACCACCTCCACAGCACAAAATTCCAGTTTGAAGGGCGAAAATTTGAGTTTTTTGTGTGGCATTGTGCACCTGGACATCAGGAGGGCGCATCTGTAGCTCGCGATGTGCACTGCCTTCAGGCGCTGCACACCTGAAAAAGGGAGGGCACACCTGTAGCAAGCGTTTTTCACCTGCCCAAAATGTTCAGTGAGCTCCAAATCGATTGGCATCACTTTCAAACTTCAGCAAATCATTGCCCATGCTCTCCAGCAAGCAAGTAAGCCACAATTATACCATTCCTCTTCTCCTCAAATCAATTTGTGTGCTTTTTAATGTTGTATGAAAGATTTGGTGTTTTCTTGAGATTAAAACCCTAGTATCACTATCAAATCCTCAATTTCCATTCCCTACCACCTCACATTCCTTTCCTTCACCTCCCTCATTTCATAAACCCATTCCCAACTCCATAAACCTACATTTCACTCCCATCATCTCCCTATGGTTTCTAGCCAAGACACTATGGAAGAGGAAAATAGAGAAATCGATGAGGAAGAAGAAAGGGAAGAGAGGAGGCCACACAAAGGAGGGAGGATCCTCATAATTCAACCTCTAAACACCAAGGAACTCATGGCCTCTCCCATGACTGTGACATGTTTCAAGAATGTAGGATGCTTTGACTAACGTGAAAAAATACAAAGGGTCCAATATCACCCTGTTTTGACTAGGTTGTTCACTTCTAGTCTTCATCGCAACCAAGTAACCCTTGCTAGTGTCACATTCACAGTATCTATAGCCATGATAGTAGCTGCCATTGGAATTTTGAATTTTGGTGAAAAATGGTACAAACAAAAAGACTTAGAGGATCATTACTATGAGCCCTACATTAAACCAAGGTACAAAAATGAAGGAAAGAGGGTCTTTCCTTTCTCTTACCTCCTGGATAGGTATGCCCCCATGATGAAAACCATCATGAAGTACTTTACTTGTGAAGGAATGTTCTCTAGACTCTACACCTATCATTTCTAGTTATTAATGCACTTCACAAGCGTCAAAATGTTCAACATACCTTATTTTCTCTTTAGGAGCATTGAAAAAATGTATTACCTTGTTCAAAAGAGAGATTATGACCACCAGATAAAAAATATTTTTCACCACTCCATCAAGATCATAGTCCTCCATCACCTTTATCAATTGAACATCTCATGGAGTACTTTAATAGCAAATGACATCTTCAGTGCTCCACCAGTTCAACATGCTCAATCTATGCCTCCACCATCTCATCCCTCCACTTCCATTCCTCCATCTCATCCCACAGTACCTACTTCATCATCAGCTCAAACTACTCCACCCATTTCGCCGCCACCATCATCATTTCATGTGCACATTGGGTCACCAACCAGAGTTGAGATTAGCAAGCCTAAGAGCGTTGATTTGGGCATATTGGCAAAAAAATACCAAAGAGGTCATAGGAAAGTGTTTTCCCACAGATTTTGGGAGGGGCCTTGCCTTCTTAATCGGAAAATTAGGTAGACAAAGGAAAACAAAAGGTGGCAGAGGCAGATATTCAAGATGAGATCAGGCATGAGGAGGAGAATCTTCATGAGACATACATGGAGTTTGACCTTGTTGATTTGAGTCAGCAAGATGATTCTGAGATCATTAGCACAGTCATCAAGGAGAAATAATCCAATATTAAAAATATACAAACTAATCTTAAGAGATCTAAATTTTTCATTACCTTTCTTGAGTAGGAGAACCAACAGCTAAAGACCAAACATTTCATTGATGAAGTGAAATTCATCAAAGCTCAAAGAGAGGTAGAAAAAGTTAGTCTTGCTTGAAGAGACATTAGAAACATATGGTGAAACCAATGAGGTAGAATAACAAGTTCCAAGGAGAAGGCCTAGGACTAGAGGTCTAAAAATATCTCTAGAACTAGAGAGGCAAAAGGAGGTTGATCTTGCTAATCAACTCACTTTGAATGAACAATTTATAGTGGTAATCAATGAGAACTGGGAGAAATGGCTTGACAGATCTAACCAACACCTATATAAGCTTCTGGAGAAGGAAAACATGGATAATTATATATTGAGAAAGAGGGCCAAGCACTATGCCAAGAAAAACAAAATTGCAAGGTCAAAACTTAAACAAGCCAATGCAAAAATTGAAGCATTGACCATGCAAGAAGAGAAAAGAATGATTGATATCCCTGTTGAAGCCTCACTTCATGCATAAACTTCATCATCAGTCATCATTCAGCAAATTTTGACAGGTTTTGGAACATTTTTCAAATTTTTAAAGTTTTGTGCATTTCAAGACAATTTTGTGACAGCTGCAAAGCCAGGTGTGCAACACCCTAGGCGTTGCGATTTTGTTTGAGGCATATTTTAGCCAAAATAAGACCACCATTAGATTCATAATGATGAATAAATTCAAGAAAAAAAAATTCTAACGTTTTTTTGGACCACTGGTCGGTGAAAAAGTGAAAAAACACCCTAAAAACCGCAGTTCTGCCTCATTTTTCACCTTGGCATTATGCACTAAGAAGTCTTGGTAGAATGAAGTTTTGAGGGGGGAAATCAATTCCATTTTGCAAACCAAGCATATATCTGGAAATTAGGTAGGAAAATAATTCTAATGAGCTATCCTGAGCTCAATTTGGACACCGGGAACCCATCCAAAACGCAGTTGAAACTTGGAGGGCGCACCTAGCATTTTGATGGCGCACTTGACTTTTTCTTATTTTTCTCTGTTTTTTCTGCAAATTTGATTTTCATCTTGGGAAATCAAGTTTTTAATTATGTAATTAATGGAAGTAAATTTAATTATCATATTTTTACTGTTACCTAGGGTAAATACATTAGATGAAAATTCATGATGAGGTGTAATGAATAAGTTTGCAAAAAGTGAGGGATCAGTTAGTTTGACCACCCTACACTCTAGGTATTCAGCTCAAGTTTTGGTGGAACTGCTCCTTCTCTCATGGATTCGACCCCTAAGGCTGGGAGGAGTTTTTTTTTAGGCCTATATCATGTAATTTTTTAGTCATTTCACAGGTTGGGAATCATTTGGATGTTGGAATATTGATTAGAGACTCTATTGTAATCATTTTGGTAGGAGCCTAATAAAAGTGTTGCAGCTATTTCTTTGGGATACCTATGGTATGGTCCTATAGCACTATTTCTTCTCTTGTTTCATTTGTATGAATGTATTGTTGGTCCATTTTCCATTTCATTTCTATTGTATGATCACTTTCAAGTTAGAGAAACATAATTCATCTCACATGCTCTGTTTTGGGAAAATTTTCATATTTTGTTCATCTTTCTTTCAGTTTAGGAAGAATTCATCTTTCATGCTCTTCCTAGCTCCTCACCTATTTGAATCACTCCATCCCAAGAAACCTAATGTGCGATCCTTCCTACCTACCTTTCCCCAATGAATGGATGGTAACCCTAATATTATTTTCCCTGGCCTAGCCTCTTCGACCTAATATCCTCATCCAACAACCCAATCAAATCAAATCAAAACCCATGAACTCATACCTAGCCTAAAACCCTAATTTGTTTAGCCCTCTTGGCTGTGACATTTTGGAGAGAGCCCTCTCCGTCTTGGTAGGGATAGATACCAAGCCAAAAGATTGGTTGGTGGTTACCTCTATTGGGATTTCTTCTTAAACCTTAGAGATCTGGCGGAGTGATAACACACCATCTCATTTTTCCCACCATATTGAGGATGATATGATGAGTTATGAGCTAATTTAGTACCCAAACGAGAAAATAATTTTGTCCAAAAAATTCCTTTAAAAATGGGATCGCTATTGTTTACAATAATCTTTGGGTTTCCATGTAGCTTTGAATTGTTTCCATAAATACAATATCAACTGTACTGGCTTTAAATGGATGAGATAATGCACAAAAGTGTGCATACTTGGCAAGTCTACCAACTACCACCATTTTGATAGTATTTCCTTCGGACTTGGGTAAACCTGTGATAAAATACATTGAAACCTCCTCCCAATGTTGACTTGGAATGGATAAATGTTTTAACAGACATAGGGTCTTAATTGTCTCAACTTTATTTTGTTGGCAAACCAAAAATTCTTCCATAAAATTTTGAATATTAGGTTTAAGGCCATCCAAAAAAAATTCCTTCTTGACCCTGTGGTAAGTTTCTAAAAATCCCGAGTGCCCTCCTAAGGGAGAGGTGTGAAATTCCAAAAGAATCTTTTGTTTGAGTTGGGAATTCTTACAAATATATAAGAGATATATGTACCATAATGAATAATTTTTCCAGCTAAATGTTTCATATGTACTGGGATCTTACTGCAACTTTTGAATGAGTGTCCACACCTCTTCGTCATTCTTCCATTCATCCCTTTCTTCGGTTATCCACTCAGGTTGGATAATAGAAATGGCACAACGTAGTGCTTCCACATCCTCATCCTTTCCTGAGAGTGCATTTGCAACAACATTTTGCTTCCCTTTTTTGTAGATGATTTCAAAGTCATAACCCAACATCTTTGTGACTCATTTTTGTTGCTCTTCTAAAGACAATATTTGTTCCAAAAATTATTTAAGAATATCATGATCTGTTTTTACCTTTAAGTGTCTTCCCATTAGGTAAGGCCTCCATTTCTTTAGTGCATGTAGTATTGCCAACATTTCCTTCTCATAAATAGAATTCAGTAAATATTTTCCTTTGATTGGACGACTTTCAAAAGCAATGGGTCTTCCTTCTTGCATTAAAATCACAACAATTCCATTTCCCAAGGCATCACATTCTACAATAAAGGTTTTTGTGAAGTCTGGCGTAGCTAAGACCAGTGATTGGCACATTGCCTCTTCAAGATGTTCAAAGGCCTTAGTTCCTTCTGGATTCCAATAAAATGCATATTTCTTCAGTAATGATGTTAAAGGTGTTGATATTCTCCCATAATTATTAAAAAACTTGTGATCAATACGCAGTTAACCACAAAAATCCTCGAAGATGATTTATGGTTATAGGGATTTTCCATTCCTTAATGGATTTAATTTTGTTAGGGTCTACCTTAACACCCTCATGAGATACAATATGACCTAAATATTCCACCTCATATACTCTAAAGAAACATTTGGAGGTTTATGTATATAATTGCTTCTCCTCCAATAGTTTGAGCACCATATCAACATGTTGAACATGATCCTTCCAAGACTTGTTGTAGATTAGTATATAATAAAAAAATACTAACACAAATTTTCTAAGGAAGGGTTTGAAAATGGAATTCATTAAACATTGAAATTTGGAAGGTGCATTAGTAAGGCCAAAAGGCATGACCAAAAATTCATAATGACTCTCATCAGTTTTGAATGTTGTTTTCAGAATGTCTTCAGTCTTCATTCTAATTTGATGATATCCAGAACGAAGATCCAGCTTGGTGAAGTAAATTTATCCATGTAATTCATCCAATAATTCATTAATGACAAGGATGGGAAATTTATCTTTGATAGTGAGCTTGTTGAGCTCCCTATAATCTGTACACATACACCACGATCCATCCTTCCTGTGCACCAATACTACTCGAGCAAAGAAATAACTTTGACTAGGTTGAATTATACCAGCCTCTAGTATTTCTGCAACCATACGTTCAATCTCACTCTTTTGAGAATAAGGATATCTGTATGGCCTGATGTTTGGAAGAAAACTTCTTGGAATAAAATGAATATCATGATCATGATCACAAATAGGTGGGAGTCTCAAATACCTTGGAATGATTGTCCAAGTCTTTTTGGAGATATGGAGAAATACATGATTTTGATGATTGAACCTGTAATGAGAATAATTGCGAAACTACACCTTGTTGTTATTTATTTAGAAGCTTTTTCATGACATTAGAGCTAATTATCTTTCCTGGAATCCCTGCGATACCCCATAATTCAACTTGCTTTCCTTCCAAAAAAACTTCAAGAAAAGTTCTTTAAAATTAAAATCTACCGTCCCTAAAGATTGTAGCCATTGTACTCCTAGTACAACATCAACACAACCCATTGGGATGG
The DNA here is from genome assembly GCA_034641835.2 of Pinus albicaulis. Taxonomy (NCBI): domain Eukaryota; kingdom Viridiplantae; phylum Streptophyta; class Pinopsida; order Pinales; family Pinaceae; genus Pinus; species Pinus albicaulis. The sequence continues at coordinate 145,488 of JAXQQM020089934.1, forward strand.
AGAGCATTGGACTATTAAATACATATTCCTGCATGGTTATTTTGATATTATGGCACTTTCCAGAGCAATTTATAGTTCCTCCATTTGCAACCATCACTTGACACTCTGGTGCTAGATATAGGAAGCAATTCAATTCCTTGGCTACCTTAAAATGAATAAAATTATGGGTACTACCTGAATCAATCAACACTACTACATTTTTCTTCTTGATATGTCCTTCTATCTTGAGAGTTTCAGGAGTGGTAATTCCTGCCAATGCATTACATGATATGGTCGGATTCATTTCTTCTTCCTCTAGGGTTGGTTCTTGGTGTATATCCTCTTCTTTTGAATTTTCTTCTTCCTTTTCTTCCTCCTCTTCACAATATATGTAAAATAATTTCTTCTCAGCACACTTATGACCTTTAGTGTATTTTCGATCAAAATTGTAGCAAAGCCCCTTTTCTCTTTTTTCTTCCAATTGTTGTGGTGTCAAACTTGTAGCTTTTAGAAGTCGAGGAGTAGCAACACTACCATATTTATAGTTGTGAGTGGTAGGCTTCCTTGTCCCCATAATTTTTCTTTCAATTTTTCTTTCCAACTTGAATGCCTCCTTCACTGAATCAGGTTCCCAAAGGTGAACCTCATATTGGATGTTATCCTTTAAGTCCCTATGAAGACATCAATTTTGTGTTCCTCTAGAATATCAATTACACTTATATTCAATTTTTGGAAGTCCTCAATGTGCTCCACCATTGAACCCTTTTTTTTAGATTTATCAATTAGCTAAAGAAGATGTTTCTCTTTGTATCTTCATAATGTGCTATCATTTCCTCCGTAAAAATTGACCAAGTGAAAAACTTTTTACGAGATAAAAGCCATCGATACCATATAAATGTATTTTGTTCTAAATATAAAGTTGCAATGCGTACCTTTTGCGTGTTTTTCACATTATGGATATCAAAACATTCCTCCGTCTGTAGTATCCATGTTACTGAATCCTTGCCATCAAACTTCCTCATATCGATCTTTGGAATATGGTGTGTCTTAAATACAACATTAGATTCTATTAAATCATGATTAACATTTATTTTGTTTTCATCATGAGTTTCATCTACTACCGTTTCTCCATTAGGAATCATTTCTTGTAGCAGTTTTGTCAAACCTTCCTTCAAAATTTCCATTTCTACTTTTAGACCATTCTTCATGTCTTCCATTTTGCCTTTTAATTTTTATTCTATACCATCGATCTTAGATTCCATGCCATTATTCAAAACATCCATGTATTTCTTCAAACCATCCATCTTAGCTTCCATTTTGCACTTGGTCTCGTAATTTTGATATATCATGTTGCACTTCTTCCTCTTCATGAGCCATAGTAGATACTTATAAGGGCTTAATGGGTGTGGAATTATTTTTGGGGAGTATTTTAGAACCCAATAAAGATATCTATGTTTCAATATTCCCTTGGAATCACTTCAAAATTATTTTTCAAACAAGACTTGTGCAATTAAAAAAAAAATACACACCTTTTTCTTTCTTTTGAGGAGCTTGATATTTAATATGATGAATCTCTCTAATTTCAGATCTCCAAGATTTGAACTTATGTCCTATAGTATCCCTCTCAGTATTCTTTCTAATTCCACAGGTAAGACCTGATTTGGATTCTTCAAGACAAATTTATGCTCAATATCCCACAATGACCTAATTATGGACTGGTTTCGTAGAACGAACTTGTCCGAAATGCCACGTGTCATCGTTTCATCCTTAAGCTCCTGTAATATTCCCAAATTTTATCATGATATTTGGAATATTATAGTTCTTAACAAACTTAATTAATTAAGTAAATAAAAGGGTGGAGGGACCCATAATCCTCAAAGATGAATAAAATCCACTTTTTATGTGTGTATGTGGATATTCTAGATCTAGATCTAAAATCATGGAGTAGTGGACCAGCTCCATTAATGGAGATCATGTCTCATTTATGAGATATATTATGGAGGATGAAACAGTCAAATAAGATCATGGATCTTAAATGCAAAATCATGAGGATCTTTGATAAGTTCAACTGAGATTATAATGCATTCAAAGAAGATCATAAAGAACTTATGATAAGATAGTGGAGGAAGTGATGCATTTATTGCACACATGATGGAGAGGGTAATTCCCCATGTGAACATGATGGATGAAATGGATCAACAGTGTAGTCAACCATGGAGACTTTTGTCCACATGTAAAACGCAGTTTTGGAGTGGGCCTAGGCTATGGAAGGCTCATATCTATATAATGAAGAGGAAGGCACAATGGAAGGATGATTTTGGATTATTCATTTCTTGATCTGTATAGATCTATATTTGTCTTAGGACATATCTATGCAGGCTTGGGCTGTTTTGTAGAGTTCGCAGTGCTGTTTAGCACAGGGTGTTCCTAAGCGGGAATCCCACCTCTTTCATTGAGTAGCTCTTGAAGAGGGTTGTACTTCATTCCTTATTAGGCATTGGTGCCATCTTCAGGAGGTTGTTTCTAGCATTCAGCTAGGAAACCGGTGGAGGATTCATCCTACCACTTTGTTCTTCACATTCAGTCTTCCAGGAGCAGCAGATCTAGACCTGGCATTCAGGCCATTGGGTTTTACCTCCATGCAGTAGCAGTCCCTTCAAGGATTGCACAGTCCAGTCCTGTAGATCTATTGGAGGAAGGAAGTTTCCAGTATTTCAACTGAAAATCCTATGAGGGATCATCTCCTCACATTGGATCTATTGTTTCCATCATTCAGGAGCTGATTTGACATATCTAGTAGTAGGCTATTGAGCCTCCCTCTCTGACAGCGCAGTTTTCTAAAGCTATTGTTCATCCAGCAGCTATTTTCAGTGGAGGAGACTGGAGGAGCTAGATCTTGAGCTTTTAGCCCAAGGATCTAGTGAAGGGATCAGCCCTTGTATATATCTGATTGTGCATCGTTGAAGCCATCATATCATCAGATCTATATTCAGATTTTCATTCCCAGCAGCATATATGTGGAGCCCTAGGAGGGTGGTTTTCTTAGATTGAAAAATCTGAGAAACCCTTTCAGGGTTATCTTGTGAATCCATCATTGGGATATACATTTTCAGAATCATCGGAGCTCCCATTCTGCCTAGATCTGACTTTCTATCTTTCAGGCAGTTGTAGTCCCAACAGTTGCAACAAGGACATCGTTGTTTACCTTCCAGTAGTTTAGCAATTACGCAGTCCCTCTTGTGGGATCATTGCAGGGTCATTCTACGCCATCCCTTTGGCTAGAGTGTCTCATATTTTAAGCACTGTTGTACTTGATTTTTCACCTCCTATATAATAAAATGGCTCAGCTATTTCTGTGCATTCTTATGTGTATTTAGATTTATTGTTTACTTTGCTACAGTTCTTATATTGTGTTTTAGTATCACTGCATTCTCCCTTTTGGGATATTACAGTGGTATCAGAGCATGATCTTTGGCTCAGCTTGTGGACACTTCATCTTTTGCATCAAAAGAAGAAGCAGATAGATGAGATCTATCATGAAGGAGGATTATACTTTTGCCACTCCTCTCTTTAGATCCATGCAGGATCTCTCCCAGGAGGTCAACCAAATGAAGAGAGAAAGGAGAAAGGAGGATCCAAGAAGGAAATTTGATGAGGAAGGTCTAATCACTTCCTATCAACAAAGAAGAAAACCAGAGAATCATAGATCTCCTCATAGATCTACTATGCCCACTTTCTCTGAAGAAGGTGAGAGGTATAGAAATAAAGAAAGAAGAGAACCTGAGACTCATGAGACTCTCAGCCTGTATATCGAAGAGTACAAAGCACAGTCTAGAGCATTCAAAGAAAGTCTAACTCTCCAATAATTCTTCCAAATCAAGGAAGAAGGAGGATCCTATAGCAACAATAGAAGAAAGAGGCACAATAGATTCTATTTGCCTACATTTGATGGATCTTCCTCAAGCACTGTTAAGGCCTGGAGGAAAGAGTTGGATGCATTTCTCAGGCTACATCCTGTAGCTAAAGGAGATGTTGTCCAAATTGTAGCACTTCATGTTTTAGGTGAAGCCAATGATTGTGGTTTGGTCACATGGAGCATGCAAAAGTGACTAAATATTCAGATTTCTTTCACAAGTTGAGGAAGAAGTTTGATGTGAAAAAACCAGAGATGTGTCACAAAGAGACATTCCTAAGGAAACAAAGGAGGATGTCAATCTTGTCACTCTGGACAAGAAGTCACTACATTCACCACCAGCTGCAGAAGTACTTGCATCCGGAGAAGAGACACTTGCAACTTTGCAAGATAGTCTTGAGCTCTTGACACGTAGAGTCCCATGCATGATTCGGGAGATACATGAGGAAGAGGGGGAAGAATCCAGCGCTAGTACACTTGGAGAATAGTATCCATCACTCTTACCAGCAGTTGGAGACACTATTGTCCCGGTTGGAGGAAATTTTGTGTTCTGGAAAGAGGTTCCCATACATCAGTTGATCCAAGGTATGCATGAAATTTCATCACATATTTTTTCAGTAGATATTATTGAAACTTATGAGGACATGCCATCAAGGCCAATGCATAACCAAGGGTTAGAAAAAAATGTTGATTTGAAGCAGAAAACTATCATAGCACAGAGGACCCTTGATCTTATCAAGGATGAGATGAAAAGCTATCCCAGTTTGTCATTGATGGACAACATTCAACTCTTTGATTTGAAGTGTGGGTTTTCAGGAAAAGGGATTAGCATGATCCTATGTACAATGACTGGTTATGAGATCAGTATTGTGCCTTTCTTTGAGACAGCACATGTATTACCATGCAGATCTATAGCACTGTCACTTAGTATTAGTGATAGAGAAGGAGCCCCATCATTCTTGGAGCATTCTAAAGGTAGCTTCACTCATGAAGCAATGGAGGTAAAGATGGTAGATGATAGACATCTTGAGATGAGGAATCTTTTCTCCTTTCTAGATGACACTTTCTCAATGAGCATCTCACTGCTCAAAGAGAAAATTCTACCTACAGCAGATCAAAAACTTTGTAGGTTTTGGAGGGCCTTTGGTGAAAAGAGAATCTCATTGAGAGATCTCATTGGAGGTGCACTTCAATATTTCATGGAGTGCAAAGTTATTCATCAGTTTGGGGAGGATGGTATTCTACAAGGGGAGGGTACCATGATTATGAAATACATCATTCATCATCCATATTGGGATGAGTGGGTGAGGATTATAGGCAAGGGGTTGCATGACCACTTGTAGATATATGACATGGACCGAAAGCTTGGTTACGTTGGTTGCTCTTGGGAGAGTTTTGTCACTACCCAAAGGCTCTTATTTCTTTGATCCATGCCTTGAAAAAACACTCATGAAATGAAGAAGGAAGCATGGTTACGCCTGGGTCGCTCTTGGGTGAGTATGGTTACCACCTAATAGCTCATGTTTTTTCCGATTCATTCCTTGTGTATCAATGATAAAATGCAGTAGAAGAAAGCATGTTCATGTTGGTTGAGAGATTTTTGGCCATCACATGACATCTCCCTTGTTTATGTGTTTGATATTGTTTGTAATAAGGCATAATACTCTCATGATATGTGATAATGGAGTTTGTTTGTATTGGGCTTATATGACATTATATATGTCCTTCGAGATGTTGTTGTTACTCCATGATTCACATGATGGTGTGAAGAGGCAACAAGAGATCTTGTTGTTGTGGATTTTATTGGGGGACTTTGGTCCTACATACTCCCCCTACTTTTCATGATAGTGTTGGAGGATGGAAGCAAGAGGCACTCCTCCGATGGCTCTTAATTGGAGAGTATGAACACCATACTTGGTATCTTGATGGTGTGGTGTGGAAGCAGTGAGCTTTGTCGCGTTGGTTACTATTGGGAGAATATGGTTTGACATCTTTGTCTACCCATATATCTCTACTTCTTCTTTTGTACAATGTTGGGATGATGCTTAGATCCAACAAAGCCAACAGTAGCTAAGGATGGAGGCATGAAAAGCCTCTCTTTACTTCATGTAGCATGGGATGGAGGTATACCCTTGTGAGTTGGAGCTTTCCTCTTGTGGAAGGAACCATCTATATTTATGTATCTCATGTATTGTGGAGGGTGTTGGACATAACTTGTGGTTGTCACTTGGAACTTCATGAAGGATGAGGGGTATCTAGCTACACAATTAGAGATCACTCTAGACATTATAGAGAGGCAACTTTGGTGTTGGGCATACATAACTCATTACGGAAAATTGGGAGACCTTCCTTGTGTGGATGCCATTTGGAGGGGGAACAGATTGCTCTAGCATCTACTTTTTGTAGTTGCTTGAGGACAAGCAACATTATTCGGAGGACCTGTAATATTCCTAAATTTTCTCATGATATTTGGAATATTAGAGTTCTTAATAAACTTAATTAATTAAGTAAATAAAAGCATGGAAGGACCCATAATCCTCAAAGATGAATAAAATCCACTTTTTATGTGTGTATGTGGATATTATAGATCTAGATCTAAAAATCATGGAGTAGTGGAACAACTCCATTAATGGAGATCATGTCTCATTTATGAGATAGATTATGGAGGATGAAACATTCAAATAAGATCATGGATCTTAAATGAAAAATCATGAGGATCTTTGATATGGTCAACTAAGAATATAGTGCATTCAAAGAAGATCATACAACACTTATGATAAGATAGTGGAGGAAGTGATGAATTTATTGCACACATGATGGAGAGGGTAATTCCCCATGTGAACATGATGGAGGACATGGATCAACAATGCAGATCAACCATGGAGACTTTTGTCCACATGTACGTGCATAGCTTTTTGAAGTGGGCCTAGGCTATGGAAGGCTCATATCTATATAATGAAGATGAAGGCACAATGGAAGGATGCTTTTGGATTATTCATTTCTTGATCTCGTTTAGATCTATATTTGTCTTAAGACGTCTCTATGCAGCTTGGGATGTTTAGCGTAGTTTGCAAGTGATGTTTAGCATGTGGTGTTCCCTAAGCAAGAATCCCACCTCTTTCATTGAGTAGCTCTTGAAAGAGGGTTGTACTTCATTCCTTATCGTGCATTGGTGCCATCTTTAGGAGGTTTTTTCTAGCATTTAGCTAGAAAACCGATGGAGGATTCATCCTACCACTTTGTTCTTCACATTCAGTCTTCTAGCAAGCAGAGATCTAGATCCTAATTCGAACCATTGGGTTTTACCTCCATGCAACAACAGTCCCTTCAAGGATTACGCGAGTCCAGCTCCTATAGATCTATTGGAGGAAGGAAGTTTCCCGTATTTCAGCTAGAAATCCTATGAGGGATCATCTCCTCACATTGGATCTATTGTTTCCATCATTCGAGAGCTAATTTGGCATATCTAATAGCAGGGCTATTGAGCCTCCTCTCTAACAAATGCAGCTCGAAGCCGTTGTTCATCCAAAGTAGCTATTTTTAGTGGAGGATATTGGAGGAGCTAGATATTGAGCTTTTATCCCAAGGATCTAGTGAAGGGATCAACCCTTTTTGTATAGATCTAATTGTGCATCATCATGACCCATCATATCATCGCATCTATATTCGTATCCGCATTCCCATGCATATATGTGAAGCCCTAGGAGGATGGTTTTCTTATATTGATAGATCCGAGAAACCCTTTCCGGGTTATCTTGGGAATCCATCATTAAGCCCCGATCTACATTTTTTAGCATCATCGTAGCTCCCATTCTACCTAGATTTGACTTTCTATCTTTCGAGCGCTTGTAGTCCCAACAACTTGCGTAGGGGATAGTGCGCTTTACCTTCTAACCAGCTCGACAGTTATGCGGTCCCTCTTGTGGGATCATTGCAAGGTCATTCTAGGCCATCCCTTTGGCTAGAGTGTCTCATATTTTGAGCAACTCGTTATACTTTCTTTTTTCACCTCCTATATAATAAAATGGCTCGACTATTTTTTTGAATTCGATGTGTATTTAGATTTATTGTTTACTTTGTTGCGACTTATCATATTGTGTTTTAGTAGTACTTCATTCTCCCTTTTGGGATATTACAGATGGTATCGCAGAATAATCTGGCTCGAAAGCCTTGTGGATCTCAGCCATTATGCTATCGAAGGTTAAGAAGAAGGAGAAAGAGATCGAATGATGGTGAGAGTGAGTTTTATCTCATCTCTTTTTAGATCTAAGAGGGACCTCACCAAGGAGGTCAAGCGAGAAGAAGGAAATTCATGAAACCACACTAGGGTTTCAAGATGAGGAAGGTCCATGTACTTCCTATCAAACAAAAAGGAAGATCCGATATTGCATAGAGCTCCAAAGAAACATGTTATGCCCTTTTCTTTTGAATACAAGAGGCATGAAGATGGAGGAAACTTAGATCATGAGATTCTAAGTGAGTATCTTGCGATAAATATAAGTCTCAACCTAGAGATTTCAAGGAGAATCTAACTCTCCCACAGCTCATTCATCTCAAGGAAGAAAGGAGACCCTTGGCGAAGAAGAGAAGAAAAAGAGGGCAATAGATTTCTATTGTCTACTTTTGATGGGTCATCCACATGCACAACAAGGGCTTGGGGAATGAAGTTGGATGCATTTTTCCCCGCTACATCCAGATAGTAGAGAAAGAAGTCGTTGAGATTGTCAATGTCGCACCTTGAGGGTGAAGCAAACATTTGGTGGTTCAACCATTTGAGTCATGCAAAAGTGACCGCATATGCGGATTTTACTCAAAGGTTGATCAAGAAGTTTGACAAGAAGAAATTAGAGAATAAGGAGCCTTCACGACCACTTATTGCCGGAGCACTTGCATCGGGAGAACAACCCTTACATCTTTGCGAACCGGTCGTGATCTCTTGACATATGGGATCCCATGCACTATTCGAGAGATGCATGAGGAGGAGGAGACTTGTATCGGCGTTGATGCAGACCATGGAAGAGCAGACCCATCATCATCAATAGTTGGGGAAGCCATCACACTAGAAGGAGGAACCCTTGTAGCAAGACAAGATGTTCCCAAACTTTACCAAGGTATGCACATGTTTCCATTTTCGGCCACATCGCACATCATATGTAGGATTGTGGGAATGTACCGTTGTATGAACTAGGGTCAAAGTATGTTTCTACGATTTGGAGAAGCGCACTATCACCTGCTGCCGAGCAACCTTGATTTGTTCAAGGAGGAGATATACGATCATCATAGTGTATCATTGTTGAGCTGCACACAACTCTTGGGGGTTTGGAGTGTATATTCTTGGAGGGTGGGATGAGTATTGTCTTGAACCAAGCATTGCAGAACTATGTGTTCAGCATTGGGCATGATCTTGAGACAACAGCTTGCACCATCATGGAGATCGGAAGTGTTATCATTGAGCGATGAGTGATGAGTTTGGGGCCCAAATATTACCGGGACATTCTCGATGACCATTATACTTGTGTGACATTAGATAGGTAGATGATTGATGGAGGACATTTTATGGTGGATGACATCTTCCATTATTATGATGGATACTTCTTGATGAGCACTTCACATCTTGATGAGAATTTTTTTTCCTACATCTTATTTGGATCCTTATGGGGTCAACTTGGTCATTAATGAGTGGTCTTCACTTGAAGATCTCCAGGAGATTGCATTTCAACATCCCATGAAATGCAAAGATAGAAATCGATTTTGGAGGATGGTATTCTCCATTGGAGGGATACCTATTTTGAGCATAATTTTAGACACTCACCATTGGTTGGATGGGTGATGTTGATGAGCAAGAGGTTGGGAAACCACTTGCAGATTTATGACACCAGGAAACAAGAGGAAAGATTGCGTTGGTTACTCTTGAAAGAGTTTGGTCATCATATGACACATTCTATTTCAAAGAGTAGGTTGGTGGATGGAACTTGGCATGGCACTTACATCGGATGGCGTAAGGAGTTTGGGTATATTGGGGTGATGTATCATGTGATATCTTTCATATCAACCATCATGTTGTTGCTCCATAGTTTATATGGTGATGGTGTGGGGAGGCAACAAGAGATGTTGTTTCTTTGGTTGTTCTTGGGAGGATATGGACTGATTTCCTTCCATACATTGCATAATGTTGTAGGAGTAGGTGATGACACTATCATGGTGCAAAGGGGCTACTCCTTAGCCTTGGAGGAACAGGAGGTACTTCCATTTTTTTAGAGAACCTCCCATATATAGCAACATTATGATTGATGGCTTTGACATGTGGTATGCCAATGAGTGGAGCTTTGAGATGAGAGGAGCCTTATTACAAAGGCCAATAGCGTCGTCACTTGGGAGCTGGATTTTGTTGAAGGAGTGTCCCCAGGATCACTTCACATATGATGCACTTGATGGGCAAGTAGGAGATGAGAGTGATGGGAGTAGTGAACGGAGACATCTATTACCATGATATGATCTCCTTGACTTGGATTTTCGAGCATAAAAATACGGATCTTCATGCAAAGACATAGTTCATTCCTCTTCATGGGAATATATCATACCCCTATGGAAGGCTCATTCATGGATCTTATTATCGTACTACTCTCAATACATGGTAAGGATTGTTTTTTTGCACTTACTCTTATCTAACACAGTTGTTTGCATTCTCATACCATCTCTATACAATGCATTGCTCCACAAAAGGGCAAGCCTTTATTTGGACTTCATGGTCATTTTGGGACCAACATCAATGATGGAGAGAGACATTTCTTGTATGGCTTTGGGAAAGTGTTGTACTCTTGTATGTTGATTTGATATACAATTCCATTTACTATTCACTAGTAAGGGTGATGACATGTAAAACTAGCAATTTATGGGGAGACAACTTGCCACATCATGTTTTGAAACTATAGTTGGTAAAACTCTGTGCTGTGACTACTTGAGAACCGTTGGTACCTTCCAAAGACTATGTAAAACCTTCGGTACTTTTCTCATTTGGATTCCATATGATGATAATGTCATATTCATTTTATATGGGATGATTTGGGCAAGAACCGAAGAGTGGATCTTTGAGGATCCTATTGCCCTTTTTCTCCATGAAGGCAAAATTATTATAGCCCATATTCAAGCAGCGAGCTCTACACTTATCATAAGTGGAGGGAGATACTGAGTGGGATGGACAATTTGGTCCATCATATTCAGCTATACAACCCACCTTCTTTGCAAGATCCTAAGGTGGAGGAGATGTTTCATGAGTTGCCATGTTGGAGGGTGACTCACTTTCACGTGGATGATAACTTGGGGATGGAGGCTTCACATGGGAATGATAATTCCCAATCTATTTCAGATTCCATTCCTTAAGAAGGCCTCTAGGCTACATATAGTTGCTTCCATGGATATCCCACTTGTTCATGATGAGAGTCAATTGGAATTTTCACCAAAGGCATACTTACACACTTGGGAGGAGCAGCTTGAGGACATATTGTTGAGAGAGCATATTGTTCTTTGGAGGAACCTATCATATGAGGATGCTACAAGAGGAAGAGGACAAGATCTTCAGTTCTATCCTTACAGCTTTCTGAGGACAAGCAACATTTGGGAGGAGTGTAATGTTCCTAAATTAGCAGATAGCTAATTGGAATATTAAATTTTGATTTTGTTCTTAGATAGAGGAATAAGATGGGTAGGGAGGCCCATAAATCTCTTTAGTAGGCATAAAATCCCTCTCAATGTGAAAAGGGATCATATTCATAGTTGGATAAAGCACCTTCATGTGTAAACAAGGGCTAATGCATCTGGACCGAGTCAAGTTTGACCAAGTCAACAAAGCTAATATGGAGGGGATGGATCATTAATGACAACCTAGTGGGAACATGGATTAGTTTAGAAAGTTAGAATAAATCCACCTTAAGTATGAAAGGAGACATTGCATGGATACTAAGTCAAGGTTGACCAAATCAAACAACGTTGTTATGGAGGAGTGGCATTGATGATGGGACAACACGAGTTTTGGAGGGAGATTAATTGCATGATGATGGAAACCCTAATGAGGGGGGACCCAAGGTGAGAAGGCTCACATTGTTTAAAAGGAAGAGGATAGCATTCATATGGGGTTAGCTTATGATTATTATTTTACCGAATATATGGTCTTTTTTAGACATATATCTTTCTCTCGCTATTTAGCTAAAAGTGAATGTTGTTTAGCATTGGGTGTTCTCGGTTGAGAATCCGACCTCTTCCATTGAGGAGCTCTTGGAGGAGTCTTGAACCACATTTTCCACTATCCCAGCTTAAGGCCAAGCTTCACCTTTCTTTTACAAAGCAGAAATCTCGTTGAGGGTTTGGTTGTTTCAACAAGTCTACGAGCAAGTGGGAACTAGATATCTAAATCTAGGCCATTTCAATGCTCATTTTTAGTGGAGGAGGTTTCAACTTCATTTGGAGGGACGGTGATTGAAGGCATTGAGCCTAATTTCCATATCTTGGCATCAGGCCAACTACATTTTGATCCCCTACAAAGACAAGATAGATCTAGATCTGCGTTATTTTTTAGGTGCGAGTTGTGGTGGTTCAACACATCATTTGGAGAGTTGATTTTCTAAGTGTTGGGGATCCGCTCTTCACTTTGGAGATCTATTGGAGGAGGCTAATTTATTGATCATATCATATCAGCCACACTTTCCATATCTATAATTTTTAGTAGATCTTTAGTCTTAAATCTCGGATCTACAATTGTACTTGGTGTTTTGTCGAAAAACCCCCAAGGGGTTCTTTAGAGGAGCTTGTATAGTGCATGGATCCGATATGGATCTAAATTTTTATGCACATAGCAGCTCTATATCTGATTTGAAAATCTACTTCTATTGCAGAGGCAATAAAATAACGTCTCGTTAGGGTATTCCAGCCCTTTATACATGGTTGCAACCCTTTCCTTTTGCATGATTTTTTGGGCTATTATGGCTTGGGAGGCTTGTTTAACTAAGCTACCATGATTTGTTTCGCATCTCCTTTTATATGTGGTTGCTATAACGTAGAAAATAATGGACTCATAGGTTGTTACTAACTATTATAACATATATTTATGAAAAATGCATTATTAGTGCATGTTATATGGACTTTTGTGTGTTTTGCACATTATGGATATCAAAACATTCCTCCATCTATAGAATCCATGTTACCCGAGATCCTTGCCATCAAAATTCCTCATATCGATCTTTGGAATATGGTGTGTCTTAAATAAAACATTAGATTATATGAAATCATGATCAAACATTTATTTATTTTTCATCATGAGTTTCATCTACTACCGTTTCTCCATTAGGAATCATTTCTTGTAGCAGATTTTTGTCAAACCTTCCTTCAAAATTTCCATTTCTAATTTTAGACCATTCTTCATGTCTTCCATGTTTCCTTTCAATTTTTCTTCTATACCATCGATCTTAGATTCCATGCCATTATTCAAAACATCCATGTATTTCTTCAAACCATCCATCTTAGCTTCCATTTCATTTTTTCCTACTCTTTAGCAGAGTGAAATTTTTTGCACTTGGTCTCGTAATTTTGATATATCATGTTGCACTTCTTCCTCTTTATGAGCCATACTATATACTTCTAAGGGCTTAATGGGTGTGGAATTATTTTTTGGGGGGCATTTTAGAACCCAATACAGATATATATGTTTCAATATTCCCTTGGAATCACTTCAAAATTATTTTTCAAACGAGACTTATGCAATTTAAAAAAAAAGATACACACATTTTTCTTGCTTTTGAGGAGATTGATATTTAATCCGATGAATCTCTCTAATTTTGGATCTCCGAGATTCGAACTTATGTCCCGTAGTATCCCTCTAAGTCTTCTTTCTAATTCCACAGGTAAGACCTAATTTGGATTCTTCAAGACAAAGTTATGCTCAATATCCCACATGACCTAATTATGGACTCGGTTTCGTAGAGCGAACTTGTATGGAATGCCACGTGTCATTGTTTCATCCTTACGCTCCGAAATCGATAAAAAAAGAAACAAAAGTCCATGAAATTTAGGTCAATTTTTAAAAAAAATTCCAATCCAATGTCCGAAACGAAAGTTATGATGATTTTCCCTCAACCACCCTGTTTGAGATGAAATTCCGGGAGCTCGCAAAAAACCCTAATTTCCTCGCATCATATCTCCAAAAATATAGTGAACCAAGATTTGAAATTTTTACACAATGTTCCTCTAGATTTCAGCTCACATGGGTGTTTGTTTTAGCTTCTGAAACTTTGTATAAAAAAATTTATAGTGAAAATTCCAGGATGACCCTGTTTTGCGTAGCAGTAAACCCTAGAATCCAAAGCTTTGATACCAAATATTATGAAACTAGCTCACAAAAATATAAGAAAAGATAGATCAAAAAACTTATAACTAATCCTCTTCGAGGGGGAAACCTCCTTTACATTACATAAATAAAAAATTCTTGGATGATACAAATGAAAAAAACCCTCCTTTATATATATAGGAGTCCAAGGGGTCACAATAAAATCCTAGCCGACATAACAATAACAATGTAAGGACACAACAATAACAATAGTGTGCTTCTATGGGACACAATAATAACAATATGGGGAATAAATTGGCACAAAAATAAAAATAAGGGGGCTGCACTAAAAATAGCAATAAGGGGATACACTAATATTATAGGGATCATGCATCCTAGCCCCTACGAAATTCTGCATAGTGACCCCTTGCGCAGGACCCGAGAGAACAAATTCAACCTCCTCCAAAGTAGAAACTCCCAGACTCCTAAACTCCCCCAAAAAATTCTATTCCTTCCATGGTGAAATTACCCCAAATTTCTTAGGCCAAAATACCCCCAGGAACTAGCTCTTTCGAGTGGTTCGATTTTCCTTTCTGTGTCCCCTTTGGAGTATGAACTAGATGAGGAAATTGAGTTGAAAAACACTACATCCCCCCCATAATCCTCCCATTGATTTTATTGATACCTCCCTAGGGTAGCACTCAAATTCCACCGAAGAAAAGTGTGAGCCTTCTCCTTGGAAAATTCTTGTGCTCAACAACACTTGTGACCCTACTGAAAATCTTGAGCAACAATGGTAAAATATAGGTGATCAAAAGGTTCCAATAGTCGCTATCCTTCTCTTACTTATACTTGTTGCACTTCCTTCCCCATGTGGTTCCCTCCATCCAAATATTTCAAATTTCCCTTAGCCAACTCGATATATATTCCAAGGGGCACTTACTTCATGTTGGGGGTGGCCCCTCGCACTCCACCAACTCAAATATTTAGACCCACTTTTCCTAAGTTGGTGTCCAAAGCCGTGTTGGATTCAAAATTGAAAAAAGGATAGTTATTCCTTTGGAAAAAAATTATTAATAAGGGACATTACATTAAATCATAAAATTTCCTTTTCCACCAACCTACTTCACCGAGTCTGCTTATTACTTTTTCCTTCAGTTGAGAATGCAACAAGATGATGAGCTTAGTGAAAAGAAGTCGCCTTCACTAAGTGGGCCCAGAGCTATTTTTTGGCGCAAAGTCTATTTTTAGACTATGTCTATTTTTAGACATATGGATCATGTTCTATGAGTTGCAGGATGTTATTTGTGGATGGTTGGTCAAGTTGGAAAAAATAGATGGACTTATATTTTTAGACATATCGGCGGAATCTATTTTTTAGATTGCCAGCCTAAAAAATAGATATGTCAAATATTATTAGCTCTTAATAATATTTGGACTCTAAACATTATCTTATCCTCTTGCAAACGACTTCGCTTAAGTGCGTATGTGGAACATGTAGTCGACAGAAGGAATTACGCTATTCCTAGGGTTTAGTGGAGCTATTGCTTGGAGACTTGCAGTTAGAAACTCGGTGAGCGAGTTTGGTGGAGTTGATTGAGGAGTTAATGGAGTTGTGTTCAGCTTAACTCGCTAAACATAGTTGAGCTAGTTGTATCTAGTCTAACCGATTGATACACTAGTGAGAGTGGTGTGAATTAATTATTAATTAATTCACTAATTATTAACTCATAAATCAACTAAAGAATACATCGCTAACTTCAAAGGCATGGAGCGATTTCGATGGAGACCGATGGAGAGGTAGGTGAAAGAGAAAGTGTGACTATCAGTTGTGACTATACTGGTGCATGAGTTTGCACCACACATTGATGGAGATGCCAATGAGGATTGCGCAGTGCATACCAGGGGGATTCAAACTTGGATGCAGTAATTATTCATCTTGGATTGCGCAGAGAGGGCGAGCTAGCAATGTGGAGCAGATTGGAGCATGTGTTTTGCTAGATCCGAGCTTGTGTAGTGTGTAACAATTGGAGATTGTACCGAGAGCTTGTGAGGAGTTTGTACAATTATTGTTACATGAACTCTATCATTATAATAGACAAATAGTTGGGGGTTTTTCAGCTTTAAGCTTTCCCATAAATACCGTGTTGATATGTGATGATTGTTTATGGTTTTAATGTGCGCATGCGATTGTTTATTTTCCGCAATTAATGATCAATGGTAGAAGAGGTTATGTATTATGCATGAAGCTTAAATAGTGTGTGATCGTGGATAATCTCAGTTGAATAATTTAACGCTTATTCAAATTTCTACATGGTATCGTAGCGATATTGATCACCGGGAACAATTGCAAAGCATTAAAGTGGTTGAGTTTTGTGTTGGTGGAATTCGAATTTACGGTGATGTTTTCTTGGTGTCGAAGTTGAGATGTCTTTCAACAGATTGCGATTGGAGTATGCCCTTGAGGGCAGCTCGAATTATATTGCATGGAAAGATAGGATGGAGGCGATGTTAGATGACAATGGGTTGAAGGAGTTCATAGATGCAGAGGTCCCAAAACCTCGCTTCTAGCGATTCTCGCCGCACTTGACGCATGGCAAAAGAAAGACGACAAAAGTGTCGAATGATTCCGTTGGAGGGCATGAAGGATCACATAGTGTCCAACCTGCATGGTAAGGCTTCTCCATTCTTGATGTGGAAAGCCTTGATATATTTATTCCAAAGCAAGAGCGACCGGAGGAATTTGGCGCTCAAGGATAAGCTCGTAAACATAAAGATGGAGAAAGGCGACAGTATGCCCAAGTACCTCACGAAGTTCGTCCAATGCGGGGATGAGCTGGGGAAGTGTGGGGGTGACTGTAGATGACGAGGACTTGGTGAGCTTGGCTCTCCTTGTTCTTACGAAGAGTTGGCATTCCTATTAGGACTCTGTCAATGGTCGGGAGAAATTGCCAGGATGGGAGTGACTTTGGTCGGATCTTGTGTAAGAGGAGATAAGGCAAAGTACTAGGGACGGATCTTCATCAAAGGCATATGATGAAGAGAATTTCACTTTGGCTGCCAAAGCAAAGAAGGGGAAGAACAAGAAAGCTTCTCAATCCGGTGCAAAAGGCAAGAAGCAGGACATGTCCAAGGTGAAGTGCTTTCACTGTCACCAACACGGACATTATGCCACAAATTGTCTCGAAAGGAAGAAAAAATAAGTAGGTCGCTAGATCTGTGGGACGGAGAGGCCTTAGCCTCGCAGTTTGAGCTCGGATTTTTCGCTGATCGCATGCTTGGTCTCAAGTGTGATGGGTTCGATGGTGGTTTTTGGACAGCTGGTGTGTCTTTTCACATGACAGAGAGATCGAGATTTGTTTATCGATCTAGATGAGAAAGATCTTGGAGTGCACATCGATATGGGCGATGATGGTAGATACAGTGCGATGCCCTGTGACGTACTCATTTCCTTTGAGAGGAGTCCGGTAAACCCTTCGTATTGAAGGAAGTGATGCATGTTCCGAGATTGAAGAAGAATCTTATCTTTGTGGCGATGTTAGAAGACAAGGGATATGATGTTGTCTTTAGCGAGGGAAAAGGCTTTCCTGCGCAAAGAGGCAACTAGTGAGACTCGGAGGATAGGGGTTCAAGTTAAGAACCTTTATCAATTACGGGTAGATGGCTGCGCAACAATGGCAAGCAAGGCAAAAAGAAGTGGTGAGTTTCGGGATGATGGCGAGTTGTGGCACCGAGATTGGGCCACCTTCACCATGGAGCTTTGAAGATACCGCAGTGATTTCTACCGGGCTTCCTAAGGGTACTCTTGCGCGGTCGGGATCGTTGCAAGGGATGTACCTTGGGGAAAAATTTGTGAAAGCCACCTTTCACGAGAAGGATAGTCGCGCCACGACGATCCTTGAGAGAATTCACACGTACGTGTGTGGACCTTTCTCGTAGCTTCGACAAAGAAAGCACATGTATTATGTGATCTTTTGTTGATGATTTTTTCTCGGAAGTGCTAGATATTCTTCATGCAAAAGAAGAGCGAGACATACTCAAATTTCTCGTGAGTTCAAAGCACTAGTTGAGAAAGAATTAGGGGAAGCAGGTGAAGGCTCTTAGGAGCGACAATGGTGGTGAATTCATCTCTCAGCTAATTCAAGGACTTTTGCAGAAGCGAATGAATTCGAAGAGAGCTCATAGCACCTCATAACCCACAGCTGAACGGGGTTGCTAAGCGGAAGAATGCAAACGATCGTGGGTGCTACACGGCGATGTTGCATGATCGGGGCCTTCCCATACACTTGTGGGATGAGGCATGCACATCTGCAGTATATGTGCGTAACCATTGTCCTCACAAGATACTTGGCATGAGTACACCCGAGGAGGCGTTTTCTAGTAAGAAGCCCGATATTTCCCATTTGAGGATTTTTGGTTCACCCGTTTACATTCATGTGATGAAGGATGCCAGAAGAAGTCTGGAGCCGACCGCAGAGAGGTTGGGATATTTTGTGGGGGTACACCGATACGCCCCACAACTATTGTGTGTATTTTCCAGACGATACGCAAGACCTATTGTGCGACAGGGATATCAAATTTCCGGAGGAGAAATCCATGAAGTGTTCGCTTGAGAGGGAGCCACACTTGCATGCGGATGAGGAGCTATTAGTTCCTAAGGATGAGCCTCGGGATGTGGATTAGCCACAAGAGGAGGTTCATGGAGTGGAAGAGACCACCCATGCGGCGCCAACCATCGGGAGAGGCGCAAGCGCACTGACGTAAAGCCGAGCGACCGGCTCGAAGATGCAGAGAAGGTTGTAGGGAGCACCTACAAGACAACGTAGACAGAGACAATCACCTGATCGTACACCGGATACATGGATCTTGTGGGCAAATGTGTCGTGACGAGCCATCCTCTTTCGAGGAAGTCAGGAGGACCCCGCATGGGTAGATGCCATGGTGGAAGAGTATGATTTGATTGTCGAACAAATGCATGGGAGATTGTCCCAAGGCCGAAGGGGAAATCGCATGGTGGGTTCGAGATGGATCTACAAAGTGAAGCGAGCGAAACGACGGCGAGTGTGAGAAGTACAAGGTAAGATTTGTTACCCGAGGCTTTTCGCGTATTGAGGGGATCGATTATGAGGAGACCTTTGCACTCGTCACAAGGTATTCTTCCATACTGGACGATTCTTGCTCTCTTAGCGTTGTATGGGGTGGCACATTCATCGGATGGATGTGAACACTGCGTTCCTCAACGCGAGTCATTGAGGAGGAGGTGTACATAGAGTAGCTCGAAGGTTTCGAGATCTTCGGCAGCCGAGTCGCATGTGTGCAGAGCTCAAGAGAGTGTTGTATGGGTTGAAACAAGAACCTCGTGCTTGGTACACACGGATAGACAATTATTTCACCGGACTTGGATTCTCCAAGAGTGAGGCGGATCCTAACCTATACCGTGATCGTGGTGGAGGGTAAGTTTCGATCATTGTACTTTATGTAGATGATTTGATTTTGACAGGTGATTAGTCGTTGATACTCTCATGCAAGGAGGATCTTGCGAAAAGAGTTTGAGATGAAGGACTTAGGCCTCCTTCATTATTTCCTAGGATTGGAAATTTGGCAGAGTGCGTTGATGGACTATTTGTTTCTCGAGGTAAGTATGTCCGAGAGATACCGGAGAAGTTCAACATGTGCATGGCCGCAAGCCTATCGATACTCCTCTTCACCGGAGGTTGGAGGAAGGAGGATGCTACTTTGGCGGAGGTAGTGGATGCCACCGTGTGTGTCGACGATTGGTGGGGTCACTTATGTATCCGGGTCAATACACGACCCGACATATGCTATGCTATTAACTAGCTTTCACAAGCTATGGTTAAGCCAACCAAGCTCTTTCCGAAAGGCGGGTGCAAGCATGTATTGAGATATCTCGTAGGCACATCGGGATATGGATTGTGGTACGCATGACCGATGAGGTAAGGCTATGTGGCTTCATAGATGAAGATTAGGCAGGGAGCCCAACCGATCGAAAGAGCACATCCGGAGGGATTTTCGGTGATCGGGTCGACAACAGTTTCTTGGTACAACAAGTAGCGTATATCCGTGGCACCCTCGCTTCAGCAGAGGCCGCAGTATATGGCGAGCAAGTTTGGCTGCATGCGAGGCTATATGGATGAGGAAGATCGTGGTCGGGTTGTTCGCCCACACTTGGATCCCACTCGCTGATTTATTGTGATAATCGTAGTTGCATCAAACTCTCAGTTAATCCAGAGTATTTCATGATAGATCTAAACACATTGAAATCCGGTATCATCATATCAGTAGATTGTGTGCGCGGAAGGTCATGTTACTTTCATACATTCCTATGGAGGATCGAGGATGTCGATATCTTGACGAAGGCGCTCACCAGAGCAAATTCGAATACCACAAGCGAGATAGGGGTTGCGGATAATCCATATCTTGTTGAGAGGGAGCATTGAGAATGCAACAAGATGATGAGCTTAGTGAAAAGAAGTTGCCTTCACTAAGTAGGCCCTGCGAAGTGCTATTTTTTGGCACAAAGTCTATTTTTAGACATATGGATCATGTTACTATGAGTTGCAGGGATGCTATTTGTGGATGGTTGGTCAAGTCGGAAAAAAATAGATGGACTTATATTTTTAGACATATTAGATGGAATCTATTTTTAGATTGCCGACCTAAAAATAGATATGTCGAATATTATTAGCTCTTAATAATATTTGGACTCTAAACATTATCTTATCCTCTTGTGGCACTTCGCGTTAAGTGCACGGATGTGGCACATGCAATTTACGGTAGCGAAATTACGCTATTCCTAGGTTTAGTGAAGCTATTGCATGGAGACTTCAATTAGAACTCAGTATCGTAGTTTGGTGGAGTTGATTGAGGAGTTAATGGAGTTGTGTTCGCTTAACTCGCTTAAACATAGTTGAGCTAGTTGTATCTAGTCTAACCGATTGATACACTAGTGAGAGTGGTGTGAATTAATTATTAATTAATTCACTAATTATTAACTCATAAATCAACTAAAGAATACATCGCTTAACTTTCGATGCATGGACAAGTCAGTGGAGAACGATGGAGAGGTAGGTGAAAGAGCAAGTGTGACTATCAGTCGTGACTATACTGGTGCATGAGTTTGCACCACACATTGATGGAGATGCCAATGAGGATTGCATGGGAAGTCTCATACCAAGGGGATTTGAACTTGGATGCAGACAATTATTCATCTTGATTACGCAAAGAGAGGCAAAAGCTGACAGTGGAACAAGATTGGAGCATGTGTTTTGCGAGATCCGAGCTTAGTGTAGTGTGTAACAATTGGAGATTGTACCGTAGAGCTTGTGAGGAGTTTGTACAATTATTTTTTACATGAACTCTATCATTATAATATACAGATAGTCGGGAGGTTTTTAGCTTTAAGCTTTCCCATAAATACTGTGTTTATATGTGTGATTGTTTATGGTTTTAATGTGCGCATGCGATTGTTTATTTTCTAGAATTAATGATCAATGGTAGAAGAGGTTATGTATTTATGCATGAAGCTTAAATAGTGTGTGATCAAGATAATCTTGGTGAATAATTTAACAGTTATTCAAATTTCTACACCTTCACCAAGTCCGATTCTCTCAAAACTTGTTGTTTTTTGCATATTCCGAAGAAAAAACTTGTATAGCATGCCATGTAACCAATTTTTCAAATATGATTCTAAATTTTTTATTTGGTGCATTTTTTATATCTCCCTGTATATTTGAAAATCCCACAAACTGGAAAAATCCCAAGAAAGAAAATAGAACAAAAATTTCAAGCAGGATCATTCAAAAGCCCTAACGTCCACAAGGAATATCTCTGAAAGTATAGTGAAACAAATTCCAAAATGTATACTACACATACATAGAGATCTTGACTCCATTTCCTCATGATTTCAAAAACTTAAAACATATTAGAAAATAAGTTATAACAAAAATTCCAAGCTGACTTGTTTGAAGTTGATTTCAGGACTATTCGTAAACCCTAACTTCCACTGGGCATATCTCTAAAATTATAGTCAAGAAAAATTTCAAATTTTTAACATAGATACCTATATATCTTGTCTCTATCTCCACAAAATTTCATAGTATGAAACAGATCAGAAGAAAATTTATAGTGAAAATTCCAAGATGAATCGTTCACTCCACAAATCACATTTTTGCTCCACCTATAAAACCACAAGAGTGTTCTCTCGCTTCTCTAGTGAACGTTAGATATCTTGTTACTTATATGATCTTCAAATTAACTCATCTATCCTTTATTTATATAATTTATGCATTCACTTATGGGGATAACTTGTAAAACTAGTTGGGCTTACCTACACTTTTTGGATGGATGACCTAACAAAATATTTCATATCTCCTCATTTCTATGGAGTTAGTGGGAGTTCCATATACCATTAGAAAAATATCAGAGTAATATTTTTAACCATATTTTCTATGTTCCCATTTGAGCTAGTTATTTAGAGTAAAAAGGAATTCAAATATAGGGTATCCAAAATGGGGATAAAGAAACAGGGTATCTAAACAATATTTCCAACAATCTTCATCTTGTAATATTTATCTTAGAAATATATGCCATATCCATATATTAGACATCAATGAAAAAAATATTTCCAACAATATACCCATCTTTCATTGATGGCAACCCTTATTCAATTATGTAACAATATTGTAGCATTTTGTTTGTATGCAATGCTCCTTGTGTTTACGATCCTTCCTTTATCTGCAACTTCTCCCAGTTTGAAATCGATGGCAAAGCATTCCCTCCCCCACCAGAGCTTGTGCTTCCCTTTACTGAAAATATGAGAGGCATATCACTCCCAAATTATATCTAATATAATCAACTGTTTCTCTAGAAATATATTTAGTAAAAATATCTGCAACATGTTCCTTGCTAGAAATGTATTCCAGATTGACACTTTGTTCTACTAACTATTCTCTTAGGAAGTGGGACTTAGTGGGAATGAGCTTAATATTTGAGTGAACTATTGATTTTTCCTTGAAAATCAAAAATAATATCTATGTGTAAAACATGATCACAAACACATTAAATTTCTACAACACCAAGAACTTTGCATAGAAGAAAATGTACAATATTAAGTCAATGAAGGAAATAATAATTTTTGCAACCCAAAACTTTCTTGTACTAAAAATTTAATACAAGAAACATAATTTTCTCATACTAGGGATCATGGCCCTTACAATTAGCCCTGATACAAGGAAAACTATTGGTTTATGTAAAAAACAGACGCATTCAATCTACACAAGAATAAGAACAAACTTGACTTACTTGTTGAAGAAGTGCTTACCACAACCCTTTCACTCCCCTTGTATTGAACATCTAGCAAGTCCTTTTCCACCTCTACTTGTAGAGAATATGTTTCTTCAATACCTCTACCCTAGTTGCTCAAAAGTTCCTCTATTTCTCTAGATTCTCTTTCCCACGTCAACTTCACAAGGCTACCTTCCCATAGTGATCCGCCTCTCCAAGAGTCACTATACACAAGGTCTTTGCAAACTTCATTCTAGCAATGGTTTGCCCATTCAAATAGCATTGTACATAGGATTCAAATATGTCTGCCCTCTAACAATGAAAAGGATCCTCCTATATAATTGTACTTAGGGTATTCTACAAACAACCCTCACAACAATAACTCAAATGCTCATGAGTCACTTGTACTTGGGGCACACAAGCACAATGTAAAAACCCTATTGATGAAAAAAATTCAATCTAATCAATCCCAGGGGCCAGCAATCATCAACCTTGAAAACACGACCACATGCCTTCTTCAAAGTCTTTGCTCAACCATGAAGAAACTCAGCCCTATGCACTCAAATCACAAAGTTTTTTTAAACCCTCTTTATGGCTCTTGTGGCTACCTCAAGAAGTGCCCTAACTGCAGCCAAATAAATCCTCAAACATCTGTGTATACCTCCCTTTTCCTCCATTAATATCCTATGCAATACTTGAGAAAATGTGTCCCTTTATTTCTGCTACACCACGAGCCTTATATCCTCTCTATCTATCACCATACAAGGTTTCAACACTCCTTAAAGGCATAGATATAAACTCACCTTGTTTCATTGACATATATCACAGAGTAGAGTGCATAACCATGTCAAAAAAATGGGACTGGCTTCTTATACTTGACCTGTACCATAGCACAAGAAACAAAAACAACGTGTCCTTATTTCTTCACTCTATCTTCGCTCCTTGAGGTCTTTAGTCACTTTGGATTGTATTACTTGAGATGAATTGCACTTGATGTGATGCCAAATGAGCTCAATCTTACTTATCCTTATAGTATTCATGGTGGAATCAATTTTCCACCAAGGGTCACCACTTTAGCCCAAGCCGACCTAAGCGAACATTCTAAAACACCATTAACTTAGGAAATAAAATTCTTCTCATTTAATTTTTCCCACTCCATTGTATCCATAAGTGCCCCTTATCCCATCAAGGGTTCCCCCTGTGAATCCAATAGAATAAAAAATCATTTTCTCTTGGGTCTTTTTCCCACAACGTTAGGTAAAAATCCCACAAATTGAGTACATTTCCCACAAAACACATTTTTCATGGGTCAACTCCTCACAAACCAAATACCCCAAGGGTTGTGGGAGTACCTACCAAGATACAAATTTCAACACTCCCTCTTAGTGAAGGAGGTACTTCCACTACTAGGGAGTAACTTTTCATCAACACTAGCCCAATCTCTGGCATTCACCACTACAACATACCCTATAGAATGAACCACACTATCCTCGGTAGTTTCCCTGCCACTAGAAGATTCATGCTTCTTTCTTCCATGATATGCCTTCATCCCATTCCATGATTCCTTCTTACAAGTTGTAGAATTATCCTTACTCCCCACTGACCATGCACTCTTCTTTGGTTGCATATTATCCCTATGAAATTTCAAACTCCCGCTCAAACTTGACTCCCCATAAGTCTAAGGAACCTTATTCTCCCCTTGATCTTTATGCTTGCTTATCAACTTGTATAGACCATGCTCTGTAAATGCAATGATAGCTCCAGTAGAGTTAGATCCTTTGGGCTTGAGAATTTATTTACCATCTCATAATATCACCTCAAACCCCTTTGTCTTAATCATTGAGATAGAAAACACATTGTGCCTAAGATTTAATACCCACAATACATCTTGAACTCGTAATAGACCACCTGACACCATCCTGAATGGAACAACACCTAAAAAATTTCTAACTCTTGTTACTAACCTCCATGTGCAAATTTGAGTCCCATTCAGTTAGAGTCTAAAAAAAATCTCGTGAACATGTCATATGCTTCGATGCTTCGCTATCAATGTACCATGCAACCTTGTCAATGGTACCCTTGGAGAAATGAGAAACTAGAGAAACTTACTCCTCCAATATTCTTGAGAAGTCATCCAACTCACCTAAAGATGTAGCAGTCCCAATTTTCTCCTTCTTCTTCTCATTATCTCCTTTCTTCTTTCATGGAAACTTTCTCGCATAATGACCATACTTTCCACATGTATAACACTTTAGCTTCCTCAATTCCTTCAATTTTCCATTCATCTTTCCACCAATATCCACATTATCTTTAGTATAATTCTTCTTCTTGTGAATATCCTCATCCCACATTTCTTATTGGATGAATTCATCCCGTAACCTATTCCAATATGGCATATTATCTTGAGCAATAATCCCTTTTATAAGTGGCTTCCATTCCTTATAGAACCCCTTCAAAGCAGTCCTCACTAGCTCTGAATCTAGAACATTATCTCCAATGGTAGGTAGCTCATCATGAACTTGAGAAAGTAATATCAGATACAGAGATGCACTTTCACCATCCAACATCTTGGTGCTCTTCAACTTCTCTCTCAATACCAACAACGGGTTCTCGCTTTTATTATGGAACAAGTCTTAAAGAGCGTTCCACATCTCTCGTGCAGTGTTATTCCTAGTTATATGAGGTATCAAGTTATCTTTGACACCATCTAGGATGATCAACTTATCCTTCACATCCAACTCCTCATACTCGTCCAACTCCTTAGGGACAACTTGGTTTTGAATCTCCTTGTTCGACAAACTCCCAGATCTTGTTTACTAATAAGACTAGCTTAATCCCTTCCTTCTAAGGACTATAGTTGGAAAATCCATTCAATCTATATTTGTACCTCAGACTAGTGACCAACTTCGCCATGGTTCTAGTCATTCAACAACAAAGAAACCAACTTCCTCTTGAGTTCTATGTTGTTCACACTCTGATTGAATTATCCCTTCAAGGTAGCTCTGATAACATGTTGATTTTTCTTTGGAAATTCAGAATAACATCTATGTCTAAAATAAAATCACAAAAACACTAAAATGTGACAACACCAAGCACTTTGCACAATAAAAAATTTACAGCAATGAATCAATGAAGTACATAATAATTTTTTTAAAGCAAAAATTTCTTGTAGTACAACTTTAATACAACATAGGGTTCTCGTACGAGGGATCACGACCCTTACAATAAGCCCTAATACAAGGAAAATTGGGGCTTGACATCAACAACACATGACAATCAATCTACCCAAGAACAAGAACAAAATTGACTTACTTGTTGAAGAAGTGCTTACCACAACCTTTTCAGTCCACTTGTCTTGAATACCTCGCAGTTCCTTTTCCACCTCTACTTGCAAATAATATGTTTCATAAATAGCTCTAATACTAGCTGCTCAAAAGGTCCTTTGATGCTCCACATTCTCTTTCCAAAATTAGCTTCACAAGGCTGCCTTGACACAGTGATTTTATGCTCCAAAATGTAGGAATATACAGGGTAAGTTCCTTAGATCAAGAACCAAAGGTCACCGCTCACAAACAGATCACAAATTAGTACACCAGTATAATCACTTGGTTAAAACCCTCAAAGAGGGAAATAGACCATGGCCTGAGCCAAGGCAGCCACTTGAGGCAATTTATTAATATAAAAAGAAAAGTTACATATGTTTCTCTCATAAATGGTTAACGAACAAATGACCCTACATGCTCTTTAAATAGAGATCATGGACCAATCGGGTGTTAAGCCACGGATCAAGTGTCGCTAATACCGAGGTGAGAGATAACCATCGGATCACTACAAATCGTGACCGTCGAATTATAAGTTACAAATGTACATGGTAAAGAAACACACTTTACCTAACTCTACACTAGACTAAGTTATTCTTAACTATTTCCTATGTGTCGGAATATCCTAACATCCCCCTTAAGAACAACTTGGGATAGGATTGAAGGATTTACAAAGGTGACACAAAAGGAGCCTATTTCCTATGTGTCGAAATATCCTAACATCCCCCCTTAAGAACAAATTAGGATAGGATTGAAGGATTTACAAAATGACACAATAGGAGAAAGAAGGAGGCATTAGAGCATATCCCCCCTTAATGTCAAATTTCCTGAACTCCAAGCATGGATCGAAGTTTTGTAAAATTTGCTTCTGTGAGAGCCTTTCTAAAGATATCAGCTACTTGATCATTGGTTGGACAGCATCGCACTTCAAGAACATGATCATGAATGAGATTGAGTGAAGTGTGTGGAGTTCAATGTGTTCTTTCATACACCGATGTTGAACTCGATCTTTACATAGCCATAATGCATTCCGATTATCACAATCATGTAGTTGGACGTCGCCGATGAAGAACAAATTGTGAGGAGAATCTGTAACGAAGCCACATGGATGCCTTGTCAAGCCTAACCGCACCACAATACTTTCGCTCGATTAAGAAAGAGATGGCACTTTGTTTCTTACAAGACCAAGTAATAGGTCCCGAACCAAGATCGAATACATATCCTAAAGTAGACTTTCGATCATCGTGGTCACCACCAATTTAATCAAAGGAAACCAATCAACAATGGACATGCTCCTGCACTGTAATGAATCCCGAACTGAACTGTACCTCGAATATATCGAAGTATTCTTTTAGCTGCTTTCCAGTGACTTTCATGAGGTTGCTGCATAAACCAAGCGACAAGACCAATGGCAAAGGAAAGGTCAGGACAGATGTGGGTTAGATACAAATGTTTACCAACAAGTTGACAATATAAGGTAGCATCAACTTCAGGGGTAGTACAAGTGACTGAAAGCTTGACTCCAGACTGAAAGGGAGAAGGGGCTAGCTTACAGTCTTCCATGTGAAAGTGGTGTAGAATATCACAAGCATACTTGGACTAAGAGAGGGTAATGCCTTCCTTGGATTGCAAGACTTGAAGACCAAGGAAATAATGCAAGTGTCCTAAGTATGTCATTTCAAACTTCTTTTTGAGGCTAGACTTCACATGGTTTATATGGTTTGGATCACTACTAGTAAGGATAAGATCATCAACATAAAGAACAAGGATGGTGAAGGACTTACCCACTTTCTTGGTGTAGACAGTGTTGTCAGAATGACACCTAGAAAAGACATTATATAATAGAAATCTATTCATTTTGGCATACCAAGCCCGAGGAGCTTGTTTGAGACCATAGAGAGACTTCCTAAGGCAACAAACAAGGCTAGAGTCATTTTGGATGAAGCCAGGGGGTTGTTCCATGTAGATTTCTTCATGTAAATCTCCATGTAAGAAGGCAGATTTAACATCCATCTGATGGAATTCCCATTTAAAGGAAGCAGCAAGGGAAATAACAAGGTGGATAGAATTCATTTTGGCAACAGGGGAGAAGGTTTCAATATAGTCAATGCCTTCAACTTGTGAAAATCCTATAGCGACAAGACGAGCTTTATGTCTATCCACTTTTCCATCTGGTCCAAACTTTGTTTTGTAAACCCATCTGCATCTGACAAGTTTTCTTCCTTTTGGAAGAGGAACAAGATCCCAAGTATCATTCGCTAATAAGGAACGATATTCTTCATTCATAGCTTCATCCCAAGCTGGATGACTGGAGGCTTCTTCAAAGGTTTCTGGATCAGAATTTTCTGGAACTTGAGCCAATAAGGAAGAAGCTCTTTCGAACTGAGAACGTGTACATCGTCGATCGGCAGGGTCACCTGCAAGAGAACCTGTTGCATCCCGAGTAGAGCGGACCCATCTTGGAAGCGGTGGAGTATAAGGAACAATTTCAAGAGGTGGAGGAGGATTTTCATCCTCGAAGTCATCATCTCAACTAGAAGGAATGTTATTAAAAGGAAGAGAGAGAGAGAGAGGTAATATATGTCGAATCGTGCCTAGGCTACAGTAGGTCAATTCCACGCGAACCAGCTCGTAGTCGACATGTTTTCATCAAACTTTACATCTTTCAATGATTATATTTTTGCATTTTGGCTGAAGAAGTCTATATCTTGACATCTTCAAATATCCAACAAAATACATTTTTTTTCACTCTTAGGTTCTAAGGCTTTATGTTTTGCATCTGGAATATGGGCCCAAGCATCACTTCCAAAAACACGAAAGTGACTTACATCTGGTTTGATTGAGCTCCAAGCTTCTTCTGGAGTTATATTTTTTAAAATCTTAGTAGGAGTGCGATTTACTATGTAATTTGCACAGTTAATGGCTTCTGCCCAACAATTGAGACCAAGTCCTTTAGATTGAAGCATACAATTAGCCATTTCTTCTAAGGTGCGATTCTTCCTTTCAGCTACACCATTTTGTTGTGGAGTATATGGAACATTATGTTGCAATTGAATGCCATGCTCAGTGCAGAAGTTGATAAATTTGTTGTTAACATATTCTCCGCCATTGTCTGATCTTAACTTAAGAATTTGATGTCCAGATTGTTTCTCAACAAAGGCCTTAAAGGCCAAGAACATGTTAAAAACTTCACTCTTGAGTTGTAAGAAATATACCCAAGTGCGTCTGGAAAAATCATCAATGAAAGTTAAGAAGTACTTGCAACCAGAGAAAGAAACAACAGGAAGTGGACCACATAAATCAATGTGCACAAGTTGCAAAGGGGCTGAAGTATGCCAAGAGGCACATTTTTCAAAACTATCCCGATGATGTTTTCCAAGTACACATCCGAAGAAAACACCATCTCGGCAAGATACCATAGGAAGGCCCATCACCATATTTTCCTTACATAGAGTTTGAAGAGAGCGATAGTTTAAGTGACCAAATCGCTCATGCCAAAGTTTTCTCACATCATCATTATGAGCAACAAAAACAGAAGGAAGACATGATGACCCAAAGTTGTCAAACTTATACAACCTTGTGGAATCATTAGCAATGCCAGTAGATAAAATATGCTTAGGATATTTTAGGTCCTTGATTACAACATCATGAGGTGATAATTCTACTATTTTCCCTTCACCTGAATGAGTTATCTGATAAACAGATAGAAGGTTGCATGACAAGTTAGGAACACATAGTACATCGTTAAACTGACCATTATCTAAATGAATGGTTCTAGATCCTATAACACTGAGAGAGCTATCATCACCAACATAAATATGTTTGGTGTTACAATCATTTAAAGAAGAAAACATGGATTTATTTTTAGTGATGTGTTAAGAAGCTCCAGAATCAATGAGCCATTCATGAGAAGGAGAAGAAGAAGATACATTTAATGCACAACCAGATCTTGATGCTTGACAACCAAAAGCAGAAAGTGCCATGCCTGAAGATGAAGGTGAAGAGTGCTCCAAATTGATGTTGTGCTTCTTCATTGCTGCTTCTAAGGCTTCCGTCTTCTTAAAACATTTGGACTCTATATGGTCATCCCGATTGCAAAAGTTGCAATGTCTATCTGTCTTCTTCCCTTTGTTTTGATTTGCCTTATTATTTTAGTGATTTGATTTTTCAGTTTGTGGCTGAAATTGCTTAGGGCCCTTATTTGGTTTAGGACCATATTTTTTAGGATACTTCTTTTTGGGATTCTTTTGATATGGTTGTTTTTGGGCTGCTAAGGCTTTCTTAGAAGCGTTTCCAACAGTGATAAGACCAAGGTGTAAACTTTTTTCTTGTTCTCTTATCAAAGAATCGCAAAAGGAATCAAAAGAGGGATTCTTGTAGGTGGTCCCTGAAGAAATGATTGCTTCTCTAGTGGAATGGAAGGCGGAAACAAATATAGAGTATGCAGGGCCAAGCTTAGCAAGAATGCAATAGATGAGGCTACCATCTTCCTTTTTGATCTTACAAACTTCTAAAAGAATTCCGAGGGTCTTAAATTTTGACAAAAAATCTTCAATGGAGGAGAAATTATTGGGGTCCAAAGTAAGCAACTCATTTTCAAGCTGGTGGGCCCTGATTTTATTTTGAATGCCAAAAACAGTTTTTAGCTTTTCCAGGGCTTCATCAAGGGTGTCAATGTCAAGGATATGAAATCAAAGATCTTGAGCAATGGGAATTTCTATCAACTCTCGTGCTTGATCTTGTTTATTTTCTCATTTAGAAGCTTTATCATCATTAGAAGGTTTAGTTTCTTGTCCTATGGCTATTCTATAAATCCCTTTACTTCTAAGTATATCTACCATGTGAGGTAGCCATTGGAAATAATTGGTGCTGTTAAGAATAACCGGGCATGCACTTTCCATTTTTTTTAAAAACTGAAGCTGAGAAAAGCTGAAACTAACTACTCCAATGGAAATATCTCGAAAAATTAGGCCGTTTAAAAAAAAACAGCTCGAAAAATAGCTTCTGGATGAAGAAGTTATGCCTTTTGAAAAATCTAACTTGTAGATACCGAATAGTTACGGGAATGGGATGAAGTGCGGATTTAAAAAAAAAAAAAAAAATCCGCCCCTTTTAACAAAATTTTTTTACAAAAGAAGCTTGAGAAGGAGACTTGAACCCAAGACCTCTATTCTCATAAACTAACCCCTCACCAAGTGAGATAGTAAAAGGATCACGTTATTGTATGAAAGGAGGAAGGGTTTTTTTTTTTTTTCTTCTTCTTCTACTTTTTTTTTTTTTTTTTTTTTTTTTTTTTTTTGGTAACTCTTTCATGTGCATGCCTTTTCCTGCACAAAAAAACACAAAAACAGAGCCAAAAAAAAAAAAAACGAAAAGCAAAGCCTTACAGCACAATGTTAGATTTTTGGTTAGCCTTACCGGCAACTATCATTTTTTTTACTATTTCTGATTTCCTGAGATCGCACAAAGACGCGGGGAAAGAGCATACGTAGCAAACAAAAATCCCTTCTTCATGTTTCTGATTTGCCGAGATCGCACGCAACACACAGCAAAGACCATACACAGAGAAGAGGGTATACATTTGGCAAATAAATAAAACCTAAAAACTGAAAATGAAAAGAGGGAACCGAAATAACCAGAACTATTAACAAATATAACTGCAAAACAAATGCTTTATACCTCCAGATCTAAACTATCATAACTTGGGTAGCCGTAAACCTTTTCGCATGAAACAAAAGGCGTTCCTCACTGTAACAGATGCTTCGGACACAATCGAGCAGTTCTCCAAGCCCAAAAATGTTCAAAAATAGTAGATCTACAAAACGGCATTCCCATGCAATCAAACCAACTTTGGATTTTGATCAACAACAAACGTGGCCCTCAAAATAGCTCTGATACCATGTATGAATATACAGGGTAAGTTCCTTAGATCAAGAACCAAAGGTCACCGCTCACAAACAGATCATAGATCAGTACACCAGTATAATCACGTGGTTAAAACCCTCAAAGAGGGAAACAGTCCACGGCCTGAGCCAACGCGGTCACTTCAGGCAATTTATTAATATAAAAAGAAAAGTTACATATGTTTCTCTCACAAACAGTTACCAAACAAATGACCCTCCATGCTCTTTAAATAGTGATCATGGACCAATCGGGTGTTAAGCCACGGATCAAGTGTCGTTAATACCGAGGTGAGAGATAATCGTCGGATCACTACAAATCATGACCGTCAGATTATAAGTTACAAATGTACATGGTAAAGAAACACACTTTACCTAACTCTACACTAGACTAAGTTATTCTTAACTATTTCCTATGTGTCAGAATATACTAAAACAAAAGTCATTGTACACAATGTCATCTCAAACTTCCTTCAAACAATGGTTTTCCACTTCAAATAACATTGCACATACTCTTCAAATACATCTTCCCTCTAAAAATGACAAGGCTCCTCCTATATCACTATACTCAGGGTATTCTACAAATAACCCTCACAACAATAACTCAACTTCTCATGAGTCATTGTACTTAGGGCACACAAGCACACTGTCCAAAATCTCTTGACGAACACACTACAATCTAATCAAAGCTTGAAATAATTAACCTTCAAAACACAACCAGATACCTTCTTCAAATTTTATACTTAGCCATGAAGAAACTCAACCCTGTGCACACAAATCATAGAGGTTTTTTGGCCCTCTTTAGGTCTCTTGCGGCTACCTAAGGAAGTTCCCTAATTGTGGCCAAATTGGTCCTCAAACATCTACGTATACCTCCCTTTTCCTCCCTTAATCTCCTACGTAATACGTGAGGAACTTCACCCCTTTATTTATGCTACACCGCATGCCTTATGACCTCTTTTTATAACACCATATAGGGTTTCATACCTCCTAGAAGGTGTAGATATAAACTCAACCAGTTTCACAAAAATATATCACATACTAGAGTGAAAAACATGCCAAACAACGTGGCTATCTTTTGTGATTGAGAATTTTTTGTTGAGAATGCAACAAGATGATGAGCTTAGTGAAATGAAGTCGCCTTCACTAAGTGGGCCCGCAGGCTATTTTTGGCACAAAGTCTATTTTTAGACATAGGATCATGTTCTATGAGTTGCAAGATGCTATTTATGGATGGTTGGTCAAGTCGGGAAAAATATATGGACTTCTATTTTTAGACATACTGGGCAAAATCTATTTTTAGATTGCCAATCTAAAAATAGATATGTCGAATATTATTAGCTCTTAATAATATTTGGACTCTAAACATTATCTTATCCTCTTGCAGCACTTCAGTTTAAGCTACAGATGTGGCACATGCAGCTGACAGAAGGAATTACGCTATTCCTAGGGTTTAGTTGAGCTATTGCATGATGGACTTCAGTTAGAACTCAGGTGATGGAGTTTGGTGGAGTTGATTGAGTAGTTGATGGAGTTGTGTTCAGTTTGACTTAGTTAAACATAGTTGAACTAGTTGTATTTAGTCTAACTGATTAATACACTAGTGATGAGTGGTGTGAATTAATTATTAATTAATTCACTCAGTTATTAACTCATAAATCAACTAAAGAATACATCAGTTAACTTAAGTGCATGGACAGTTCAGTGGAGACCAGTGGAAGAGGTGGGTGAAAGAGCAGGTTGACTATCAGTTGTGACTATACTGGTGCATGAGATTTGCACACACATTGATTGAGATTGCCAATGAGGATTGCGCAGTGCATACTAGTGGTATTCGAACTTGGATCAAGCCATTCTCAAGGTTGGATTGCGTAGTGGAGGCAGGCTAACAGGTGGACAGGATTGGAGCATGTGTTATTGCTAGATCTGAGCTTGTATAGTGTGTAACAATTGGAGATTGTACTGAGAGCTTGTGAGGAGTTTGTACTATGATTGTTACATGTTCTCTATCATTATAATATACAAATATTTGGGGGTTTTCAGCTTTAAGCTTTCCCATAAATCCTGTGTTTATATGTGTGATTGTTTATGGTTTTAATGTGCACATGCGATTGTTTATTTTCCGCAAATTGATGATCAATGGTAGAAGAGGTTATGTATTATGCATGAAGATTAAATAGTGTGTGATCAGGATAATATCGGTGAATAATTTAACTATTATTCAAATTTCTACAATTTTCAAACCTAGAAAGAATGTCAATTCTCCAAAAATTGACATCTAAAATTCATTTTTCATTTCTTCTACAAGATTTTTTCTCATTTTATCAACATTACTTCTAAAAATGATATCATGCACATAAACTAAAATTACTAAGATATTTTCATTTTCTATTTTTATGTAAATATTACTTGTTGTAGGTCCTCATTTGGAAGCTTTTTGTTGTAATTGTTTTCCAAGTATTGAATTTCAAGCTTTAGGAGCATTTTTTAGTCCATAAAGTTATTTATTTATTATTCATACATGATCTTCATTTTCTAACAATTGAAATCCTTTGTATTATTCAATATACTTCTTCTTCTATATTTCCATCTAGAAAGGCTAACTTGACATCCATTTGATAGAATTTGAATTTCTTGAAACATTATGATTGCTTTTAATATTGAAAAGGTTTCTTCAAATTCAATACTCTCAACTTGGGCATACCCTTTACAGACAAATCTTGCATTATTTCTTACTACTTGTCCATCGGCATTTAACTTGTTTCTGAAGACCCATCTGGCACCAATCACATTCTTGTATTTTAGTCTAAGAATGAGTTCCCATGTCTAATTCTTCTGAATATGATTTATTTCTTCTTTCATAGCATTAACCCAATGCTTACCTTCACTAGCTTGTGTAAATTTCTTGGGATCTCTTTTGGAAAACAAAAAAAAGTTTAGGGTCATGTATCTATATCACCAAAAAAATATTTTTATGGATGATACTTTTGGACAAGTCTAGATGGTTTCTTTGGATTTTGGAATCCCATTTATTCTTGTTCTTTCTTTTTGTTATTCCTCTTCTTAATTTTCTTTTTCTCTATAAATTTCCTCTTCTGGATTTTCATTTTTTTGGACTTTTCTTTATGATGAATTTCTTCATACATCTTGCATAAATACTTTCTACCACCTTGCATTTTTTTTTGCAACATTTGTATGCCTTGATTCCATATGCACATGCAAGAAAGATACCTTCATTTGTTCTAGAATAAAAATTTCCAAAATTTTCTTCATTCATCATTTTATATCACTTGATCCCAAATACTTTGAAGTATTTGACTGTAGCTAGTATACCTTTCCATAATTCACAAGGTGGCTTGTTTGTGTTCACTCTAATTTGTGCTATATTCAGAATGTAGATGCTTATGTTGACTCTGTTTCCCCAAAAGGTGTCTATTATTTTGGCTTCATTCAACATTTTTCTTGCCATTTCCTGTACAATTATGTTCTTCCTTTCTAAAAATACATTTTTCTATGGATTACTTGATGCTACAAATTTTATCTTGATTATATGATTCTCAGATAATTCATCAATTTAATTAGAGGTAAAATTACCTCCTATATCTAATCTTAAGCACTTTACTTTTAAATCAGTCTCATTTTCAATTAGGCCTTTGGAAGATTTAAACTTGTCAAGTGATTCATATTTTTCTTTAAGAAATATAACCCATGTTATTATTGAGTAATCATCAATAAGAAGCATAAAATAACTCTCACCTTTTAAATTTTGTGTTTTTTTTGGCCCCCAAAAATTTTCGTGTATAAGTTCCAATGGATTTGTGTTATGAAACCAGCTCCAAAAATAGAAGAAAAGATAGATCAACGCCTTAGAAATAAGCCACTTCGAGGGGGAAACCTCCTTTACATTACATAAATGAACAATTCTTGGATGATACAAATGACAAAACCTCCTTCTATATATAGGAGTCCATGGGGTCACAATATAATCCTAGCCAACCTAACAATAATAATGTAAGGGCACAATAATAACAATATTGGGATTACAGGGGTACAACAATAACAATAAGGGGGTTGATATTAATCCCAATCCGGATTTTACCCGCTGCTCTGCCTGCGCGTTGCAGTCCCTGCAAACCCTAGCCGCTCCACCTGCGCGCTGCAGCCTCTGCGGCTGCGCCTGCTCTGGCAGGGCCTTCTGCCTCTCGTCACGGCTCCGGCTCCGCACCTCCGACCTCTCAGTCTGCGGCGTTTTCTTTGCGGGAAAGGGAGATAGTAAATATTCAAGTGTCGGAACATCAATAAAAATTCAGCGGTTATGCCGCTCGCGCATTGATCCGGGCCGCGTTTTTCGCTAGGGCTTGCGCCCATGGAGGGGCCGGGCTCTCCCCGTGGCCTCGTCCCCCCTCCCCCGCCCTCTTCGTGCCGAGGCTTTCGATCGCTTATTGGCGGTGGCTTCCTAAGAAGAAGGATGTTGAAGCTACGAAATTTGTTAAGAAAATTGATGAAATACCCTGAGATCTCTCTTCCTCCGGAGACTCCGATACGAGTTGCTTTATCACCGGTCGAACGAGCCCTCATAGGCCGCTCACGTGGCTTTGGCCATCTCCCAAAACCACCGAGAGCCGGGTCAACGTAAACCGGGCGCCTCGATCAAAGAAAGCGTTACTTCTTATTTTTTGGGGAGAGGTTACTTTCTCTTCGAGTTCACTTCAAAAGATGACAAAGACCCGATCTTCCGTAACGGCCCCTACTTCATGGGCCCCCTGTGGTTTGTATCTAAATAAGTGGACTCCGGACTTCGACCCTCCCGCTCGTGGATGTACCCAAAGCGGTCCCGGTGTGGGTAAGACTCCCAAATCGCCGATCCCACTCGCTGGAATTGGGATTCTCCCGATGCATATTGGAAATGCCCTTGGGAATTTCATCGATCGAGCAAACAACAAGGACCGAGTATGATCGCGCCAGGGATCCGCGTGGAAGTAGATCCGGAGGTTGGGCTACCGGAGGCCATCAAAATCAAAGTCGGAAGTCGGGACGCATGTGCAAAACCGGACTATGAGCACCGCCCTTCAAATGCCGAAATTCCATGTCTATGGCCACTTCGCCGGAGGCCGTCCATCCAACAATGAGGTTGTGCAAGGGAAGGAGGACGGATGGAATCAAGTCAAGCGCTCCAAAACCTCCCATAAGGCTCAAAAGTCGGGAGGCCCTAGTGGCAAAGGTCCCCAACGAGCCTCTTCTCAACGGATCCCGTCTAAGTCCGCTCCCCGAAAACAAGTTCGAACTCCTAAGCTCGCACCAAGAGGACACCCGGGAGGTGGATGTTCAAAAGACAACATCCCCCTGGTCAAAGGGACTCCCTCTATGTCTTCCAAAGATGCAAGTGCTCGCAGAAAGCTCAAAAGGAATACCCGTTGAAGACGAGGAAGAGGTCCAGGAGTCGGAAGATTCGGAGGAGGAAGGAGAAATAGGGCGACTCTCGAGCCTCTCGTTAGGGAGATCCACAAGAGGTCGCAAAACAGATCGGGAGAAAAGAGAGCGAGGAAACGTACAAGGAAAAATTACAGAGGCGACCCAACCAACGGCTGGAAAAAGCCGCTTGCCTCAAAGTCAAGGATGTTGAAAAATCGGACCCATGGCTCCAAGGGGGCCCTCCCAGTAAACACAAATAATGAAGGTCATCTCCCGGAATTGTAGAGGTATGGGGAGTAAAGTCAAGGAAGAAGCCATGAGAAGCTTAATAAGAACGAAACTCCGGACATACTTCTTGTCCAGGGAGACTAAGTTGGAAGACGCAGGTCTTCCCGCAAGCATGCAAGAAATTCCGGTTTAAAAGTGAAGCAAGAGCAATCTCCGCCCGGGGCGCTTCGGGAGGGATTGGCACTCTATGGAACCCTAACAAATTTGTAGTCACCTTTGAGGCTAGAAATACTCACTCGGTTGTCTGCTGAAAATGCAAAAATCTGGACACCAAGGAAAACCTTTGCCTCTTCAATGTATATTCTCCAGCTTAATGTTGGGGAAAAAAAAGGAATGTTGGGACACTATAAGGCAACAAGCGGACTCGACAAATCTGGAAAATATAATCATTGTCTGGAGATCTTAATCTCACGCTCCACTCGTCTCGAAAAAAGAGGTGGCGGCACTGCTCGAGATCCGAGCAAGGGAATGAGCGAAGATCTTCTGCAGGGGATCGGGACCTCGCTAGATATCAAACCCTCTTCCGTAAGTTCTCTTGGTCTAATAAAAGAGTGGGCCCCTGGTCATATTGCTGCCGCATTAGATAGATTTTTTTCATTCGGAGCTCCTTTCGTTACTAGGCTTAGAACCCGTAATGCATATCCTTGCTAACAACGTCTCGGACCATAAGCCTATAAAGCTCGAACTCCCGGCCCATCTAGACCTGGGCCCTATTCCTTTCCGGTTTAGTCCTCTCCGGGTCAAAGAATCAAACTTCATGCAAATAGTCAAAGATTGTTGGAGTCAGCCCGTCAATGGTTCTCCCTTCTATATCCGGGAGGAAAAACTCGGAAGGGTAAACGGTGATCTAAAACGATGGGCAAAAACCCCGTCCAACCCGACTACGAAAAGAAAAGACATCAAAGTCTCTCTCGCCTCTCATCAATTTCATATGGAGCACGCTATTGTCACGGAGGAGATTTTAGATCAAGAGGCTCATTTGCAACAACGCTATCATAAGGCCCCGTCTGAGTTTGAAGAAGAATACCGGAGATTAAAATCTCGAAATCTCCCGGCTCAAAGCGAGGGGAATAGGAACTCCGCCTTTTTCCACAAACAAACCCAAGTCGGGGAAAAGCTTCAACACTATTTCTGAGATTAAGGAGGATAACGTCACCTTCAAGGATTTTGAAGACATTAAAAAATCAGCCTTCTCTCACTTTCAAAACTTGTATAATGAGGATAAGGATTCGGACCAATACTCGGATCCGCTTGACATCATTCCTTCGCAATTTCTCCTCGTATGAATGAGATCCTTGAGGCCAAAGTCACCAAAGACGAAGTTAAAAAGGCCCTCTTTGATATGGATCCGATAAGGCCCCCGGGCCGGATGGCTTCTCTCGCCGGGTTCCTTCAAGTCCGTTGGCCGATTGTTGAAAAGGATCTCGCTCAAAATGATTCGAAGTCTCAAAATGCTCGTAAAAATAGGAGGTAGCACAAACTACGCTTTTCTAGCCCTAATACCAAAGGAAAAAGGGGCCAACAATTTCAACAGATTCCGCCCCGATTTCCTTATGCAATACCGGGTACAAGATTATCACTAAAGTTATTGCAAATAGATCGAAGCTCATTCTTCCCAAAATAATTCCGGAGAATCAAGGAGGCTTCATTCAAG
This sequence comes from Pinus albicaulis, assembly GCA_034641835.2. Classification (NCBI taxonomy): domain Eukaryota; kingdom Viridiplantae; phylum Streptophyta; class Pinopsida; order Pinales; family Pinaceae; genus Pinus; species Pinus albicaulis. Next base: position 185,572 of record JAXQQM020089934.1, read on the forward strand.
GAAGGCAAATCGTGGACAATTTCACCCTTGTTCAAGAAGCAATCCACTCAAGTCTTCTTCGAAAAGAACAAGGTATGGTGATTAAACTTGATTTAGCAAATGCCTTTGATCGTGTAAACCATAGCTTTCTTTTAAAAGTAATGAGCAAATTTGGTTTTGGAGCAAATTTCATCAAATGGATCCGGGCATGCATCTCGGAGCCATGGATCGCTCCTCTTGTAAATGGAAGAGCCACTGAGTTCTTCAAAGCTTCACGTGGGCTAAGGCAGGGGGTGCCCCTCTATCCCCCCCCTGCTTTTTTGTCATCCAAGCCTCCGTCCTCGCCTACACTGTTAGACAAAAAGATGCAAGATCAAGATATCAACTGATCGTGTATTGCAAGAGGGGTAAAAAAATATAAACCACGCCCTATTTGCGGACGACACACTCGTTCTTGGGAGCCGCCTCTCTCCTCCGCCTCTAAATTTAAAGCAGCTTTTGGATGATTTCGGTGAAGTCTCTCGCGCAGCGTGGTAAATAAGAACAAATGCCATATCTACACTGGAACACCCCGCCCGCATTGCTCTCCGCTATATCTAGATGTTTGGGTTTTGTCGCCTCCTCCAATTGGATCTCCTTTAAATATTTAGGCCTTCCCTGTTTTTCACAAGAAATCTACAAGCAAAGATCGGCTCCCTCACTGGAAAAATTCAAGTCTAGGATCCAAGCCCGGGGCTTCTCTCGGCTCAACACCGCTCGGCAAATCTGTCCTTATTAAATCTGTGCTCTCTAGTCTTCCCCTATTTCAATTCGCTGTGCTTCTCGCTCCGACAGTGTATTTTTAAAAAAAAATGGAAGAATTCATGCGGAGGTTTTTTTTGGAAGGGAGGTAAACGAGAATGAAAACAAGATTCCCCTTATCGTTTGGGAAACCATCTCCAAGCCTCCGAGGGAGGGCGACTTGAATTTCAAAAAATCTCTGTCAAGAAAACGTGGCTATGGCGACCAAGATTATTTGGAGGATCATTGCGCCCAGACTGGCCGGGCCCAATTGGCTCTCTGGAAAAAAGTATTTCAGGGGGTCCTCATTCCTCCCTGTTTAGACAATGTAATCCATGTTCCTTATTCATCTTTTCTCAAATTGTATGTTAAAGTCTGCTCCCTTGATCAATGCGCACTCATATTGGATTCCAGGAAATGGCAAAAAGATCAATATCCGGGCCGATAAAATTATGAATAACGACCCAATTGAAGACAGAGCCTCCATTAGAGCGCTGCGTTGTCGGATGGATAGAGAGGGACTATGTTCGCTGTGGGATATTTCTCTTTGGAAAGACTCTGCTCGGGCGGTGGTGGAAACGAACTGAGGTGCCGACTCACTCGACACTCGAATGGTCCACGCCGTCGGGACCTTCTCCATGGCTCTGGCACCCACGCGCATGAGGAAAAAAGATGTGAAAGGATGGGGGGCCGAATGCCAAAGGTTACACTTGTCTCCATGGGTTATCACAAGATGAAAGAGAGGCCTTACGTCCCCCCGACCCCCTGCTCCTTGGCGTGGGGGTCCAGCGTTTCCCTTCATGGCCCAAAGTCGACTTCTTTGCTTGGCTCCTCTCGCCATGGCAAGATCCTTACGTATGACATCTTGCGGAGAAAAGGGTTCTATGGTCCCTCCATCGCTCGCCGTGCAATGAAAATGTCGAGACTCGTCTGTCCATCTAGTCCTCGAATGCAAATTCTCTAGCGGATTTGGTCCTCCTTCATTCACAATTTGGATCCCAACTTTTTGCTACCCCCGTTCCACCGCTCGATCTTTTTTTCCAATTGGGCAATCAAATATCCCGGCCCCCCCCTTCTAAAAAATCAACTTATTAAATCCGCATGGGTCGTCCTTCCAAAGGTTATTTGTTGGCGGATCTCGGCTAGAATGAAACAGAAGAATCTTCGTAAATATCAAACAGAATCACAAGGTCTTAGAAATCAAGATTAAATGTCATCTAAAGGAGTTCTTGACTCGATATAAAAGACGATTCCAATCTCACCCAACGAGACATTGCTTGGGGAGCTTCCCTTGACTTGCAATTTCAACCAACGGCTAGAAACGTCCCTCCTCTCAAAGACCGGCAAATAAGGAAATCCGAAACCGACCTTCAAGATCGGCTCAACTCACATTCAAGGCACTCTCTCTTTTTTGATGGGGCGAGCAAAGGGCAATCCGGGAAAAGTCAGGCTGGAGGTGTTGTTGTAAGTCCAATTGGGGGAAAAAAATTCATTCCTTTGCTTGGGGGCTTGGATTCTCATCCGGCGTCCAAGCGGAAGCTTTGGCCCTCTTCCAAGGCCTCAAGATCCTCAAAGATTTAAATATAAGAGAAGCAAATGTCATAGGGGATTCCCGCGATCATTATAAACGCAATGGTTTCCAACTCCCCCGACCTCGGATCTCAAGTTAGCAAGGCTAATATCCGTAATTAAGGGTATGGAAAACGATTTTCGTAAGTTGAATTACTATCATGTGCCGAGAACTCATAATAAACAAAGCGGACATTGAAGCCAATAAAGCTACCCTCCTCTCTGTCGGGGTCAAGATGAAAGACGAAGAAGAATCTTGGGAACCTATCCCTTAAGTCGTCCGTTGTCATGTTTTACTGTTGGCTCTTAAATAAATTTGTTTGTATCTTCAAGTTAGGAAAAATCTCTGAAATAGAAGTTTTAGATAGTCTGTCATGGAAGAAATTTGCAAGCTTCGGCTGCATTTTCAATATTAGCAGTGAGATACTTCAGGATTTAGACATCCTCAATGTAATCAGATTTCTGGCATTCAGGCCAAGATGAATATTAATACCACATAACCGTTTCTGTCAAAAAAAAAACAATAACAATAAGGGGGTTACACTAACAACAATAAGGGACTATACTAGTAGTATAGGGACCTAACATGCCCCTCTCCTTCAAATAAGTGTTGTCCTCAATGCTTGAGTAGCTCCGGATGCTTCCGTATACAATTCTCATCCTCCCATGTAGATTCTTTCACGAGTAAGTCCTTCCACTTGATGAGATACTTTGAAATTGATTGATTTCATAGCTATTGAGTTCTTGTTTCCGTGACTGCTTCAGGTTCCAATATGACATTTCCTTCCTCATCAAGTTATGGCAATATTGTTTGAACTGGAAGTTTGTCACCTATAACCTTCTTTAAGCATGAAACATGGAAAACTGGATGCACTCACAAAGAAGCATGAAGCTCCAATTTGTATGCCATAGTACCAATCTTTATCAACACCTTGTAAGGACCGTAGTACTTTGGCGATAATTTATTATTCTTCTTAGCTTTATTGAGGGATATTTGTTTGTATGGTTGTAGCCGTAAAATACCCAGCCTCCTACATCAAAACTTCTCTCGCTGTGATGTTGATCTGCCTGTTGTTTCATTCGATTTTGTGCCAAATTTAGGTTATTATTTAAGAGTTGGAGAACTTCTTGTTGATGCTTGATGTGATCTTCCACTGCTTGAACCTTATAATTTTCTCTTAAAGATGATGTGATGGACGGTGGATGATATCCATAAAGTGCCATAAATGGGGTCATTTTTGCTGCAGTATGGAAGGAAGTGTTATACCACCATTCATCGAGAGGTAACCACTTGACCCATTGTGTTTGTTTATCAGATACAAAACAACAAAGATATCCTTCCAAACATTTATTTACTATCTCTGTTTGACCATCAGATTGAGGATGATAAGATGAGCTATGAGCTAATTGAGTACCCAAACAAGAAAATAACTTCGTCCAAAAATTTCCAGTAAGGATATGCATTCTGGGTTCTAAACCTAGTAACAGAAAGGAGCTTTGAATGAAAAATCTATCTAATCTGGCAGCGATATGACCAGGGGCCACTCTTTTGTTAGACCAAGAGAACTTACAGGAAGAGGGTTTGATATCTAGCACGTCCCAAATTCCGCAGTAAGATCTTCGCTTCATTCCCTTGCTCTATCACGAACAAAGATCGCCTCCTCTTTTTTCAGACGAGTGGAGAGTGAGATTAAGATCTCCAGCAATAATTATATTTTCCAGATTTGTCAGGTCTGCTTGTTGCCTTATAGAATCCCAGCATTCCTTTTTTTCCCCAATATTGGCTGGAGAATATACATTGAAGAGGCAAAGGATTTCCTTAGTATCCAGATTTTGCATTTTCAGTAGCAACCAGTGAGTATTACTAGCTTCAAAGGTGACTACAAATTTGTTAGGGTTCCATAGAGTGCCAATCCCTCCCGAAGCGCCCCGGGCAGAGATTTCTCTTGCTTCACTTTTGAACCAGAGTTTCTTGCATGTTTGCAGGAAGACTACGTCTTCCAACTTAGTCTCCTGGACGAGAAGTATGTCTGGAGTTTCTGTTCTTATTAAGCTTCTCATGGCTTCTTCCTTGACTTTACTCCCCATACCTCTACAATTCCAGGAGATGACCTTCATTATTTATATTTCTGGTGGGCTCCCTTGGAGCCTTGGGTCTGATTTTTCAACATCCTTGGCTTTGAGGCAAGCAACTTTTCCAGAGTTGGTTGGCTGCCCTGTAGTTTTTCCTTGTACGTTTCCTGCTCTCTTTTCTCCCGATCTGTTTTGCGACCTCTTGTGGATCTCCTAACAAAGGCCTGAGAGTCGCCTATTTCTCCCTCCTCCTCCGACTCTTCCGACTCCTGGACCTCTTCCTCGTCTTCAACAGGTATTCCTTTTGAGCTTTCTACAGCACTTCCATCTTTGGAAGACATAGAGGGAGTCCCTTTGACCGGGGATGTTGTCTTTTGAACATCCACCTCCTGGGTGTCCTCTTGGTGTGAGATTAGGAGTTCGAACTTGTTTTCAGGAGCGGGCTTGGACGGGATCTGCTGAGAAGAGGCCTGTTGGGGACCTTTGCCACTAGGGCCTCCCGGCTTTTAAGCCTTATGGGAGGTTTTGGAGCGCTTGACTTGATTCCATCCGTCCTCCTTCCCTTGCACAACCTCATTGTTGGATGGACAGCCTCTGGCGAAGTGGCCATAGACATGGAATTTCCGGCATTTGAAGGGCAGCTGCTCATAGTCCAGTTTCTGCACATGCGTCCACGTAAGTTCGTCGTTCACTGTTTCGAGACGTTCATCTGTTTCGACCACTCTTTCACTAGATGTTATTTTCAACTCCTGCTTCTGAGAAGTAGACATCCAACAAACCAGTTGCAGGTTATGCAAGTGAAATGACAGGTGTATAATCATACGTCATTGCTTGTCTGATGCTCGTTGGTTATGTTCTGGTGGTGATTTAATGCTTTTGAAGTACTAGCAGCACCCGCATGGATCAGATTCTTCGAAGCATATTGCCTGACAATAGCATCATGTGCCACTGTTTGTAATGTCCAACCATTGCACGTGTAAAATGTTTCCCTTTCCACACAAACAGTAATTTCGTCGTTCACTTTAGACAAAAATTCTGAATAAAGGTGTCCGTTCTCAAGCAAAAACTGCGAGTTCAGATAAGTGGAATACTGTAACACTCGATAGCCATGACGATTATTCTAAGGAACATGCATGAACACTAAGACATTTAATCTTGTGTATGAGAATCAGATATGGGGTCCCTAATCTCACGGCCCATTTTAGAAGGGTTGATACCCAGGATCATGTACAACGAAGGCAGATACAGGTTTTCTAAATATATAGTATCTTGCCTCGTTATTCATAATATTCATTTTATGTTTCTTGCCTCTGAAATCTCTAAAAGTACTTGGTCAAATAGTCTTCTTTTTCAGAATCATTATGAACGCGCAAATGAATTAATTTGTGTTTAGCTTGGATGTCAGCAGCAAATGTATTTCTGAAAGCAATGCCATGCTTAAATAGGGATTGAATCCTTCCATATGCAATTGCCATTTTTTTTTCATTTTAAAAGTGCCTAAAAGTTTGCACCTTGAGGGTTTTGATCTCTTTCAACTAAAGATTCACACCTCAAGGGATTTGATCCCTTTCAATTAAGGACTTGCATCTTATGTCACTTGTTGAGACTAAAAAAAACCAATATTTACACCTCAAAAGATTTGATTTAGGCTAAATCTTATTTCTATGATGATAAATCCACGATTAAAATCTATTTATTAAATTCAAAACAAAATTAAGTTTTATTAGATAGATCCAATATAATTTTAAGATTCATTTTTTAACCATTTGTGTGAAGTTAGTATGAACAACTAGCATGCCAATACTAGTAAGAACTTGTGACTTGGACAACTAGCATGCCAACTTGTGACTTGATAATCATCAAGATATTCAAAGACACTCCCATAAGAAGATCTCATTCCAAAGAGACAACTATCCTTCCTCATCACAAAAAACCAATATTAATCATACAACATGTAGAAACTCTACCCATCTATTTTTGAACCTTTGAGAAAGAAAAACAAATTCATATCATAATCCCTAAACCAATTAAATTAAGAAAAAAATTCACTTATAAATTTAAAATTATTTATCAAATTAATGAGTCAATAACCAAGATCTTCATACAAAACCCAATGTAAGGATAAAATGTATTTTACAAACCCCTAAGTGATAAGGTTAAGATTTGCTTGCTGCATCCAATCACGAGTTAAGATCCACTTGATGGTTCAAAGTTGAAGGGGTTTGATTACTAAAGTATTTAATGTTTGATCCATTTGAAGTTTGATAAATCTAAGTTGAAGACATACAAACTAACTTAAAATTTGAGTGTCCAAGGGTTTAATCTCTCTTATATTGGGTTCAAATGGATCGATGCAAGTCCTGGGGAAATGTGTGTCGGTCCATTCATTTCAATTATTGAATTTTTCTCAAACATTTTCCGTAATATGAAAGTTTAAAGGAGAGAGACGGGAGGACGACAATAGATTCCCTGCAATTCCTTCCCGGAAGGAGTCGAGGCATATTGTATATATACAATGTGTATACGCTCAAGCTAGTTTTTCTTTTTTACACTGGGCGGGTTGGAAGGGGAGCGGTTATAGGAGGTATACACAGTGTCTACCGAAGCAAAGCAAAGGAATTTCCGTAAAGACGTCGGATTCTGTCGGGGTTGTTTTGGGATCGAACTTTGCATATTTACAGTGAGTATATTATTGATCAGGGAAAGTCTTCTCAGAGCCGAGTCAGTGAATATATTTTATTCGTAGTTAGGGTTACGAATAAAATTGCGGCAAAATGAGGATTATGATAAAGGGAGGTGTTTGGAAAAACACCGAAGATGAAATTCTGAAAGCAGCTGTTATGAAATATGGGAAAAATCAATGGGCACGTATTTCTTCTCTGCTCGTTCGGAAATCAGCGAAACAGTGCAAAGCTCGGTGGTATGAATGGCTGGATCCCTCCATCAAAAAGGTATTTTAAATAATTTTTTGTAAGGGTTTTGTGGAAATTTGTATAAGATTTTTCTATCAGGGCTTTGCTGTATTCACAGCAAAGTTCTTTGTGGCAATTTTTATAAAACAAATTTAAACCAGGGTTTATATTTTTCACTAAGTCTAAACAAGGGTTTATGAAATTGTTGATAGCAACTCGTTTTTATTTCAAACTGGGGTTTGTGATATCTTCCACAGCAATGTGTTTCCATAGCAGAGTTCTGATGTATTCATAACAAATTTATTCACTGCATTTAAAAAAAATAGATAAGGGATTCTGATATATGAATAATGACTCCTTTTGTTTTTAACTGAGATTTGTGATATTTTTACAGCAAAGTGACCCCCGTTGCTAATGTCGTTTGTGTTTTTGGCTTAGTTGAATGCTGTTATGTTGATATGTTTTTGTGGGCGCGCAGACAGAATGGACAAGAGAAGAGGACGAAAAACTGCTTCATCTTGCAAAACTCATGCCTACACAGTGGAGGACTATTGCACCAATCGTTGGGCGCACTCCATCTCAATGCCTGGAACGTTACGAGAAACTTTTGGATGCAGCTTGTGTAAAAGATGAAAATTATGAACCTGCTGATGATCCGCGTAAGCTGAGGCCTGGAGAAATAGATCCCAATCCGGAGTCCAAGCCTGCAAGGCCTGATCCAGTTGATATGGATGAAGATGAGAAAGAGATGTTATCAGAGGCACGGGCAAGGTTGGCGAACACTCGGGGGAAGAAAGCAAAGAGAAAGGCACGAGAAAAACAGCTTGAGGAGGCAAGAAGGCTTGCCTCTCTCCAGAAAAGAAGGGAATTGAAGGCAGCTGGCATCGAGGGCAAGCAGAGGAGAAGAAAAAAGGAAAGGAATAGACTATAATGCAGAGATTCCATTCGAGAAGAAACCTCCCCCAGGATTTTTTTGATGTTTCAGATGAGGAAACTAGACAGGTTCAGCAACCCAATTTTCCGACAACAATAGAAGAACTAGAGGGAAAGAGAAGGGTGGACATAGAAGCTCAGTTGAGAAAACAAGATGTTGCCCGTAATAAAATAATGCAGAGGCATGATGCACCCTCAGCCGTAATGCAAGTAAATAAGCTGAATGATCCGGAGGCAGTTCGGAAGAGAGCAAAACTTATGCTTCCATCTCCACAGATTTCTGATCGTGAGCTTGAAGAGATAGCAAAAATGGGGTATGCAAGTGATCTTGTCTTGGGAGAAGATGAACTGGCAGAGGGAAGTGGAGCTGCACGTGCCCTTCTTGCAAATTATGGCCAGACTCCACGATTAGGCATGACACCGTTACGAACACCACAGAGAACTCCAGGGGGGAAAGGGGATGCTATTATGATGGAAGCTGAAAATCAAGCACGTTTAAGGGAGTCACAGACTCCTCTTTTTGGTGGCGAGAATCCAGAGTTGCATCCGTCAGATTTCTCAGGAGTCACTCCCAAAAAGAACGAAATTCAAACTCCAAATCCAATCGCAACACCTATGCACACTCCTGGAGCAGTTGGTTTAACTCCTCGAATTGGTATGACTCCATCTAGAGAATTCAGCATGACTCCCAAAGGCACCCCTATTCGAGATGAACTTCACATAAATGAAGGTATGGAAACTCCTGACAGCTCCAAGGCTGAGAGTAGAAGGCAAGCAGAAATCAGGAGGAACCTTCTTGCTGGTTTGAGTGATCTTCCTGCACCAAAGAATGAATACCAGATAGTTGTCCCCGAGCTTCCAACTGAGGACATTGAAGTAGGGCATCAAATGGATGAGGACATGTCTGATAAACTAGCGCGAGAGAGAGCAGAAGAAGCTGCAAGACAAGCAGCATTGCTTAGAAAGAGATCAAAAGTTCTACAAAGGGATCTTCCTAGACCCCCTGTATCTTCTGTGGATTTTATCAATAATTCTTTAACTAGAGTTGATGATGATAAAGGTTCTTTTGCACCAACAAATTTCATTGAGCAGGCTGATGAATTGATCAGAAAAGAGCTGGTGTCATTACTAGAGCACGACAATGCAAAATATCCCATTGAAGAGAACTCAGTCAAAGAGAAAAAAAAGGGCAGTAAGGGTGCTCCCAATGGAAGGCCACAGATTCCAATTCCTTATATAGATGATTTTGATGAAGAAGAATTAAACGAGGTATAAGTGCCCAATGGGAGTTTATCTTTTGTATTCCTTCACTTTTGTGTTCCGGATCACATGAGAGATTCTTCATGATTTTTAAACGCATTGATTATTTTTTGTTGTGTGTCAATTTTCTTTTGCTGCTTTGTAGCCACCAAAATTTCATTTTTCAATCAGCTTTACAAAAGGCCTTGTAAGATCTCTGATTGGTCTATTGATTGTTTGTTTATAAATAGAAAGTTCTTTCGGGCTCACAACCTGTCCTCTCTATGTTTTTATTATCATATTTCCAGGCTGCACAGCTAATTGAAGAAGAAGTCTCAATTTTGCGAGTGGGAATGGGACATGAAGATGCTTCAGTTGATGACTTTTCTGAAGCTCATGATGCTTGTCTTGAAGATATGATGTACTTCCCAGGTCGAAACAGCTATGGTCTAGGTAGTGTAGCCAGTGTTACTGATAAACTAGCAGCAACACAAAATGATTTTGAAAATGTGAGGAATCATATGGAAAGTGAGACCAGGAAAGCTGTACGTCTTGAGCAGAAGTTGAAAGTCTTGACTCAAGGATATAATGTATGTAAAGTTTTTTTTGCCAATTTTAAATATCATTTCTCTTTAGCAATCATGGAATGTTATGGTTGAACAATGAAACTAAAGAAATTTAGAAATTTCACATCATTTTTCTCTTTGTATTGCTGGAATGGTCAGATGAGAGCAGGTAAATTGTGGACACAAATAGAGGCAGCCTTCAAACAAGCAGATACATCTGGGACTGAGCTTGAATGTTTTCGTTCACTACACAAGCAAGAGCAATTGGCAGCATCTAACAGAATTGAAGCGTTGCGAGAAGCTGTCAATCAGCAGAAAGAATTTGAAAGACAGTTACAGATTCGATATCAAAATCTGCTAGTGGAGCAAGATAACTTGCAGAGACTTTTACAGGAACATAAGGAAAAGATGGCTAATGAAAAGGACTATAGAAAGGAGAATGCTGTAGACACTCAACAATCGGAATCAGTTGTTGCTCAGGTTGATGCTCATGTTGATGTTGAAATGTTAGATGGCAGTGACATTGCTAAAGGGAAGACCCATGATAATAGTTCTGATATGCAAATTGACCGCATGCCTCCATCAGATGGTCAGAACCCTGCTTTAGAGGGTGAAACTGTTGAACAAAATCCCAACCAGACCAATGATGCGGTGCAGTTGGATGCTCAGAATATTGTTATACAAGATGAAAAAAATGTTCTACAGGATGAGAATATTGAACATTTTAATAAACAACCTACTGACCTGATCACACAGTCAAGTGGTCAGAGTTCTGAAGATGGTGGACAAGTGAAACATAGTACATCCCTGGTGGCTCAATCAGATGAACAGAATGATGATACACACAATGAGAGTGTTGGACAAGTAAAAAATCAACAAGAATCGACTGAATCATCAGTATATTCTCAGAGTGATATAAACAAGGATGCAGCTGCTGTGTCTGTTGAGATGCAATATCCCAGACAAAACTCAACAGATAGACAGAATGATGCTATGCACAACGAAAATGTTTTACATGTAGAAAATCAACAAGAAGCTCAATCATCAATATGTTCTCAGAATGATATAAACAAGGATGCAGCTGCTGTTTCTATTGAGACACAACCTCCTATGCAAAATTCAACAGAGGGACAGAGTGATGCTTTACACATTGAGAATGTTTTACAAGTAGAAAATCAACAAGATTTGACTCAATCATCAATATATTCTCAGGATGATATAAACAAGGATGCAACTGCTGTTTCTGTTGAGACGCAACATCCTATACAAAGCTCAACAGATGGACAGATTGATGCTAGACACAATGAGAATGTTTTACAAGTAGAAAATCAACAAGAAGTCCAGTCGTCAATGTATTCTCAGAATGACATAAACGAGGATGCAGGTGCTGTTTCTGTGGAGATGCAACCTCCTATAGAAAACTCAACAGATGGACAGAATGATTCAATACACAATGAGAACGTTTTACAAGTAGAAAATCAACAAGAGTTGGCTCCATCATCAATATATTCTCAGGATGATGCAAATGAGGATGCAGCTGCTGTTTCTGTTGATATGCAACATTCAGTCCAAAACATAGATATGGTTTCTTCTCAGGGACATTTAAAGGAGCAGTTAAATGATTCAGATCTTCCGGCACAAAATGTTTCCTCACAAACACAGCAATCAGTTTGTGACGAAACTGATACTGTTATGGGTGTTTGTAAAGTCACTTCTCAAGAGCCAGTTCCTTTGTGCAAATCTGATACTGAAGGAGAAATTGTTGCTAGTATTCCACAGGTTGACACACCTGTCCATAGTGAGGATGGTAACCTGCAATCATAACTCAGACACATTCATATTTTGTTATTTGTTTTTTGTTACCACTGGACAAGGAGAAACTGTGGTTAGTATCTAGCATATATAACTTTCAGCTTAAGTTTTAAGAACGTTGGAGATGCACTTCGAGGAACTTTTGGTAAATTCCTTGATAGTGTCAATTTCTGTCTTTTTCAAGATGATGACTGTCCTTCCAGCATAAGCTATTTATCCTAACAAATAGATCTCTCCAACGGCACAGGAAAAGGGTCTCCTTATCAAGAACCAGCTTAGAGATTGGATCATTTTCAGTGCTAGTCTATGTAAAGGGATTTACTCTCTTTTTGTCACTTAATATTATTTTTAGGGAGTGATTCAAAAGGTTGCACCTTTTGTGTAGTCTGTTGCAGCCTGAAATATGCCGTTCATGGAGCTAGTGTCTTATCAGTTCTAATAGCGTGGACTTTGGATCCATTTTTTTTAATGTTTGAGTGCCTCTGTTGCTGAATGGCTATATATGAAAGGCTTTGATACTCTCAATTTGTGTGGTGAAGTTTATTTGACAGTGTTTTGGTACTGTTTCCTTCGCTGGGAATACTTTTTAAGTTTTAACTGATGCATTACAGCCATGCCACTAGCTAATTGTTGATTTCAGATCCTGGGAAACCAAGTACTTCTCACTTCTTTTTTTCCTGAGATTTTTTGTCTTCCACTTGAAACTGGCTTCTTGATGGGTTCCTCTGGTAACATTTGCAAGTCCTATAGCCACAAACTAGTGAATCTCTAGTTAAACAATGCCTGCTAACAGTCAGATGGGTATATTTATTGGATGGTTGGTAATCATCCAACTGTAGTATAAAGAAGCTATGAGAATGCAGTGCAAGGTATTGATAGAGAAAACATTGGATGAAGTAGGGACTTGCCAAGGCCTTTTGAGTGCCAATAGTAAATAGGTTACTATATGGTTTTCTGGCATAATTTATCGTAATAGGTTATTATATGGATTTCCCGAAGGTCAACCTTAGTTTCTGTGTGATGTTTAAGTTTTCGAGGAATATGATTTTGGCAGTAGAGGAGACAGCTTTTGAATTTACCTTCTCTTACTATTGGATACATGTATTAGTTTCTTTTGTAATTTAAAGCAATATCCATTTGACTTGGCCTCTCCATCCTTATCATATTGTTACTCTAATCCCCATTCCCTAATAACATAATTTCTGATGGGTACAGTTTTTGATGCTATAATTATTGTCAATGTAATACTCATTTTGGATGGGTTCCCTAGTCCTACTAAAAAACAGAAATATAGATAAAATAAGGAAGGGCAGACAGTTTTCAGGAATCAGACTTCACTCAAGCCATCTAGCCATTTGAAACTTGTAACTTCACCATTGATGAATGTAAAGTTTAGGCCAATGGTCTATATGTCTATTTAATATATTTATCACTGCAATTGGCAAGAATTTTATCCCCAGCAGTTCTGAAAATTGTACAGGCTTCTTGTGACTTAACAATGTAGTGATGAATACAGTTATGCCTTTGCTTCAATCTAATCAACAATCAAAACACAAAATTCTGGTTGCTGGTTCCCTGTGGAATTTATGCAGAGCTACTTGTTATTGGCTGCAGTGGTAAATATGGGCAGTTTTGTAGTCCACATGTAACGTAGGCAATCGAAGTGATGAGGTATAGATTTAGAGTTAGGTTAGCTGCAAATTGATGACCTGCTGCCCTCATCATTGTTCCATTGCAAATTTAAAAGCTGTGAGATTTTTTAGGTTTCATATTTAACCTTCCTTGAAAAGCTAATAGTGCTAATTTAGCATAAAACTTGTTACATGATCTTGATGACCAGGGATACAGTCAACGATCACAGAGTCTGTGATCAACCATCCCTGGCTCACAAAAAACTCCAAATGAGATGTGCGAGGTAAATGAGATGGGAGGTATGATTTCATAGGCTTGGAGGGGCATGTTTTGGAGGGAAACAGCCTGTAGTATCCAAAAAACCCACTCACAGCCAGTTAAAAACGCTATCTGTGGGTGCGCAGCTGCACACATGGGTCTGTTTCATGAACTGGCTCGGTTATGACAGGACCAGTTGGTTCATACCAGTTTATGTTGGTTTGGTACCAAACTGGGTTCAGGACATTGTGAAAACCGCACGCCTGATCAGAATTCTTAGTTAGCATGAAAACCGCACGGCATTGTGAAAACCACAGATCTGGGTAGCAGCTTGTTTGTTAGCAAAATAATGCTCTTCGTTTTGCTTTGTTCCGGTAGACATACACCAATGTTCTCATTGAAACTTAAGGGTATATCGAGGCACTGAGATGCCCCATAAACCAATCCAACAACGACTCATTAGTAGCTGCTTCGACGAGGGTTTCAGGTTCGAATTTGAAATCAAAGTTCAAATGCCTCCCTTCAAGCGATTTCCTAACAAGTTAAGGCATTTGACCCAAGGTTGAAACCGGTCGAAACAAATGGTTCTCGCTCTGAATCTTTTTCAAAATCTAGTAGGCACATTCGGGTTTGCTTTCAGTGCACAAAAATCTAGCTCCACGGAATTACATATTCATGAGGTGAGCTTCATCTGCTTTCTTCTGGTGATGCTACTGCTTCAAATCTGCAAAATGGTGTAACCTCTCGAGGATATCTTACTATATTTGATTTCCTGCAACATCTTAATATATTCGATTTCCGGTAAAATGTACGGGGACAAGATTCCTGTGCTTCAATCACCAAAATTTGTGAGACTCGAAGGCATAAACCTCCATTTCAATGAATGTTGCCGATAATGGTTTCCAATTTTCCAAATGTGAGCAATGCCAATAAGGAAAATGTTATAAACCAAACGAGCTCTTGCGTAACCAGAGGAGCTATCTAGCAGAGCATTGCAAATGGCGATGCTATTTGTTTCTCTTATGGGAGCTATCTCCACCTGGAACGAGGCGGAAGGGCACGTGACCTCATGAAGGTCCGCATGACGCTGGCTATAAGAATTCTGTGGCTTTGGGGTTGGATGGGCAGATGGTGGAACTTTGGGATGTTTACATTTAGAATCTGTATAATGCTGGTATCATTCTAGGTCCCAATCCGAATAGGAAGTACCAATGGCAGATAACAGCTCCTTAAAAAGCACTCTCAATTCCTAGGGATCAGATCGAGGGTATAAATCAATCCACGACTACTAATAAAGGTACAAACCGATCCACTACTACTAATAAAGTTGTGGGAGGCAATATCGCCCGATCCACTACTACTAATAAAGTTAAGGGAATCTTGTTCAACTACAACAAATTTTTGACGTTGTGAATAGCATGGTAATTTAGGCCTAGTCCGAGGGAGTCTCTCCATCCTTGGTGTGGTGTTATATGTATGTAGCCTATAATAAGCTTTATGCTCTTTATAATTTCATATACATATTATGGATCATGTAACTGGGTTTTCATAATAAAAATTGGTGTTTTTTTATATTGTTTGAAAAAAAAATATTATATTGATATAATATATTTAATAATATTAATATATATTTAGAGAAATAAAATTAACTATTATTTATATAAATGTTCATAGTAAATATATATTATATATAATAATTATCAATATATTTTTCAAACCGTGATATTTATTTTTGTTGATGTTGTCTAACTCGAAGTACCAACGATGGATGAAGTCGAAAAATTTACAATTATTTGATTTCTTTATGGGAATTTAATTTTGACCATAGATAGGAATTCGTTAGAATTTTAAGTTTTATTTTTGTAATTTGTAAGATTTGAAAAAGTGGCTTTGAATGCATTCATACATTACAAACGCAAAGTTAAATGAGTTTTTTTCAAGCTATTATATATATATATATATATATATATATATATATATATATATATATATATATATATATATATATTTTTTGATGTTATTATGAGTATTTTCAAACAATTGAAGTTATTTTTGTTAAATTAAATGAGTTTTTTTCAAACTATTGTATTTATTTTTGTCGATGTAATTATGAATTACTTGTATAGAATCACGCAAGTGAAAAACCCTTGCTCTGTCGAGGAATGGCGCCCCCCTACAAATCGTGACTCGTTGGGTGACTCCGACGAAAACGACGATGTTGCAAACATCAAGATCAACGAAGCCTATGCCAAGCGTTTCGCCCACAACAAGCAGCGAGAGGCGCTCCACCGTTTGCGGAGCTCAAAAAACAGGGGCCATGTTGCACGGTCCGACTCCGATTCCGATTCCTTCGACGAAGATGAAGACGAAGATGGCCTTATCCCGAACGCACGGAGATTTAGATTTACGAAACCCTAGCCAAGATCAAGAAGAAGGACCCTCCGATTTATCGAAAAGATGCCAAACTCTACAACGAAGACGAAGATGAGGGAGAAGAGGAAAATGTAGAGAAGCCGAAGAAGAAAAAAATCTTTGTATCTAAAGGATGTCATAGCCCGACATTTGCTTGAAAATGGCTCCGATTTTTGAAGAAAAAGAGGGTTAGAAATGTCCCCCAAGAGTTACGCAGAGGAGCGAGGGATGAGCTCAAGCGAGCATTCATGGAGGCCGGTGAGAGCGAAGATGAAGATGATGGGGGTTTGCTTACTCGTGAAGAAGAAGACGCAAAGGAACTCCTCCGCGAGAAGAAAGAGGAGGAGGAGGTCATTGCCGAGGCCGAGCAATGGGCCAAAGATGCTAGCATTGCGAGGAAAGCGAACGAGTATTTTGGTAAGGACGATGATTTAGATGAGAATGATAGGTTTTTTGAAGAATTATTTGATGAATAAGGGATGGATTGAAAGGGAAAACAAGGGTTTTGATTATGGGGATGTTGGGGTTTCGAGGGACGAGGAAGAGTTGGAGGAGCGAGGGAGAGGTACTAGGCGGGAGTATAATTTTAGGTTCGAGGAGGGTGGTGGGGATCGTGTGTTGGGTCATCCAAGGTTTTGCTTGAGGGTTCCGTGAGGAAGAAGTCAAATGCGAGGCGGCTTCGGAGGAAGAATAAGCGAGGAGAGGCTGGCTTTGGTTGAGTTTGAGAGGAAGGAGGAGTTGAAGCATTTGAATAATGTTAAGAAGAAGGAGATTTTGGAGAAGCTTGAGAAGATTAAGGGGTCGTGGGTCGGGGTCGTCGGTGATCGGGGGAGTGTTGTGGACGAGGAGGATCTCGAGGACGATTTCGATCCCGCGGAATATGATCGGAAGATGAGGGAGGCATTTGGGGATGAGTACTATGTGGCCAAAGATCCGGATGAGGAGTTTCGGGGGCATGATGTGGATTACTTGGAGAAGCCCGATTTTGATGTTGAGGACGAGTTATTGGGTTTGCCCAAAGGTTGGGATGGGGCGGAAAGATGATGGGTTTAATGCCGCAAGGGAGAAGGCGAAAGCGTGGCGGAGATCGGATCCAAAATCGATCGAAGATGGGGCAGGGGGAAGATGAAGTCGACGCGAGATGAAGATGCGGGACGACGGAGCGAGAGGAAGATGAAGTTTATGAGGACGAACGTGAGGGGCGCAGAGCAAGATGAAGGCGATGAAGATGAAGACGAGGAAGTGGCAATTATTAGGCATTCGAGGGTATCAGGGTGTCGACGATGGTGATGGTGTCGAGGGTGTGGGAGATGAACCGGAAGATGAACAAAACAAACAAAAAAAATCCTTCGAACATTTTAAATATGCCAACTCAAAAACATCAAATTATAATTTCGTTTTTATTTATTTTATTAATCCCATAGGTCCATTAAAGACCAAAAGTAGTGAACTTGCTTGTGAATAAATAATTGTATTCGTAACCTTGCCCATGGCCACATAAACATCCCGACCTAAAATTACGATGTTTCACCCGTCATAATGCCTCAAAAGCTCAATGATCAAGAAATATGCTACACATTATTATTTGAAGTTGCGACTTGTGACAGAGAACTCGAAACTTTGAAACCATGACTTCGTGAATAAAAAATAATCCCGTATTCTAAATGACTTGATTTTTTTTTCTTACAATATTATTGAAATTTTAATGCCGTTGACCTTCCCAGGCATGAACTCCAATACCTCGGCTTATCTCCCTCGCTTGGGTTTTACACAAATCGGATCCGACGGGTATCGCACGAGCTACTTGCACGAACGATAATGCGCAATGATAGTGGTTTTGGAGTCGCGCTTCATGCCACGTGTCGGCCGCTCTATGGAATCGCTCCCATTTCTCGAATACCGCTCGTTCCACAAAAGTGGTGCGATCAATACCGGAAACCGCCTTTCTTGTTCACTTCGGTCACGGTTCCGCTTCTTCCTCGACGTGCCGGGGTTCCGTTCAACTCCTTTACGCTCGAGTTTCGCCCGGCTTTCGCTTAAGGTTCCATCGAGCACCGTTCCGTTACTACCATCCGACTTCGCCCGGACCAACGATACCTCGGCTTCCAAGCCGGTTCCTCATTGATTGATTGTGGAAGGAGGGGGGAATCGGGCCCTTGTCGAAGGTCATCATCAAAGAAACAATCACGGTAGAAGCGCGGGAAGTCTCCGCAAAAGCCCCGGGCGAACCGGGTAAGGATCCTCAACACGTTAGCCACATGATTCAAGAGGGTGTCCGCTTTCTGTTTTTGCCAAGGTCTTGAAGGACGACGCTTCCATGTACGTCCGGACCATGGTTGCTTGGGCTATGTCTCATTGCTCTCTAGTGACCCCGAATGACAGGGAACTTTTTGCCCAGGGCGGCATCATTACGTCATCTGGTTGGGCATTTTAGCCTTCGACTCATATTCATACGAAAAATGCCAACAAAGATCTTGGAACGCCCTCATTATCAGGCCTCAGTCTGAAAGGCAAGGAAGCTGAGGATCCAATCATTAAGGCCTCAATGAAAGCAGAAGCTGCTAGGGCTCTCTCGGAAACTTGCAAAGAAGAACATAAATACTTGTAAAAGTATAACGGAGTCCAAGGCTTTGCTTTGTTTTGCAATGCTCTTAGAAAAGGGCAAAGATGAAGTTAAGTATAATTCAGCCATGGCAGTAATGGAGATTTCTGCTGTAGCAGAACACAACACCGATTTCAGAAGATCTGCTTTCAAAACCAACTCTGTTGCTGCCAAGGCACTGGTTGACCAGCTTCTCAGGATTACACACGAAGGTGATCCCGAATCTCAACTTCTGATTCCTTGCATTAGATGCATTGGGTTTCTTGCTCGAATCTTCCCTGCTAAAGAAACCAGGCCAATCATATATGTAATTGTTAGAAACGGATTCTCGAAAATAGTTCCATTCTCGTTCCCTTAATCTCCTCTCTTCCTCCCTTCCCTCTGTGCCTCCCTCCATTGCTCCTCAAACCTCTGCTACTGGTGAAAAAAAATCTTCAAGCACCTCCTGCATACTATTTGCACGGTATTTATCAGCCATAACTCTCTGTATTTCTTTATCGGCCTTACTTTTCTTTCTCTCAATAATCTTCTCATCTTCACTATCATCTTTATCGTCTTCCTCTTCCTCGTCTTCTGAATAATCATCCGAAGATTTTTTCCCCCAACAAGCGTTTGAATCTCTTCACTTTTTTCTTTGGGTTTCATCCCAGCCTTTGACTCTAATAGCAATCTGTCCATATTTCTCTCTCGTTCCTTAAATATCGCATCCAGCTCTTCAAAGAAAGGGCACTGTCTTCCATTATGCGACTCTGAGGTTTCTTTGCCCTGAATATATAAGGCTCATTGGCATCAGAGATCTATAACATATTAACAAGAAGGGCTACAAATTTCAAAGTTTGGACTTGATCCAAAGAAATATTGCAGGCCATCACAGAGTTCCATAAATAAATCAAACTGGAAGAAGTAGGGTTACAAACTGAACCTTAGAATTTCATTTAAAATAGGTTAGAAGAGGCTTTCACCAAAAAACGGGTCAGAAGACACAATTTCATTGTTTCATACAAAAAGATTAGTAGACTGCTATGTGCCCAGAAACGGGAAATGGTAAACAGAATGGGAAATTGAAATGGAACTAAAGGGTTTCAGGGGATAACAAAACCTGATCCCTGCCCCACTCCTAGCATATAAAATAGATTATTAATGTAGAATGTAGTGTCAAGTCGGAAGAAAGGAATGGGAACAGGGGCAGAATGAGAAACAGGTCTCCTAGCCATGTTTTTGATAAACAAAATGGAAAGTTGAAATGGAATGAGAAAAAGGGTTTCAGGGGATAACAATATCTGATTCCCGCTCTCACTCCCATCATATATTATGCATATAAAATTGATTAGTAATGCAGTCATGTAATATCAAGTTGCAAGATGGGAATGGGAACAGGGACATAATAGGGAACAGGTCTCCTAGTCATGTATCGAGTAACATAGCAAGATTGAAAATTAAATCTCATGAGGGGAATGAGAACAGAGACATAACAGGAAACAGGTTCCCTAGTCATGTTTCGGATAACATAGCAAGATTGAATATTAAATCTCAGGATGGGAATGGGAACAGGTACACAATAGGAAACAAGTCTCCTAGCTATGTTTCCTAGACTGAATATTAAAGATTCAGGGGAAAAAAAAGGTTATTGCACTAGATTTCAGTTTCTTTCATTAAAAAAGGGATTGCAAGGCTAAATTTTGTGTTTCCACCAAAAAGAAAGTAAGCACAAGAAGTCATCAACATGGCATTGGTTCAGACTCCACAGTCGGTCTTGCTGTGGCCTTACTTACTAGGCTACTCCTAACTATACCGATCAACCTTGTAAGATCCTGATCAACCTTTTATTAAAAGGACTGGATCTAAAATATCAATCCTGGAGCATATGAGGTCCTGTACAGGAAGAAAATGATACGCTGTTTACGGTTTCATTCTCATTGTTTGCTCATCTCTGTGTCATAAATTTAAAGGAACGAGGTTGAATGCAAGTTTTGGCTTACTTTGACAAAAAATCCATTCTCAATACCTACTAAATTTATATATAATACAAATTTCAAAGAAACAAGGCTGAATGCAAATACCGAGCCATTTTGACAAAATATATACTATCAGAGTTACATTTTTAAGCAAAGGAAAAGGATATATGTTCTTTGCACTGTGCAGTGCAGCTCCACCCTACATGTTTATATTTGAAAAGAAAACCAAAATAGTTGCATTGTTATTCAAGTACACTTAATGGTATTCTAAGTTCTGACTCGTGGGGCATAAAGGCACTTGTCTTGTTATTATCTTTTTTCATGTGCACTTTCCACCAAAACCAATGAGCGTTGCTCATATTTTATTTTCAAGTTCTGTATAGGATTATGCTAAAACCTGACATACATGCTCAATAATTGCATCATTTTTGAGTTTCTTGCACCAGCACTCTCTACTATAATTGATGAGCATTATTCATCCCGTCAGCCAATTCTTATATGGATGTGCTGACATATAGAATAAGGATCGTAAGTTATATCAGTTAATTGCACCTACAGCCTGTCCTGACTCCTGCTGTTAGTTTTATTCCTCTAATTCACATTCTATGTGTAGAGCTTATGCAAATAGCATTCATCCTCTTAACACTAAAAGGATTATTACAAGCCTAATGGCTACAACACTAAGCTAAGGTGAGCCAAATGCTAAGTTTGATCGGCTAGCCATATTTCTCCTTACTACAGGAATACAAAGGATGGATTCTACCCTAAAAATTAAAAAATAAATAAAAAATAAAAATTGGTTTTTCACTCGTGTGGCAATCTTGGCAACAAATACCGTTGGCAGCACCTAAAGGCTGTCCTGCTGTTACTTTCATTCCTCTATATCACACCCCAAGTTTACAACTTAGGCAAATATCCCCTAACACAAAAGGGTTTGTCACAAGCCTAATGGTTACAACACTAAGCCGAGGTGAGTAAAACACTTAATTTCCAAGCCTAGTTCCTCCTTATTCCAGGAATATACCAATGGATGATTGACTGGAAACAGAAAAATTAGTGTGTTTGTTCTGCTCGCAAGCTTGGTAATATATACATGAACAACGATGCCTTTATAGGTTTATAGAGGATATGGCATGCATTTTAAACCAATCAAAATTTTAAAATTATATGGTAATTAAAAGTTGGCACTTGAGCACCTTATGCAGAATTTGAACAAGCATTGTTAGATAGCAATCAATTATTAAAATATTTGGCATATCATAACTGCCATTTTGAAATTTTCAATATGCATTGAGCTGCGGTAGGAATAACAGAATAAGTATCCAGGCTATTTCCCAAGGGATAGCACCTGAACAAATATACCATTTTGAAGCACGTACAAATGATAATAATAGAGGTGCCCGATATGTCATGGTATTCTGATATTCTCATATTTAACTTTCAGCAAGAGGCCCTGGAAGCAACAATAATATATTCACCCAATTTGTCTAGAGCATGAATGAACTGGTAATCGCCAATCCAGTAAACAAACTCTTTTGGATAAGAGCCTTCGAATTTCCACAAATTCTATGAAGAGATCAGCACGATATTTAAATATTTCTCTACATGAATACACCACTGAATCCAGCTGCAACTGACTTCAATCCAGAGCTTTCTAAATCATCATGTTCAAGTAATTATATCCATCTGTAAGCATCTATCCCTTGACTTTTTGTTTAGGCAAAACTAAAATCAATAATCTAATTGCACTCCTTGCATGTGAACTATCAGTAAGCTGATCCTTATTAATGAGTGAATGTGGAACAGGCCCACTTAACTCGTTATTTAAAATATCAAGAAAACTAAGCTTCAGTGCACCAAAACTGGTTGGAATTGAACCAGAGAGTTTTCCATCTATAATACAATAAATAAATCTAAATAAAATACAAAGCGACAACATAAATTTCCATCCTATTGCAAGTGCTAAGAACTGCTGCCTCTTCAATATGATTTAAGCTACAAAGTTCCCCAATTGCACGTGGCCATTCTGCTTCAGGTATAGCCAGCTTTTCACGCATCTCTACAGGCGCAGTATGGACACTCAGCCCTATAACCAAAATGCTGCTTCTCTCCTTCGTGTATCCTAAACAAAGGATAAAAAATATGCATTAAACCCCCTCATTATTACAGCATTTACGAACTAATATTATGCAAAACAGCTGACACAGGCAATTTCATATTGCTGAAAAAAATTGCATGCTTTATTTCACAAATGACCCACTTTTATGATAATCACATTTATATGAAACGATAAGATTAAGAGCTCAAGTAATGGTAATGTTGCTGTAACATGAATTTGGTGATTTATTTGGTAAAAAGAATGCGATTCATAACTAAATTAAACTACCATTGAAATAACAAAAGTCCATGATGAATACTTGAACTGTGAAAAGAAAATGTTCAAATGAAGCACCAAACTTACATGATAACTAATTAGATTTATGCAAGGACAATGATTCAAAATATTTTTTATATGGATTGATCCTATAGGTCATCAACATGGTCCTTAAGGTCATCATTAAAGACTCCACTTGAGGTTGATATCTAAGTTGTAATTGATCTCATTTCATGTTTAGGATTGATTAATATATTTTCAATACTTGAATATCTCAAGTTAATATGTAACACATATGAATGAGGTTCAATATCTGAGTTAGCAGTAATATTTTCTATCTATTGTTTAGGATGTATTGAATGCGTAGTCTAGGTCTAGTACTTCACTAGTTTTCCTAAAAAACTTTTTCAATGAGAATTTTGACTATGTAATTTGACCATTGGAGAAATCAAAGTTACTCACAATTTCATTCTATTAATTCTACATTTGAACTGAAATTCTCTTGAATGTAGACACTAAACATTTATGGATATGAAGTTGATCCAATTATCAAGGCTCGTGGTTATAATATTGGCTCATCAAGCAAAAGAATTGTGAAAAAAATTAAATCAATTCAATATTATAAAAAGTCTCTATAAGAGATTAAGCAACACTCTAGTTATAAGAATAATTTCATGAGTTATAATGATCATATAGAGGGCTAAAGCTAGATGGAAACACATATTTTCGAGGCCATAGGTTATTTAATGTCTGGTGGGCAGTATATGCCCACTGTTAGATTTAAATTTGTTTAAATCTAATGGTGGGCATATACTATCAACCAACATTAAATAACCTATGGCCTGAAATAATGGCCGCTAAGCTAGATCCATTGGAATTGTAGAAACATGCAAAATCTACCCACCTTTACAAAACAACTTTCTTGCCTATGAGGAGGAGAGTGATGTGAATTAATAGTTTGGATAAAAAAATAGTGTACTACAAGATAAAAAAATATCCATATTAGAAACTACTAAAGAAATAAATTATCTAGAGAGTATTAACCAAAGAAATACGACCGAGAAAGATCGAATGTCTTTTTAAAAAATAATAAAAGTCTAGAAAGCAAAGTCCCTAGTGTAACAAAATTTCATTGACATGAAAACTTATGTGGAAGAAATGTAGTTTTCTTATATTCAAAATACCACTATTACAACTATGGAAGTAACTTAAAATAATAATGTCAAATATGGCTAAAAAAAAATAGTGAGGGGAACCTACACACCAAAATTTGATTGCACATGTGAATTTAAATTGTATGAAGGAAGATAACTCCAATGTAGCTTTGTTTATAATATTTGCAACAACCCCTCGTTGATTTTCTATGTAAATAAAATAATAACAAGGTCATGGGACATATATTACAAGCTCGAATGTTGGGAAAAAATATAGTGATGGGGTGATTAATTTATGGCTACCCAAATTGGCAAAGACATTTGCAAAGACAAAGTGGCAATAATCAACATTTTATTTATGAAATAAAGGAAAATAGGAGAAAAGGAAGGTGAAGTGACCCATATTTGCATGAGATGGAAATTGAAGGAAAATGAAGAAAATAGAGGCCTCAATGATAAAAAAAAGGTTATGAGGATCAATTGCTAGCCTTTTGATAGTTTTAGGTTGAGCTCTCTTCCATTCTCTCATTCTCACATACTCTTGCACACATAGAGTATTCTTGGAGCACTTTGGCATACATTTGATTTGGAGAAAAAAGGCAAAGAAAAAGCAATAAAGTGCAAGGGAACAATTGCTTCAACAAATACAACCGGATTGCTTTGCGTATAACAAGATACATGCATGATTTCCTTGTTGATTTATGGATGCATGGTATATGCATGCGATTTTTTGGTAATGTGTTGTCATTGGCATGAAGATTTTCCTGGATTGATAGTGGTTATAACCATGCCTTTCCATTTCCTGGATAGTCACCGTGTTACGGTTTTTTTCCACTATTTATTCATTTATTATTATTATTATTATTATTTTTAATTTTATTTATTTATTTTTATTGTTAATTGTGTATATATATATATATATATATATATATATTTCGATTGGTGCTCGTGTTCCCCGTGGGTTGGAACGAATGCTCTGGGAAGCCCTGGAACAACTTGGGTTGAGTTACTAGTCCCGGAGCCTAGTCGGAACAAACGCTTTGGAGACCTTGGTAGGTTGAGTTACTAGTCCCTAGATCCGGGTTGGACAAACACTCTCGAACCCTAAAAGGTTGTGGGTTGAGTTACTAGTTTCACGGAGCCTTAGACAACTTGGGTACAGATCGATTTGGTTGGTGTTAGTGATGCCCAACCGTAGAGGTGGAATCACTGTGGTTGAGGGTTGAGGTGGTTTGGCCTTTAGAAGCTCCGATTGGTTTTGTCTTGGTTTATTCCATGAGATACTACATTCATGCTTGGAATATGGTGCGGGGATGATTGGTTGAAAGAGATATTTTGTTAAGCCCAATCAATGGTCAGGTGATACGTGGAAGTCCCTAACTTGGTTGGTATTTTCATATATTAATAAAAGTCATTATTCTATTATGATTCATGCATATTTATAGTGATTATGTTGGTGATATTATGGCTGAGTTTCCATGGTTTCTATGATGGTTATTTTCTAGTTATATGTTGGCTATATGATGTGTATCATCTATGGGTCTTGTCATGAATTGTTTAGTTATTGATTGGTTGATGAATGTATGGACTAATAAGTGTTGTTGCAACTATGTGGAGAGGGAATAGGGCCTGATTGATGATTATTAGATGAATCTCAAGATAATATGATCATATTTGAATTCATGACCTATAGCTTACATTTTTGTCATGTGTTTGACGAAATGTATGCTATGGAATAGGAAAGTATTGGGTCAGTTCTTGTTCAAGTTTTGTATGAAAATATTTGTCAATATGTCATTTATCATTCCGAGAAGTTACATGCAATTCTAGGCGAGTGGTTTGGAGGTTGGCTTAGCAAGGTTGCTCGGATCTCGGGACCACACCCTTTGAACTAGATATTTTGGGCTATAAAGCGCATGTAGGCGGTGTTGTGCATGCAATTGGAGGCCTATAACCACACCCAGAGCCTTGGAATGGATGTGGTTGTGGCCTTAGGGCAGTGAAAAGAGCCCCCAACTCGAGATTTGGTCACTCCCGGGGTGGTTGTTCAACCTCCGAGTGACTTGCAGTGCCTCCGTAGGATGTCGATATGTGGTTAGTTTGTAGGCCCCACTTGTTGAAAATGTAGCAAGAAAGTCTCAATTTTGATTTTGCCTTAATTAAAATTGAGGAAATTCGAAATTCCACATCAACAAACAACTTTGATGAGTTAACTAAGTCGACATGGCTCTTGTCACTCAATTAAGAACACTCAATTCCCGAGTTAATGAGTTGAGGTTCGATCTACTTGAGTTGATTCCTAAAAAAATACGATTCTAGCTCAGTGAATTCGAGTTAGGGGCATGAATTTTAGTTGTGTAAAATGGGTTCCTATTTTTTAGGAGCCTAGGTTGAGTTAATTTCGGTTGTAGCAATTTAATTCGGTTAAATTGAGTTATGGTCGGGTTAAACTAGTTCCAATTGTTGGAGGAACTAGTGGAGGGTCTAGTATTGGGGTGTGTAGTTAGTACATGTTAGCCTCCACAATGTCCCAAGGTCGAAAGGATATCAGCGGAGGTAACCTTAAACCAAGCTTTTTAGTTTGGTAGCTATCCCTACCAAACCAGAGAGGGATCTCTCTATGAAAAACACAACCAAGCATTTGACTTGTTGCAAGAGTGGATTTTAGGCTAGATAACTCAACTCTAGGGTTTTGAAAGATTTAGGATTTTTCATCGGATCGAGGATGAAAATTAGGTAACTAGGTCAAAGTATCAAAGGTCACATCTGCAAGGGAGATATGGAGGAGCAAGATAGCTATGTTTTTGTGATGGGATTAGGAGTTTGTAGCATAGGGTTTGAAAGATAAAGAAGATCTTAAAGAGCATGTGCACCATGAATTCATTAAATAAGAAGGAAGATTACATAAAATGACATTCCCAACAAAAGCAGAGCTTTCATGAAAGAATTCTCGATTATAAACCTCTTAGGAAAATCACCGAAGAATGAAAATATGGAAATGAGACATGTATACCATTCATATAAAATTACAACGAGAGAAAATACAATATCGCAAACTCACAACACGAGAATTCCCGAATAATAGTTGCAATCGGTCCTTTGATTTCATGTATAAAAAGATGAAGTACAAGCTACAAGAGTTCCACCCTCTCGATGTCCAACCATCAAAATCACTCGAAAAATCCATACACATAGACTAAAAACCATTTCCCCTCTCTCATGGGGTCGAATCCTAGAGTGTAGGGAACATTTTACATGAATTCCTCAACAAAACCTAATGACTAGTGGGAGGTTAACAAACTCTCCTCAAAATAGAAAAATTGATACATTTGACCTTGAAAAGCATTTATAAGCATGAATCTACCTAATTTTAACTTTAACAAGCATATTTACCATTGATTACATCATGAGAACATCATAAATGAGTAATTACATCAAGCGAAACTGAGTTTGAATGAAAAAAGCTGATAAAATAGGCTTCAAGGCAAATGCGCGAGTGAATTGACAGAAAGCACAACATGCGAGGAGAAAATGCGACAGTGCGTGTAAGAGGCTTTTGGAGGAGTTCCCATGCTCCAAATCCGGATTTGAAATATGCTAGAGAAATATTTTCCTATCTACTACACCATAGAACCATCAAACACTAAAAATGATTGCTCTAAAACCTCTAAAACTCAATTCTCCCATAACTACTCCAAAAGCGCGACATGCCTTTGAAAAAACATGCATAAAGGTGATTTTTTGGTAGTTTTTTTGACCTTTTCACCTACTAGAATGTCGTTGACATGGATCTCCCAATAGCTTAAGTTGATGTATAGGTCAAAAGCAATCCGAAATGCAAAAATTTTATCATTTGGATGCCCAATTAAAAAACGCGATGTGAGGCTCGCTACCCTTTTGGACCAAAAACTGTAGCCAAAAATTGCCAAAATGCCTAAAAAATTCTAAATTTGTGAAATTTTTTTCCAAATTTTTTCAAAATTATTCCAAAATTTCTCCTTGAAGTGAAAAAAAAGATCAATTAGGCCATGAGAGAGCATCGGCTAACAAATCAAGCATATCCTTCTCTTTTTACCTCATTAGGGTTCTTTCTAAACCTTTTCTTCAACTGATTGATTATTACTTGAGACACATGATTTCTTGTGTAGTAATGCATGGGAATGTGTATTTGTAGGTTGCTGTTCCTATTTGATTTCTTAAGAAGCATTTCCATGTGGCAATTCACTCTATCAAGTCATCCTACCTTGTCTTTTTTCAATTTCTACCAATATGACCTCATCAACTATCATTTGAGTTCTAGGTGGAGATGCTTCTTTCGTTGTTGAAGTGACCTCTTTTAGGCCTCTTTTTCGTTGGTCTCTTTCTTCTTACCCCGCTCTTCCCGATCACCCGAATCCTCAATATCAACTACTACTTTACCCTTTACAACTTATTTGATCAAAACAACCTTAGGCTTATTTAAGAGTGGTTGATTTACCTTTAATTGCATATTTTGTTGTTGCAAGGATGAAACCAAAATGTTAGCCCTTGACAAGCTCTCTTTAAGTTCTCCGATCTCAACATCCTTCTTCCATGATGATATGTTTTGATGTCTCTTTCTATTCATTCACCTCCAAGTCTTCCATGTTAGTGTCAAGATGGAATGGCTCCTCATCTTGCAAAGGTGCTTCATGGTGTGATGATGATCCATCTTCAAACTCGATGTAGGCTTAGCCCTTTTCAAAATGTTTGGAGCAAACACAAGCCTCTTTCCTCTTTGATATATTTGAGTCACCTCAGCCCTAGGTGTCCTCTTGATCGAAATCTGCATAGATGATCCAACCTCCCTTGGCTTGGATGGTGTTGATGGTGTACTTTGGCTAGTAGGCTGACTAGCAGGGGAAAAAAGACAATGGATTGAATGAATGCCTACCAAGAGATCTTCATTTGTGTAAGCTAGTGTAAGACAATGATTTTGATGAGGCCATGATGGAAAATACTAGCTTGGTGATCACTCTCTTTATACTTCACTTTCTCTCATTTTAGCCAAGATTTTGTAGAGATAGTAGGGTAGGTTGAGAGTTTTTTACACATGTGAAATGCATCAACAATATGACATGATATTTGTACAACTTTTGAGAATATACTCTCACATGTGAAATACCTCATCATGGCCTTCATCAATGGAGAAAAATTTTCAAGCAACTGTCCAATAGGAAATTTTTTCTTGATGACATCTTTATAATGACTTTTAATGAAAGCTCTGTAATTTTGAACATCCAAGTCTGAGTTCTTGAACCACTTTTCTCCATTGTTTTGTACCCTTGTAGTTGTGGCTACGACCTCAGTTGAAATTGTAAAACTCACTCCTGCAATGGCGACCTTATCTCTCCTAAGGTTTGTGGCAAACAAGCTTGTTAACTTGGCATGATATCCCACGTGTTGGATTTGCTCACAAAACTGTAAACATCCTACCTTTTGAAAACACTGTTTGGCCAATGATGAAGACATCAACTCCTTTGTGGTAAGTGGCTCAAACCTTGACACTTGTCCTCCTTTGTTGTATGGTTTATTTCCTCCCTCCATTGTTTACAATTGCAAAGCAAAACCCTAGTGAAATAAAGGGGAAGTAGGTGAGGGGATTAAGTGATTAGGGAGAAGGTATGTGGGTAGGAAAATTTTGGGAGGTAGATAAGGTGTATTAGGAAGCTTAGGGAGGTGGAGAATGGAAAAAAAGAGTGTAGGGATTAGTGTAGGAATTAAAGTACAATCCTAACTCCTAAAACTACCAAAAAACACGAGCAGTAGGGAGCTAGGGTTAGGTGTAAGGGGTTAGGGAAATGAGGGTGAGAGGGCTGTGGGAAATTTATTTGGGTGTGGGGAAGGGTATAATATGTATTGAATTAGGTATTTTTGCTTGAAACTCAAACTATGGAGCTCACCCACCAAAAAATGTAGTGTGGGGATCGTGGGAGGGTTTCCCATCAGACTATGAAATAAAGGTTTATAAGAGGTGGCAAGAGCTTCAAATTACTTGTAAATAGGGTGATGGAACCTTCAACTGCCACTGAAAAACCCATGAGGATGATTTTATTGCCTCTAGGGAAGTGAAAACGTAGTGAAGGGTCAAAAAACATAGTGTGAGTACATCTGAAAATAGCATACGTAGTTGTCTAGAGAGGGTGCCAATCACCTTTTGAGAGTGTCCTTCGATGCTTGTTGTGCTAAGATAGTCTTTGTTGGTGAGTAGTGCTTAATGCCAATATAATGAGTGAAATAAATTCTTGTATGTTCCTTTGTAGCTTTTGGAAATAAAATTCTTCATAGTGGTGTAGTGGCCCCACCATGTTTTTTTTACATTTTTGATTTAAAACTGCAACTTTGGAACATTAAGAAAAAATATTACATCATATTTGAAATGAAATTTCACTTTAAATGATTTTATTGAGCATTTTCCATATTACTACTCCTTCAATGCCAGATTTATTGGTGAAATGGCAGATTTTTTTATGATTTTTAACCTAAGACCTAATGGTGACAGTTCATGAAATGAGCTAAATGATGACCATGGTGGTGTGACTAAGATGATAACAAGAGAAATTTCCATGGTGACTCTTTCAACTAAATGATGGAAATGACCAACGCATGATTTTTTTGAAAGGAGTAGTAACATACCTAGACACACTAGTCAATGACTAAATTTTTTATTTGAAGACCTACTAAAACCATAAAAAATTCTGACTTAAGACCCTAACAAAACCTTGTAAGAGCATATTTGATCACATGGTGACTCGGAAGAAAGCTGTAGTTACTAACATTGGCTCCAGCTAGGGATGGCATCTCCTTGGAGGTATCAAGAACACCGTAGAACAAGTAGCCTTATCCATTGGGCATGGAGTAAAAAATCAAAATACCAAACTCAAAACCGAAAATTGATCGAAAAAACTCGAATTGACTTTTCGATCAAAACAAAACTTATCGTACTTACAAATCAACATCCAATCAAGGAAACCTTATGGCCTTCACCTTAGGTGTCAAGCTTTGATGATTAACTCATTCATACTTTGGCAAAAAAGTAAAATGATATGTACAATGATGTTGAGAAACTTCAGAAATTTGATAAAAAGAGGCAAGGCTAGAGAAGCCTACCATTGAGTGGTCCTCCTCCATAGTCTCTTGTCCATTCATTTCCTCCAACAAGTAAGCATGCTTCCTCTTGAAGGTGAAATTCTTTATGGTTCCTTCCACAAATTCTTGAACTTACCGTGGCTTCCTTTATCTTCATTTTCGGCATCCCAATGGAGTACCACATCACACATATTGAAGTCATCCGCCTTGTTTTCTGGTCATAAACTTTCTTGATTCTTTCTTGAAGCTTAGAAGTATTTTGAAACACTTCCTCCCTAGTTTGTTGCAAATGAATCATTTGGTTTATTTGTGTTGAAACTTGAAACCAGTGTTGGTGTCTCCTCCCGCACCCTTGCTATCACTCGGCAAATTTCTATCTCTAAGTGTCTCCGTGTGTTCTACAAAGCCCCATCGATTTTCTCTTATAATCTTTCTTTTAGCAACCAACTACCATGATCTAATCTCAATTGATGACTAAGATCATCTTGACCTCATCAAGTGACTTTTCCGAAGTTTCTAGAGCAAAATTGATTTACCTCAATTAATTTGATTCAATTCACCAGCTTTTCCCAAGGCTTAAGAAAATATTTAATAATTGGCTAATTAATCTAATTCAGGCATTTTCTTGTGAAACCTTTTCTATGTATTGGAGAAAATGTGTTCCTTAGTCTCATAAACACCATAGAGACTAGAACCCCCCGTCCGTGCCACCAAAAACTAACACACCAAGCCACTCACACCGCAGAGAGAATCATTGTCTCTTGTGATGACTCGCTCGCACTCTTGTGCTCTTCATTGTGTCTTCACCTCCATCGCTAGCCTCCATTTAAAATCTTCATTGATTCCAAATCTCTAACCCCAATCTCCCCTCTAGAAACATCTTGAATCTTCCTTCTAGAAACATCTTGAAGATTCCTTCTAGAAAACATTTTGTAGATCAACGAGTTGAGATTATTTTTAAGTTACTTAAATAATTAAATTATTTATCCTTAGAAAATAACCCAATAGTCCACAAACATTAATTGACTTTAATTATTGGATTTTTCCTAAGTCAAACTTTAGGAAAGAAGACATAAATCACTTGAAGAGGCAAATATGTCTTTCACATGCTAAGACACCAAGCAATTGTAGAAGAACCTTTGATGCTACTCACATCAACACTCCCTTCTTAGCAAAGAAGGGATTCTCCCTACCACCCCCAGACCTTATCTCAGTCCCATTTCCACATTTCGTGCTACTTAGGCACGCAAGATATGAGATTTGTCCTACTTTGGTTTAAACTCAATAATTGAGTATTTTTGCTCCATTTGAACCAAGTTTGTTGAATCTTGATAGATATCTCCTATGATGTTAAATATGATTGCTAGGAAGGATTTGATTGGTGGGATATTTTTAGTTGGCAAGAAGCTTAGGAGATTGCAATTTGTATCCCTTTTGATTGGAATTAATTATTAGAGCAACAAGAGGATGAGGAAATTGATGAAAATGCCCCCCGTTGTACATATTCATCCCTCGCCGTAGCCTAAAACCCCTTGACTTTCTCGCTTGACGCTATTATCTCCGCCTAAAAACTCCGCATCTCAATAGTTTAAAATTCAAATTTAAACAATCGAGCCGATCCTTTAAGATCTTAGCTCCCTCCCACTTCGGCCTCCATATAACCCGTGTCGAGAACCGCAATTCAAAGCAAGAAGGAGCTTCATCGTTTTAACAATCTGGACGCGATATTGGCCATCCGATCTAGCTCATATCGACGGTGCGGCAATTAACATCTATGGTGGGCCTGCGCGCGCGGCGATCGACGGTTCTCATGTCTCCATCACTTTATTTCCCTCCGATGCAAGCACAGTCACCGTTAATCTTGTTCCAAAGATCGAACGGTCTTGGGTTGATCGCAGCCCTGTTTTCAATCGCAATCGGAACATAAAAGATGTGCCACTCCCGCTCTACCCGCTCTGCTTTCCGATTCCGATTTTCGATTCGGGTCCCACCTCCTGTGGCCGTGTCATCATGTTTCACAAGTGTACGCTGCATTCTTCCTCCACCATTCGTGTGTCCTGATGACGTGTCATGGTTTATGAACCCTTAGCCCGTTCATTCATCGTCGCCCCTTTGTTTTCTGCCTCGTCACTCTCCGTCTCTTCATTGTGTTCATGTGTTCCCTGTCACCCTGCATCCTCTCAAATGTCTCGTCTAAAATGTATTACCGACTTCCTGGCCGCTGTTGTAACCACACTCCATATCGCGAATAAGTTTCTAACACTATGGGTTTTGGTGTTTTATTTACCTTGAGTGGGCGCTTTTTTAACTTTCTCCTCCACTCGAAAAGTCTAGAGTACAATAAAGACAGACTATATCGACAAGAATAAAGGAAGGAGCCGAGGGTAGGTGGGAGAGATGACCACCATTAAAAAAGACAGGGATGTGAACTCTTAGAATTCTCCAGATGCGTCCGCCCTGCATTAAAGATCCAGGATTCAAATCCATAAATGGGTTTAGAGTACAAAGATTTCTAAATCCACAGATTGTCTCTTACGGCGCATTTTCAGCCGCGGGCAACAAATTGTATATATTTTATTACTCCCATCTTGTATATAAGGAGATTTTATCTCCCAGCATTTATTTCTTGAACAGACTGTTCAGTACCATCATTTATAGCCAGTCATTCATAAGAGAAGGCGCGAATGTTTTCCGCCATTGGGTTTCAAACTGAGTCATTAATTGTGCCTCGTTTTCCTCCTCCTCGGGAAGTTTCTGTCTTCTCTATAAATACTCAAAAATAAGACATTGTAAGGGTTCCAGATTTCTGTCAGCAAACTGTGTAGCGAGAAGACTACTGTATTCATCTTGTAACATTTTTGTATGAAGTTTCAGAGCCCGTGGGGTCTCAGTGAGGAGGAGTTATGACTGTATTGAGGATTCTGGTCTTTGATATGTCACAGTATGTAACTTTTCTCATGTGTTAATACATCATCCTTTTTCATGCAAACTTTCTTCTTGTATCATGTTCTAGAATGCGAGTGGCTCACTAGTTTGCAGTAAGGATTCATCTTAAGTGGTGCCCTTTCTGGAATTAGTCAAGCACTTTAAATAGGCCTAGAAGTGATATGTTGTTCCATGTTCATTCTTTCCATAATTTCTGCTATATTAGTGGCTTAAGGATTCGTAAATTGGTGTGCCCTTCTACCAGTAATATCTTCTTATGTTTCCTCACTGCTTGCACATCCTAATACTTTATTTCTGTGATATATTATTGAATCGGCCCTCTTTACAGCAAGCAGTCTCTTAACTGTCTGATACTTTCATGCTAAAGTTTTACATGATGTCTTTACATTACTCCTATCTTCATATCAGCCTCTGAGAGAGAAATCGGACCAATTCAATCTAATTCAATTTCCTTGTTTAGAACAAGAGATAGTAGGTGAGTCCCTTGGACTGACAACCCAAACTATAAAGGACTCCTTGCTATATTAAGATGTCCTAGGCACTGGTCTATGGCAACTCTAGGCTGTCCCTAGGAGGGTGACAAAATCATCCACAACATATTTCTGGCGCCGTTGCCGGGGAACGAATTCAAGAATATCTGTTTCCCTGGGTTCGACATCCTATATTCACTCTCTAATCAGGTGAGCACAGAGAGGTGAAGAGTTGTAGATTTCTCACCTTGGCGACTCCACTGGTCTTTATTTGATAAATTTTTGGAAGTTCTGGCTTCCCGGAGGCCCCATTTGAGGTCGGATACCTCACCACCAAAAACACCCGTGTCTGACCCAGAGAAAATCATTCATAGAAGGAGTTGGAAAGAGAAGAAGTCGGTTCGTTCCGAAAATTCTAAATATTATGTTGACGACCATCTGCCCTCTTCTTCTCAAGAAGTTAGAACAGAAAAACCCGAGTTTCACTCAGAAACTCCACGTAGAGGAAACGCCTGGATTGAAGGAGGATCCCACCCTACTTTCGAGGCTGAAGAAATTAAAGAGGTCACAGAAGTAGCTACTATTAACCATGAGTTATTCCCTTCTACACCTCAGGCTTCTGTGCAATATATTCCCATTGTTATTCATACTTCACTTCCTCCTACTTCTCTCCCTTCATCTGTATCTCAAATTGTTGTGCAACCCCCACCTCCCCCAATGGCCAATGTTCCTGCTTTTCTATTAAATAAATATGCTCCACTAGCTCTACCCCCAGTACTGCATTGACATGCCACAAGATTACCTGAAGATCCTACCGAGGTTTAATGGTGAAAGTGACATTGATGCTCAGAAGCATCTCGAGACCTTCTGCTCTTTCGCGGAGAACTTAAATGTTGAACATCTGGATGTGGTTTTGAGGTTGTTTGTGCAGTCTTTAGAAGGCGAAGCCAGAAAATGGTTTAAGACATTGGGGAATAATTCCGTGACCACCTGGGACCAAATGGAAACTGCTTTTCTTAGGAAGTGGGGGGAAAAGAAAGACTATGGAATGTGCATCACTGAATTTAATACCATGAAGAAGAAACAGAATGAAGGGGTATCCGAGTTCATCAAGAGATTTAACAAGTTATACATGAGCCTACCTCCCGAAATGAAGCCGCATGAAGCCGCGGCCAAAGTTGTTTTCATATCAGCTTTTGACTCTGATTTTGGTTTCTCGCTGCGGGAAAGAATGCCTGTCACCTTGGATGATGCTCAAACAGATGCTCTAGAATTGGAGGCAAATTTTGCCGCCACTGGTAAGTCAAAGGGAAAAGTTGAGCAAGATAATAGAAGGAGAGGTAAAGAAGAGGTTT
The DNA here is from genome assembly GCA_034641835.2 of Pinus albicaulis. Lineage (NCBI taxonomy): Eukaryota > Viridiplantae > Streptophyta > Pinopsida > Pinales > Pinaceae > Pinus > Pinus albicaulis. Next base: position 221,700 of record JAXQQM020089934.1, read on the forward strand.
CTACCTCCAATCAAGACAAAGACTCCGACAAAATGGATGAGATAAGCAAGATGATAAAGAAAATGGTCAAGCTAGAGCTGGAAGCTAAGAATGCAGCTCCCAGGAACTATTATAATGCTCCAAACAGAGGATATAATCCTCAGTACAGAAAGCCCCCGTTACAGATAATGCCGAGAGAACAGCAAGACCAGGTACCTCATCCCTTGTACCTGGAGGGACCAGCAGATGACTCCGTTAGAGATGCAGCTTATAAACTTGAAGATTCAAATCTGGCCTTCTCTAATAATGATGATATGGAGTGCCCCCTACAAGAAGAAGACGAAGAAGCAGAGATTGACCATTACTGCAAGCAATTTGCCGATTTCATGGAAGCACAATTCAACGTCAAATATGATCTTAGATCCTCAAGGAAGAGGACCCGAGCCCAGGAGCAAGAGGAAGAGCAGCCTCGAGAGGAAACATCGGCTCGGAAGGAATCAGCAGCAAAGAGGTGTATAGAAAAAGGTAAGAATCTTCTGAATACCCCCTTGCAGTCTAATGATCAAGTTCCCTCCTCTTCTATACCAGTTGGCCTCCCTAATGCTGAGCCAGTGTCAAAAGAAGTCAAGTCTTCAGTTGAAAATAGGGAGTCCAAAGAAGTAGCACTAGAAAAGCCCACGCCTGCTTTCAATTTGCAAAAAGAGCTTGAGAAGATTAAGATTCCTATTCCTCTGACTGAATTATTAAAACAGCCTGCATATCAGTCTCAAGTTACCTCTTTCATCCTTCCTCCTGAACTACCCATCGCACCTGATAGCTTGAATCTGCAAGAAGAGAGACCAATGGTAGTCTTTGGCCCACATGTCGAGGAGATAGACCCTTCTACTCCCCCTTTTTACGTGTCCCTAGTCATCCATGATCTGCTGCTACACAACTGTATGTTAGATTCTGGGGCTTCCCATAATCTTATGCCTTTGTCTGTCATGGAGCAACTAGGGCTGCAAATTACAAGACCATATAAAGATCTATATTCATTTGATTCTAAAAGGGTTAAATGCTTGGGAATGATTAAAGATCTAGTGGTCAATCTAGCTCAAATCCCAGCAAAGAGTGTGGTCATGGACATCGTGGTTGCTGATATCCCAGCCCGCTTTGGCATGCTGTTGTCAAGGTCCTGGGGTATCAAGATTGGGGGGTCAATCAAATTGGATCTAACATATGCTACTGTCCCAGTCTTTGGAGGTCAAGAAAGGAGGTTATACAGGGAGACCAGATTTGTCAAAACGGTAACCAGGGCTGACTGCTCAGATAATTCCCCAATTTATAACAAAGAAGGGGACTTTTCATGTTTCATGTTGGAAGAAAATCAGGATTACTCACATGAGACCCTTTTTGGTCAGGTTCAGGCTGAGCAGCCTAAAGAAGAGCAGGAGTCAGGAATATGGACTTTGCAGTTTGATGGAGCTAATTCAAGGGAGGGTAATGGAGCAGAAGTGTTGTTGATTTCCCCTGCAGGAAAATGGGTGCCACTTTCTTTTAAATTGGAGTATGAGGCTACAAACAATGTGGCTGAGTATGAGGCATTATTACTGGGGCTGCAGACAGCTAGGAACATGGGCATCCAATGTCTAAAAGTGTTTGGAGACTCTGAGCTAGTTGTAAGGCAGATTAAAAATGAATGTCAAACTAAGCACCCTCGGCTCAGAGCATATAGAAATGAAGTATGGGACATGATAGAAAACTTCTTTTCAGCATTTAACATACAGTTTATGCCCCGGGAGCAAAACAGAATAGCAGATTCTCTTGCGGTAGCTACCAGTACTTTTCAACCTCCTCAGAACCCACTCCTAAGATATGAGGTGGAGGTACGCTACAGACCATCCATTCCAGACAATATAAAGCATTGGCAGGTATTCGAAGATGATGAACAGATGAAAAGATTTATAGAGACTGTGGGAGAATTCTCCAATATGGAGATTGATGATAATGGAGAAGAAGAAGTTGAAAATATTGCTGAAAATAGATGGGAAGAAATAATAGCAGGTAGTAAAGTGCTGCAGCTAAGGGGTAATGTCATACCCAGAGGGTTGGTACCACTAGAGAAGCTGTTCAATAAAGATGACGTACCCGTGCAGCCAAATAAAATAGTAGAAGATAATCAAGTAGAAGATTTGAATCTGGGTACTTCCACTGACCCCAAAATTGTTAAACTGTCCAAAAAGGTCCCAGAAGAATACAAAGAAAAGTATTTGAAGTTGTTTCAATCTTACAAAGATGTTTTTGCTTGGTCCTATGAGGACCTAAAAACTTTTGATGTAAATATTATACAGCATAAAATTCCGTTGAAGGAAGACGCAAAGCCATACAAACAGAAGCTCAGGCAAATAAATCCTTTGCTCATTCCTTCTATTGAAAAAGAAATCAGGAAGCTGTTGAAAGCCAAGATAATCGTGCCACTAAGGTACTCAGAATGGATAGCGAACCTTGTTCCTGTTAGAAAGAAGAATGGAGAAATAAGGCTGTGTGTGGAATTCAGAAATTTCAATAGAGCATCCCTTAAAGATAATTACCCACTGCCTAAAATGGACCATATCCTGCAGAAAGTGGTGGGAGCATCCAGAATGTCAATGATGGATGGATTTTCGGGCTACAATCAGGTAGCTGTTTTCCCAGAAGACCAGAAGAAGACTGCGTTCACCACGCCATGGGGAACCTTTATGTATGCGAGGATGCCATTTCGATTGATTAATGCAGGTGCTACTTTTCAAAGGGCAATGGACATAGCCTTTATTGGAGAACAGGACAAGTTCTTGGTGGTATATCTTGATGATATCACGGTATTCTCAAAGAATGATGATGAGCATATTGTGCATTTGAGAAGAACTTTCGAAAAATGCAGAAGGTACGGCCTTTCTCTTAATCCCCAAAAATATTTGTTTGCATTAGACGAAGGAAAACTCTTAGGACATATCGTGACTAAGGATGGTGTAAAAATTGATCCTAAGAGAGTTGAAGTGATAAACAGCATTCCTTTGCCAAGAAATAAGAAAGAAGTACAGGTGTTTTTGGGGCGAATAAATTTTTTGAGAAGATTTATCCCCAACTATGCGGAGATAGTTAGACACATTACCAATATGCTGAAGAAGGAAAACGAAGTAAAATGGTCTCAGGAGTCTAGAAACGCATTCACAAGGATAAAACAGGCATTTGCCGAAGCCCCTGTATTAGCAGGACCATATTATAGTAAGCCATTTATGGTATTCTCATTTGCTTCACCTCATACCATTGCTGGAGTATTATTGCAGAAAAATGAAGAGGGATATGAACAACCAATAGCATTCTTCAGTCAGGTGCTATCCGATGCTGAATTGAAATATAATATACTGGAGAAGCAGGCATACGCCCTGGTAAAGTCCCTTAAAGCTTTTAGAGTTTATATTTTGCAATCTCATATTACTGCTTATGTTCCTGCAGCAGCTGTAAAAGACATTCTAGTACAAGGGGATAGTGAAGGTAGGAGGGGAAGATGGATTGCAAAAATTCAGGAGTATGATCTGGATATAAGGCCTACCAAACTGATCAAAGGACAGGGACTTGCCAAGATGTTATCTGAATCAAATCATCAAGCTTTGGGAATTAACCTGTCTGTGATAGCAAATGAAGAATCAGAAAAAGAAGAAGAGCAACATGGACTAGAGAAGGCTACACAAAAGATACATGTGAAATATCTGACTAGTCCTTGGTATAAGCAAATAGTTGAATATCTATTAACACTTAGCTGCCCTCCAGGATGTGACAAGGCTAAATACAGAGCTGTAAGGATGAAGTCTCAGAAATACGCGATTGCCAATGGACAGCTCTACTGGAGAGACCCTCTTGGCATATTACTTTTATGCCTTACAGAAAATGAAGTGCAAAATGTAATGATGGAATTTCATGAGGGGATATGTGGAGGACACTACAGCTGGAGGGCAACAACCCATAAAATCTTGAAGGCCGGTTTTTACTGGCCAAAATTGTATTCAGACACTTTTGCTTGGGTCAGATCGTGTGACAAATGCCAAAGGTTTGCGGAAAGACAGAAATTAGTAGCATTGCCCTTGATCCCAATTCATGTAAATGAACCATTTCAGAAATGGGGATTAGATTTTATAGGAGAGATACATCCCCCATCAAGTGGCCAGCATAAATGGATATTGACGGCCACAGACTATTTTACGAAATGGGTGGAAGCCATACCTACTAGAAATGCGACAGATGCTGTAATAATGAATTTTATAGAAGATAATATCATATCCAGGTTTGGTTGTCCAGCAAGAATTGTAACCGACAATGCACAAGCCTTCAAGTTTGCCAGGTTCGTAAAATTCTGCCAAAGATACAACATTATCCTTACTCATTCTACAGCATATTATCCACAGGGAAATGGTCTGGCAGAGTCATCTAATAAAACCCTGGTGAGAGCCCTAAAGAAGACAATAGCTGAAAATCAGAAGAACTGGGATTCTAAATTAAAGTTTGCCCTATGGGCAAATAGGATAACCAGTAAAAGAGCCACCGGAAAGTCACCTTATGAGCTGGTGTATGGGCGGGCTGCAGTGTTTCCTTTGCAACTAGCATTGCCAGTAGCACGTTTCATGCAAGAGAACCAAGAAGAATCAGATAATATGATCCGAAGAATTAATCAGCTGGTAGAATTGGAGGAGACAAGGAACCAGGTGGATCAGAGACTAATAGAATACCAAGAAAAAATGAAGAATGTCTTCGATCAGCACGCGAAGGATAGAAATTTTCAAGTTGGCGACCTGGTTCTTAGATGGGATGTTCGCAGAGCAGAAAAGGGCAAACATGCTAAATTTGATCCATTATGGTTTGGGCCATTCAGAATAGTGGAGCTGGGGAGAAACAACACCTTTACTTTAGAAAATCTACAGGGTGATTTGTTGGGTGCGCCCGTGAATGGCCAGTTCCTCAAGCCTTATTTTCAATTCTGATCTTGGCTAGGAACACCTGGTTGTATATACTGTATATGTTGTATATAATTTACTTTTGTTTTTATTTCTTCTTTTTATAAGGGAAAAGAACGCTGATATGTGCTTGAAGTTAAAGTGCAGGAGGATTCAAAATAAGGTGAAATAATTGATGGTCTCCAGATAATTTTGACATGTCCAGATTTAAGACACAGTCTTAAGTGCGAGCCGATGTTGTACATATTCATCCCCGCCGAAGCCTAAAACCCCACGACCTTGCTTCTGACGCTATTATCTCTGCCTGAACCAGATCGCAATAGTTCAAAACTCAAATTTAAATAATCTGGATGCGATATTGGCCATCCGATCTAGCTCAGATCGACGGTGCGGCAGTTAACATCTTTGGTGGGCCCGCGCGCAATCGATCGGCGGTTCTCATGTCTCCATCACTTTATTTACCTCCGATGCAAGCACAGTCGTTGATCTTGTTTCAAGATCGAACGGTCTTGGGTTGATCGCAGCCCTGTTTTCAATCGCAATCGGAACATAAAAGATGTGCCACTCCCGCTCTACCCGCTCTGCTTTCCGATTCCGATTTTCGATTCGGGTCCCACCTCCTGTGGCCGTGTCATCATGTTTCACAAGTGTACGCTGCATTCTTCCTCCACCATTCGTGTGTCCTGATGACGTGTCATGGTTTATGAACCCTTAGCCCGTTCATTCATCGTCGCCCCTTTGTTTTCTGCCTCGTCACTCTCCGTCTCTTCATTGTGTTCATGTGTTCCCTGTCACCCTGCATCCTCTCAAATGTCTCGTCTAAAATGTATTACCGACTTCCTGGCCGCTGTTGTAACCACACTCCATATCGCCGAGTCGTTTTTCTCTAATGATTTGCGGGTTTTGCAGGTTTTCATTTGGCCTTGTTGGCACTTTAACTTTCCGCATCCATTGAAAAATCTAGAGCATAACAAAGGACAGATCATACTGGCAGCAATTAAAGGAAGGAGCCGAGGGTAGGTGGGAGAGATGACCACCATTAAAGAAGACAGGGATGAAAACTCTCAGAACTCTCCAGATGCGTCCGCCCCGCATTAAAGATCCAGGATTCAAATCCATAGCCGAAGGCCGAGAGTACAGTACTTAAATCCAGATTGTTCCAAATCTCTTACAGCAGCAGATTTTCTTTCAGCCGCGGGCAACAAATTGTATATATTTTATTACTCCCATCTTGTATATAAGGAGATTTTATCTCCCAGCATTTATTTCTTGAACAGACTGTTCAGTACCATCATTTATAGCCAGTCATTCATAAGAGAAGGCGCGAATGTTTTCCGCCATTGGGTTTCAAACTGAGTCATTAATTGTGCCTCGTTTTCCTCCTCCTCGGGAAGTTTCTGTCTTCTCTATAAATACTCAAAAATAAGACATTGTAAGGGTTCCAGATTTCTGTCAGCAAACTGTGTAGCGAGAAGACTACTGTATTCATCTTGTAACATTTTTGTATGAAGTTTCAGAGCCCGTGGGGTCTCAGTGAGGAGGAGTTATGACTGTATTGAGGATTCTGGTCTTTGATATGTCACAGTATGTAACTTTTCTCATGTGTTAATACATCATCCTTTTTCATGCAAACTTTCTTCTTGTATCATGTTCTAGAATGCGAGTGGCTCACTAGTTTGCAGTAAGGATTCATCTTAAGTGGTGCCCTTTCTGGAATTAGTCAAGCACTTTAAATAGGCCTAGAAGTGATATGTTGTTCCATGTTCATTCTTTCCATAATTTCTGCTATATTAGTGGCTTAAGGATTCGTAAATTGGTGTGCCCTTCTACCAGTAATATCTTCTTATGTTTCCTCACTGCTTGCACATCCTAATACTTTATTTCTGTGATATATTATTGAATCGGCCCTCTTTACAGCAAGCAGTCTCTTAACTGTCTGATACTTTCATGCTAAAGTTTTACATGATGTCTTTACATTACTCCTATCTTCATATCAGCCTCTGAGAGAGAAATCGGACCAATTCAATCTAATTCAATTTCCTTGTTTAGAACAAGAGATAGTAGGTGAGTCCCTTGGACTGACAACCCAAACTATAAAGGACTCCTTGCTATATTAAGATGTCCTAGGCACTGGTCTATGGCAACTCTAGGCTGTCCCTAGGAGGGTGACAAAATAGATTTATAGAAAACTTCACTAAAATAGCATCTCCACTCTTCAAATTGCTTACAAAAGACTGTGAATTTAAATGGGATCCTGATTGTCAATCAGCTTTTGAAACTTTGAAAACAAGAATATCTGAAGCACCTATCTTGAGAGGACAAAATTGGAAACTCCCTTTCCATATTTCTACGGATGCTTCAGATACAGCTCTGGGAGCTGTGTTGGGTCAAAAAGATTTAGTTCCTTATTGTTGGAATTATGATGCAGAGTGTTGTCCTTGATGGCAACCCACTGAATGAAGATGAAGACATGCGACTATTGACATGTGTTGTCCTTGATGGCGAACCACCTGATGAAGTTATTCTTGACCTGATGGACTTGGTAAATGATGTAAATCTGATATGAAATGATGTTTGCTAGCGATATGATGCTGAGAGTTGTCCTTGAATGGCAACCCACCTGATGAAGATGATGGCAAATTACTTGATGAAGTTGTGCTTGATAGAATAGGATTTGATGAACTAAATCTGATGTATCTACAGTGAGTACAGAAGACAATGAAGAAAGGAATTCAGCTGGTGCTAAATCTATGGTGAAAAGAGTATGTCTCAAGGCATACGCGGATATGTCTAGGGGAAGTCGCGTATGCACGCGGGAAACAACGTTCCAAGTCGCGTATGGGCAAAAGCGCTCATAAAGTGCAAAACCAGGGGTAACGACCATGGTATTGACCCATTTTATTGGGTAATGATTCGTCTAAATGACCCCGTATAGGAATACCATCGGAAGTAATGTGGTTTTGGCTCATGGTATTGAAAAAGGGTAAACCTATATAAAGAGATGAAATTCATTGTGAAAATCATGAGTGTGGGAGCAAGATGTCTGAGCTTGAATGAATACTTCTCTATGAAGTATATCTGCATGGAAAGGGTAAAGGTTTGATGATAGATCTGCATCTATGATGCACCTATGAAGAAATGATGAAGAAGGGGATCTAGATCTGAAATGTACTTGTATCTGCTAGATCTTCTTATGGAAGGATTAGATCTGAAATGAGGCGAACATCTGTCTGAAGTAAAAGGGTAAATCTGAATTGAATATCTGATCTGAAGAAGTATGCTGCTCTTAATGGTTGAAGATCTATACGCTAGTTCGCCGCAGAGGAAGCACGTATATACGCGGCTTCGCCGAATAGAAAGCGCGTATGCGCAATGAAATGAGCTCTGTAATATGTACAGAGGTATATGCTGGTTTGTGTGAACGAAAGCGCGTATATACATGACATCAGTGAAGAGAAAGCACGTATGCAAACTAGGGTTTACTGAAGCATGGGGTATGAAACATCTGATCTGTTCTGCTGTATTACTGCTATCTGATCTGTGTTGTCCGAATTGATAAGTATCTGTTGGTGATGTATGTTTGAGCTTAAAAGTATGGAAAGGGTCCAGTCTAAAAATATGATGAAACGTAGCCTGCAAGTGGTGTCCTAAAGGAAGTTTTGGATCCAGTGTGAAAATTGATGAAACATGGTCCATAGAGGTGCTGAGGGTTGTAGCCTTCAGTCAGGGGGTTGTAGCTCCCTTCCAGGTGAAGCTGGTAAACGAGATCAGGGGGTCGTAGCTCCCTTCCAGGAGAGGCCGGTAAACGAGTCAGGGGGTCGTAGCTCCCTTCCAGGAGAGGCTGGTAAACGAGCGCAGGTGGGTGCCTGCGTGCTGGTCAAGTCTGCGCCAGCACATATGTTGTAAGATGTTTTCTCTATAATAAAATATTGAAGGCTGAGCAACTGCAGCGGTGGTTTTCTCCCGACTTGGGTTTCCACCTAAAAATCCCGGTGTTCATGTGTGATGCTTTGTGTGATGGTTTATTCTGTTGTTACTGCACATGTTTACTGATAACTTAACATCAGATGAATGAATATTGCAAAGAACTAAGCTAATAAATATCTGCATATTTAGATCTCTGCTAATACGCGAGTTGTATGAAGGATATCTGCGTGTATACGCGAGTTTACTAAAGGAAAGTAGCGTATGGTTTTTAGAGAGTGAAAAAGTAAAAAGTTTTGAATATGCAGTAAATACTGATTCACCCCCCCCCCCTCTCAGTATTTTTCCCAAAAATTGGTATCAGAGCGAGGTCCTTCTGCAGAAGCTTGATCGCTTGAAGGAGATCCGTTGCAATGGGAAGTCAAGAGGGAGTAATGTCTATAAAGCCACCTCTATTCAATGGAAGCAATCTGATATTCTGGAAGGTACGAACAAAAGCATATCTGCAAAGTCTTGGTGCAGATGTATGGGCAATCGTGGAAGAAGGTTATCAATACCCAGCAAGTATTCCTATTGATGCAGCAGAAAGGAAGAAGCATGAAATCAATGCCAAAGCAGCGAATGTCTTGTTAGGAAGCATGTCTGAATCAGAATTTGCTAAAGTGATGCAGCTACATTCAGCAAAAGAAATATGGGACAAAATCATTCTAAGCTATGAAGGATACACAAAGGTAAAAAGTGCAAATCTCCAAACTCTTAGAATTGAATATGAAAATTTGAAGATGCATAGTGATGAAAGTGTTGCCAGTTTCTTTCTTCATCTAGATGATATTGTAAATCGGATGAGAAATTTGGGTGAAACCATAATTGATACTACTCTGGTAGAAAAAGTCTTAAGATCCTTGACTTCAAGATTTGACTCTAAAGTTTCAGCTATTGAAGAAAGGCAAGATCTGCAAACTCTTACTATTGTTCAATTACATGGTATTTTGACTGCTTTTGAAATGAGACAAGGAGGTCCTTCTCAAATCAGAGAAGATGCTTTTAAAGTGTCTGCAAAAGGAAAGGAAAAGGAAGTTGTCAAAGAAACCAGCTATATATCCGAAGAAGAAGAAGCGAATTTTGTGAGAAAACTCCAACTAGGTACTGGAAGATTCAAAGGTAAGCTTCCCTTCAAATGTTTTGAGTGTGGAAAAGTTGGTCACTATGCTGCTAAATGTCCTTATAAAGAAAAACATGGTGAAGGGAAACAATTTGAAAAGAGGAAGAGTTTTTATGCAAATGAAGATGATGATGAAGTATCCAGTGAAGATGAAGAAGATTCTGACCATGATCTGAAAGTGCTCATGGAAAAGAAGCAAAAGAAGAAGGCTACTCAAAGCAAGCAGATACCTCAGAAATCATGTATAGCAGAAATTGAAGGAGATGAAACAGGTATTAATCGTTGTTCCTGTATTTTACTTAACTGTATATGCAAAGATTATGATAGTGAAAGTGAAGACTCTGACCAAGGTCTACAAGTGCTCACGGCAAAGAGGAAAAAGAAGAAGGCTACTCAAAGCAAGGAGATGTCTCAGAAAACATGTATAGCAAAAATTGAAGAAGATGAATCTGAAAGTGATTGGGGTCCTTTGAATAATCTTTCTTGTGCAAACAAAAGTGAAGATAGTGAAAGTAAAGTTGTGGATCTAGAAGAAGCTCTCAAGGTTAAAGTTGAAGAACTACAAAGTTCATCTAAGACGCAAGAATCTATCAACAAAGAGACGATCTCTCAAATGGAAAAACAAATAGAAATGCTGAATGGACAGGTGGACAAGTATCAAAGGTTTCATACTTATGCATCCAATCGAATTAAAGAACTAGAAGCAGAAATCAATGATCTAAATGCAGATCTCGAAAAATCAAGCAAGAAGAATGAAGGACTTGAAGTTGCAATCATCTCTCTACAAACAGATCTTGAAGCATCAAGTAAGAAGAATGAGGAACCTCTACAACCATTTGAAAAGGAAGGCCTTGAAGCAGAAATCATCTCTCTCAAAGAAGATCTGGAAAAATCAAACAAGAAGAATGAAGAGCTGCAACAAACATGTGAAGAAAACGAAAATTGGTTGAAAGAAGAGATTCTAAATCTGAAGGATCAAGTAGAAGATGGAAGAAGGAAAGAAGAAAGCATGACGAAGCAATGTCAAGCCTTGGAGGTTGAGGTAAACATTCTCCAAGGTAAATTAGAAGAAAAGGTTAAACTTTTGAGGTTTCAAGATAGTACTAATATTTTGGACAATATTCTGAGTAATCAAAGGTCTCCTACTATCAAACTTGGTCTTGGCTTCCATGAAACTGTTAAAGGAGAATCTAGCTCACAAGGAAGTGCTAAAAATTCAGAGGATGTCAATGCAAAACCTGAAGTGTTGAAACAGAAAAAAGGTCAACCAACAATGATGAAATCTCAAAGGAAATCAGTCAATAATGTTGAATGCTTTAAATGTCATAATTATGGGCATGTTGCAGAAAATTGTAGGAGCAGATCATTTCAGCCTCAAACAAACAGTTCCTACATAGAAAGGTACTCTGGTTTCTTCAAGGGATGTTGTTTTTCATGTAACAAGTATGGACATAAAGCAACTGATTGTAAAAGGAGGAAGATTAGAAATACTCATTATGATTCTTATGCTTATTTCTCTGGACACATGAGATGTTATTCTTGTAACAAGTATGGACATGTAGAAAAGGAATGCAGGTTGAACAAATATGAGAAATTGGATAACTTCCAGCACACAAATAGAAAGATCAAAAAAATCTGGAAAAAGATGGAGGACCGATCAGAAACGTAGGGAATATTGACCCTACTGCAGTCACCCGCTTCTGAAGCTTACTTCTCTGATTGACTGCAGGAATGATGTGGGATACATTATGAGATTTAGTAATGTATCGTCACAGGGGGAGCAATGTGTGATGACTCTCATGGTTGATTTGATTACTCTTGTTATGTTTACTTATGACAGCGCATCTGATGTGGAAAAGATAGGTACAGGAGGTACAAGTTCAGGAGGAGATAAAGGAAGATGAAAAATTTCTATGCTTCACTTTCCATACGCGGTTTAGATAAACAAAAGTCGCGTATACACGCGAGTTTCATCAGACACAGTCGCGTATGCATTAATGATAAGAGAATTTATATGATAGCTAAAGATTTGGAGCAGAGGCTCAGGGGGAGTAACAGTCTGATTGTTAATAACTGTATTATTGACTCTGTATCAGCTTAATTTCTCAGTTTTAAATAATGATGATATGATACTTGATTACTTATGTTGAAGATTATGGATGAGTCCTGTTTGCTTGTTGATAAAGAGTATTCGTTGATGAGATGATAGTCTTATAAATCAGAGATAAGGACATATCATGCAAAGATTGTTGATAATGACTTGCTGATAAGGGTATTTAGGTTGCACAAGTTAAGGAAGAGCACTGGTTCAGGGTGAGCAGCAGGTTGAATACTAATGATTGCATTGTTGGCAATATGACTGCTTATTCTTGGTTATTGTGATACTCATATGATGATGGCTTGGTACATGGTATATTATGATGATATTTTGAGCCTTGTTTGGTAAAAAGTATCTTGTGTGCTCACACATGGATGAGTTGGAAGTCTTATGATTCAGAGATAAGAATGGAACATGCAGAACTTGTTACTATGGTTGAGATCTTTTGCCTACATATGTTACTTCATGTTAAATCTTGAAGATCTTGATGATGTTGGACCACATGGATGATTGACACATTTTTGAAGATGCTGTTCTGGTATGATAATCTCTCTTGGAAAGATTGTATTGATGCTGCAAAGAATCTGAAGGCTTGGTTACTAATGTGCTTATGTTATGGAACCTATAGATAGATGATCTAAGATGAAACCATATCAAGCTAACTGATCGTATTCCAGGAAGCATTCAAATATCTCGCAAAGAAGCCGAACACCGTATTTTTCTCACGTAGGATCAGTTCTCGGTTAAAATGTAGCAGAGGTTGATACGCGGTCGAACACGCCGCGTATATACGCGTAGTTTATGCACGTAAACCATGTCTCCTCTAACCGACAAATTTTGCTCGAGTCACTTTCTCAGAGCCACTGTAATTCGCTGGTATCTCTGACATCGCCATCTCTGTGTGTCTCCAGCTTTCATAATTCTATTTCTAATAATGTTTGATAAAGATGCCTTGATGATTTGTTGGTGAAAGTGTTCAGGATGCACAAACTAAGGGGGAGCCTTAGTCATATGGAAAGAATGCTTGGATGCACAGATTCAGGGGGTGCATTAGCTTTACTGAGTATAATGCATTGTTGGCATTATGATGGTTCTGAAATATGTTCTCTTTCTTGAGGACTTTCTGGTGTTGGTCTTAAAGTTATATTTTTGTAATTTGGTGAAAAGGTCTTGTTGAGACCCATGATGTAAAAATTGTAATTTTCAGTCATGTAAGGACTTGTCAAATTTGTAAACCCACTTGGTTGGGTAGCTGAGTCAAATTTGTAAACCCACTTGGTTGGGTAGTTGAGTCTCATATATAAATCCACTTGGTTGGATATTTGATGTAAGTATGAGTCCTTGGTGATAGGAAGTTCATAGAGTCATGTACTTCATTGGAAAATTTGTTTGCAGATTCAGCATGAACTCAGGGGGAGCTTGGTCACTTCAGTGTATATCAGATCTACAGAACGCTTCTACCACATGAGGAGAAAAGGGGGAGAGTATGTTGGTTTTTGATCCACCCTTTGCCTTTGATGCCAAAGGGGGAGAGTGACATGGTGTTTGAATGAAGAGAAAGAATGATGTCAAAAATGGAGAGAGTGACATGGTGTCATTGTATTCTTAATATACCTATCTGTTGTGTTAACCAAACACCATCGTGGTTGCCATCAAGTCCAAAGGGGGAGATTGTTGGAAATATGATGCAGAGTGTTGTCCTTGATGGCAACCCACTGAATGAAGATGAAGACATGCGACTATTGACATGTGTTGTCCTTGATGGCGAACCACCTGATGAAGTTATTCTGAATCTATGACTCGGGTAAATGATGTAACTGAGCAGAAATGATGTTTGCCAGCGATGATGAGTTGTCCTTGAAATTGGAAACCCCACCGATGAAGATGATGTAACCATGACAGAAGTTGTGCTTTACAGAATATGACGCACTATGAACCAACTCATGCATCACAAGGAGCATTGAAGGCAATGAAGAAAGGAATTCAGCATGTGCTAAATCTATGGTGAAAAGAGTATGTTTCAAGGCATACGCGGATATGTCTAGAAGAAGTCGCGTATGCACGCGGAAAACAACGTGCCAAGTCGCGTATGGGAAAAAGCGCTCATAAAGTGAAAAACCAGGGGTAACCACCATGGTATTGACCCATTGTATTGGGTAATGATTCATCTAAATGATCCTGTCCAGGAATACCATCGGAAGTAATGTAGTTTTGGCTCAAGTAGAAGAAAAAGGGTGGAACCTGCATATAAAAGAGAACACTGCAAACTGGCAGAGTGTGGAGCAAGATGAAACCGAGCTGAATGCAAAGGATCCGAGGTGGCATTCATATGGAAAGGTACGAAAGGGTAAAGGTTTGATGATAGATCTGCATCTATGATGCACCTATGAAGAAATGATGAAGAAGGGGATCTAGATCTGAAATGTACTTGTATCTGCTAGATCTGCTTATGGAAGGATTATATCTGAAATGAGGCGAACATCTGTCTGAAGTAAAAGGGTAAATCTGAATTGAATATCTGATCTGAAGAAGTATGCTGCTCTTAATGGTTGAAGATCTATACGCTAGTTTGCCGCAGAGGAAGCACGTATATACGCGGCTTCGCCGAATAGAAAGCGCGTATGCGCAATGAAATGAGCTCTGTAATATGTACAGAGGTATATGCTGGTTTGTGTGAACGAAAGCGCGTATATACGCGACATCAGTGAAGAGAAAGCGTGTATGCAAACTAGGGTTTACTGAAGCATGGGATATGAAACATCTGATCTGTTTCGTCAGATATCGCTATCTCACTCATGGTCCACTGATAAGTATCTCGTTGGTGATGTATGTTTGAGCTTAAAAGTATGGAAATGGTCCGCCCAGAAAATATGATGAACTATTCATAAGTCATGTCCTAAAGGAAGTTTTGGATCCACAGAAAATCGACATGAAACGTGGTCCATAGAGGTGCCGAGGGTTGTAGCCTTCACTGTGGCAGAAGCCTCTCAGTGAGTGTAAACGAGATCAGGGTCGTAGCTCCCTTTGGAGAGGCTCGGTAAAAGAGTCAGGTTGGAGCTCCTTCCGTGGAGAGGTATCAGTAAATCCAGGCCACAGTGTGCCTCATGTTAGATGGTAGGAGTTCCAGACCAAGACAGGTGTTAAAGATGTTTTATAATAAAATAATGAAGTGTCAGGAATCATGTGTGGTTTTCTCCCGACTTGGGTTTCCACCTAAAATCCTGGTGTTCATGTGTGTTGCTTATGTGTGATGGTTTATTCTGTTATTACTGCACATGCTTACTATTAACTTAACTTCAGATGAATGAATGTTGCAAAGAACTAAGTTAAGTATTATCTGTATAATTAGATCTTTGTGAATACGCGAGTTTTATGAAGGATATCCGCGTGTATACGCTAGTTGGCTTCAGAAAAGTAGCGTATGGGTTTTAGTGAATGAAAAGTAAAAGTTTTGAATATGCAAGAAATACCGATCCACCCCCCCCTCTCGCATTTTCTCCCAACACTTTATGCCATTTATTATATCAAGAAAATTTGACTTTAATTAGTTGAACTATACGTGGACTCGAAATGAGTTTTAGTCGTTGTTCATGCAATCAATAAGTTTAGACATTATATAACAAAGTTATGAACTTTATTCATACTGTATCTATCTTTGCATGAATTAGATACTTAATGAATAAATCTGTTACTAATGGCAGAGTCCCTAATGGCAAGAGTGAAAAGATGGCTCAATATTAATGTGTTGATGTAATTGTGCAAAGCAGCAATGTTTCGATTTCTTTGCCTAGGATTCGTAATACTAAAGAAGATTCTCCCCAGAGAGGATAAGTTTCCTAATGAATAATTGTTTGGTGTAACTATTAAGACTCCTTGGTATGCAGATATTTCTAACTATTTGGTTACAGGGAAACTGCCTTCACATTTGTTCCCAAGTGAAAAAAGAAAAATTATTCAGGAGAGTTCAAAATATTCATGGATTTCTAACGAATTGTTTAAAACAGGGCTAGATCTTGTGATTAGAAGATGTGTCAGGGAAGATGAAATGTCTGATATCCTTAAGGCATGTCATGATGAACCATGCGACAGACACTTTGCAGACAAAAGGACAGCCTATAAAATCCTCTCTTTAGGATATTATTGGCCTTTCCTCTTCAAAGATGCAAAACAATATGTAAAAAGGTGTGACAGCTGCCAAAGAGTAGGGAAACCTACCCTTTCAAATGAAATTCCATTGCAAACACAGGTACTCATCGAACCCTTTGAAAAATGGGCTTTAGATTTCATTGGACCTATTAATCCACCTATTCACACAACATAAAGACAGGCATTGGTTTGCACTGACATGTTACTAAATGAAGAAGCCAAAGCATTAAAAGACCGTTTAACAAAATTCAACAGTTTCATTTTCTTTATGAGGATATTTTTACTCGCTTTGGTGTTCCAAGAGAAATTGTGACAGATCAGGGGAGCCAATTCACATCCAATTTGGTGGAGAAGTTGATGGAAGAATACAAAATCAAGCACAGAAGATCTACTCCTTATCATCCGCAAGCAAATGGTCAAGTGGAGTCCACAAATAAAGTTCTTGAAAGTATCATCACCAAAACTGTTCATCTACATAGAAGAGATTGGGCAGAAAGGCTTCCTGAAGCCTTGTGGGCCTACAGAACTACATGGAGAAATACAACAGGACATTCTCCCTATGAACTTGTTTATGGGAAAGAAGTCTTGCTCCTCATTGAGTTCCAAGTCAAGACCTTCAAGATAGCAGTTCAGTTGGGGATGGACTTATCAGAAGCCCAAAAGCATAGAATGGAGCAGTTGAATGAGCTAGATGAGATCAGACAAGAGGCAATTTTAAGAACTGATCTAGTTCAATATCAAAGAGATAAATGGCATGACAAGTACATCAAAGAGAAGAAGTTTCAAGAAGGAGATTGGACATTGTTATTTGATTCCAAGTTTAAATATTTTCAAGGAAAATTTCAGACTCATTGGCTTGGGCCATATGAGATTGACAAGATCTTTAGCAATGGAGCGGTAAGAATCAAGACCATTGATGAGCTTCAAACTCCTCTTATTGTGAATGGCCACAGATTGAAAGTTTATCATAAGCCACTCTCAAAAGAGGAATTTGTCAAAATGTTTCAAGAAAATTCTGCAATCAGGCTGGTACAGAAGAATTCTTCTTCTCCACCAGCCTAGCTTTTATTCTTTTCAGTAAAAAAAAAAAAATAAAAAAAAAAATAAAAAAATTGTATAAGCTTGAAAACCAATCACTGATTGGTAGTCTTATACAGAAAATGTAGGGTGAAAATCAGGAACACCTGACACCCTATATTTTCCAAAAAATAAAAAATCTCTCTTTCATTTCACAAGTTTTGTGACCACCCATTCCACTTCATTCCACTTCATTTCACTCCATTTCATTCCATTTCACTCCATTTCATTCCATTTCACTTCATTTTATCTATTTCATTCCATTTCACCAATAAAAATCTCTTTCATGACCATTTCCATTTAGTCAATTGTCATCCGTTCATTTCCATTCACCCAAATAATAGCTGTGTCAGTTTCCGCAGCTGACATCTGTTTCCGCAGCTGACACCATTTTCTCTAGCCAGAAGCAGATTCCGCAGCTACCACTCTGTTTTTCAAAAGAATGTACAGCCAGATGTTATTTCCACAATCATGAAATCAAATGCAGGTATGAGGACCAATTATGAAGACATGGGGCATTCAAGATATCAATGAGGAGCAACTAATTGAAGACCAAGGAAAAATGGCAAGAATTCCCAGGTATGAGTAAAAATTTATTTCAAATAGCATTTAAGCACATTTTTATATAGTTATAAACCATAAGCTCCATTATGTGCAATGATTGTATTGACAAACTCCGTAACCACTCCATGATCTCTGTACAATCCTCCCACAATCCTTGCATTCATTCTCAAACGGTCCCATAATTAAACCTCCAATCTTCACTGAAACTCCGATACTCCACCTGTGATGATGAAACGTGGTTGATTTGACTACGGCTTCTTTCAGCCGCATGAAATCCGTAGCCGTTGTATAAATGTGCTTACATTTACTCTGCAACCACCAAATTTTAAACACTGTTGGATGTGTTATACTCCTCCTATTGTTCTATTATTCTCACAGCTGCATTTTCGCTGTGCTCACGTAACCCTTCTCTGTTCCACTTCACCCCATTTCGTTCTCTATTACGCTACAGTTTGTATACCCATTCTCTGATATCTACCTACAGTCATCGTGCTCATTTCCGTTCATTCAGCCGTCCTACTTCCATTGAACCCTCCTCACGCAGGCAAGTTTTTAAAGAGCAGAAAGAAGGATGGGTAAATTGTTGAGAGCAGAACCACAGGGACCTAAATTCATGGAAGGATACCCGCAAGTCAGGGATATATTGAAGAAGGCAAAGTGGTTGCGATTTATCCAAAATTTTAGAGGCTACCATAAAGAGGTGACAAAAGCTTTTGCAAGGTCTTTCAATGGCCTGGAGGTAGAGATTGGAGACCTTAAGTTTAAGGTGAATGAGGCATCTATAGCATCTGCCACAGAACTTCCTCAAGAGGGTGAACGTTGGTTTAAGAACAAAAGCATTAGTGATGAAGCCTGGAGAATAATTCTACATAACCCAGGTATGGACATAACTATTTTTAAAAGAGGAATTCCTTTTCATGCTTTTAAAGAGGAATGGGCTACTTTTCTGCTAGTTGTTCAAAAATTTATCACCTGTGAGGGCCGTTTTGGGTCAATGTATATGTACCATACCAGATTGCTGATGAATTTTCTAGATAACCAGACCCTCAATCTGCCATACTTTTTATTAAATAGTTTGAAAAAGATGTCTGTGACTGTTCAAAAGCATTTAGGGGATGTAGAACCACATCTATATCACCATGGTCTTGTGAAAATTTTGATTGAAAAACAGTTAAAAGAGAACAAGGACACATGGGAACAATTTTTGATCAGAAATTTCTTTGAAGAACCCCAAGAAATTCTTGAAGGTAGCACATCAAGAAGGAGTAGGAGAAAAAGAACAAATGATGAAACTCAAAGTACTCCTACTACTACAATTGAAAGAACTAGTAGGGAAGAGAGACTGTCAAAAAGGAAAAAGAAAGAAACCAAGGGTAAAAAGCCAATAACATCAAAAGAGAGAAAAAGTATTGAGGCTATGCATCAAACCCCTTCTTCCGAAGAAGATCATCAAGTGTTATCTGAGAGACTAGTTCACCTTCAAGAACAGTCATCTATGGCCAAGAATAAAGGGAAAGGAAAACAAAAACAAAAAGACAGTGGTCCACAGTGTGTGAGAAGAAGTTCCAGGCTTAAGGGGAAGTTGAGGAAAACGCAAACGAAAGGGACCCATTTTATTGATTTGGGAGAAGAAACATCTGAACAATCCCTAGCTGACCATAATCCATCTCACTCTCAGTCAGACAGTGAACCTAGTTCATTTCATTCTCAGTCAGACATTGAACATAGTCCATCCCATTCTCAGCCAGACGTTGATGTGAGCCCTTCTCAGCCAGATTTTGAAGACAACTCTCCTCCACGGCATTTTGGGGACAACCCAATAAAAACGACACCTGAGATAGACCCAAAGCAACAAGAAGTATATGATTATATAGAATCTTTAGAAAGAGCAGCTACGGGTCCCAGTACTTCATCCACTCAGCCTCACACAACACAAGATGATCTAGTCCAATCACTGAAACAAGAAGTCTTTGAGCTAGAGCTTTTAAATAGACACATTAAAAATGAAAATGAGACATTGAAGGAACAAAGCAAATTGGAAAAAATCATTCATGATAATACCATGCTACATCTGGGACTATGGCAGAAGAAGAACAGGAAATTGAAGAAGAAATTCCAGAAGTTAAGCAGAGCACTGATTAATATCAAATTCAGATGCTTGATGAAAAAGCCCAGGATGTTAGCAGCACCAAGGAAGAGGAGGAGAGGACTGGATGTACTGGCTGAAGTGTCAAGGCATATGAATTGAAAAATGATTATCAAAATTTTGGTTGCATGAGGACATGCAGCACCTTCACAGTGGGGGTATGTTGAGTCTCAAATCTGCATCTTTCCTATATACCTTTCTAGACCTTTTTCATTCACCTGAACCTTCTAAGTCGTCAATGTCATTGCATATTAATTGTAAAAGAGCATCTAAAATGGTTTTTAACTATGTTTTGTGTCTGCTGTTTGATTTAGATTTTTGCTCATTTAGCTGCGGAATCTTGCCACTTTCCGCAGCTGCTGCAACTTTCCGCAGCCATTTTGTGAAAGTCTATGTTGCAGGTGTTTTCAGGCAATTCGAGCCACATGGGCAAGTCAGAAATGATGTGGACATGGATCGTGTCCTATTGGCTCGGGAAAATTCACCTAAGGAGGCTGTGGTCAAGGGTGGTCAAGTGGAAGTCAACCGTAGAGTCCCACGGTGATAGGACTCTGTTTCTCATCACGTGAAGATTTGGATGACTGTTTCTAATTTACGGGAGACACATCAACACCTGTACACGGCTCCATAAGCCGAATCAAACATCCACTCTTCATATATTTACTCCTCACTGCGGCCATGATGTTGGATCTCTGGACATGATGGTTCACGTGTCTCTATCAGCACAAACTTTAGGGAATTAGTTGAATCACCTTTGTTATAAATAACGCGTCTTCATACGCATAATAGTTAGCCTCCATATAGCTCTGTAATGTAATTACGTTGCCACTATGCTGTAATATCATTTCTCTGTTATGACTGCATTTTAATATATAAGAAGACTCTGTTTCCAAGCGTAATTCGTATTTGAAGGCTGTTGCCGAGGTCTGTGCAGAGGGCCCCTGCACACGCTAAGGTTTTGTGCATTACTATATAGTTTCTTGTTCTATTTCTTTAAGTTCATTGTGCCATAAGTCATTCACGTGTATATACATTATATTTTTCATGGTGTTTACGTTCCATCTCTGTCCATAATCTTTCATGCTTTACATTTTACTTTTGTCCATAATCCTTTATGTTTTATGTTGTTGTTAACTGATCAGTGTTCTTGTTTCAGGTTACAAATAGGCAGCCCGGGCATTTTCATATGTTTTTATAAATGACTAATGACATGGAATCAATATTGGTCTGCTGCTAATTTATTTTTCTTAGTTTTTGTTTAATTTCAGTACTGCTTTGTTTATTTCAAACTTCTGTACATTTGCTTCGCAGTTAGATTTAGATATATTAAATTGCTCATGTCATTGGAAGTACCTCCGAAAGCCATAGTCGGACTAATGGTGAGGGATTGAAGTCTGCGTGTGTAGTTTGATATTAGTTTTTTTTTCTGCAAATTAGATATCAGATTGCTTAAGTTGTTTATGGTTACCTCTGAAAGCCATAGCTGGACTAATGGCGAGGGATCAGAATATAAGTTGATGTAATTTGATTTAGATTTACTTTGTTGCAATTCTTGGATTTCTTTAAGCATAGTTTCTTTTTGTGTTTAGACAGCAAATGTGATAATGAGGCTTCATGATCGTAGTTTCACTCAAGTTTGTTTAATTAGAATAGGATGCAATTTCATTTTCTTTGAAGAATTAATTTTATTACCGTGTGTTTTAAAAATTCTTTTGAAGTTTGGAAATCATTAGAAGGACATCATTGTCTTCGAATATTTGTCTCCATACTTATTTTTTAGAATTTCATAAAAATCCAAAAACGACAAAAAGTAAGAGATAGGTTATCTTGCACATATAGTGCGCCACACTTCATCAGCTTATGAATCCCGAATTGATAAATTAATGTAGCAATTTAGGACACACTAAATTGACCAAACAATAGGTGATAGTTGTAGTATGATGATCGATGAATGTGAGTTGAATGTCGATTACGACATGGTTTTTAGTCTTGGTAAAATTTAATTTCCAATTGATAGATATGTTGTCTTGGTGTTTGGTACATATGGATGACATGTGTGTTCGATTATCGGTCAAAATGATTGTCACAACAAGGTAAGATAACTGGTATATTGCTATATTTATTTATGCGCTGAAAATTACGTATTTATGGGAGTATGATGGAGGTGATTGCATTGAAAGAGATTTCCATGAAATGTTAAAGAAGTCTCGAGCTGAGATTTCCTTTGGAAGTGTCGGGAACCATGGGGATTGAGTCATGGTGTTTTTTGCTAGTCATGTGCTTTTGGTATTTTTGATTTATGAGCTTGATTTGCAGTCTTCTTTATGTATTGTGCATAAATATGCCACTTTTTTGTGGTGTCATATTTCTTTTGTGTTTTCATGGTATTCTTCTTGTTTTCTCTTGTTCTTTCCTTTCATGTTTTGGAGAGTCTTAGGAATTGGTTGGGAAAGAGGAACTTAATGGGGCTTGGGGAGATATTTGTGGTACCCTATAGGTAATGAAAGACTAAAATGAAGCTCAGTGCATATATAAGGGCAACAAAAGGTAAGAATTTGACAGTCAGTTGGCTTGGTTCGGTTCATTGTGGTAAATGGATGGTGCCAAGTACATACATGAGAAAGGCAAAAAAAAAGGTAAAGAAAATGGATCTGAGGTGTTAGATGCCTAGAATATATTGGGAATTTTTGTTCTCAATATTGTTCATGTTGAGCATGAATAAAGGGAGTTGTCTTTGGTGAGCCCTGGTATTGCACCAAGAGTGTTGCAACACCCAGAGGCTAGTCTACTTTACTTTATGAACGAAAGGTTTGTACAAAATTGGAGGTGACAGTGTTATATACAAAACATATGCATTCTACTCATGCCATATTCTTCTCAGTTCTATGAGGGTGTGCTACAACTAGGGTTACTACTAGGATATGAAGTTTTTCACACTTCTGAATGAAAACTAATATTGAAAGTAACTCATGATAATTACTCTATCAGAAAGACAAGAAAATATTCTAGATCATAAAGCCTCATATAGATATTTGAAATAAAGGAAATCCACAATTAACCTAATGCAAGAAATAATGTTAAACTAAGTGGCATTCAAGATTTAAATTTCTGAATTGAATTTGCAGAAAGGGAAAATAATCTAGGCACACATGTTGAACCAAATGACTGATTGAAATCTATCCACCTCATGGTTGAATACTATGCTTAAAAATTCATCTATTAATTACCTAACTATGTTTGTAAATAACTCTGTTTTGCAGCAAGATCAGGAGGCACTAAGGTAACCTAAGAGGGTCTTGGGCTCATGGTGTCAAAGCTAAAGGTGTCTTGGAGGTTGTGCTAGGTCAAGATGAGGTGACATTCTTAGGGTGTTGTACTCAAACTCAATGGAAAGAAGATATTTCTTCCCATAAAATAAATCATATCAAGTAAACCCTGTGGTGGTATTCCAAGTGGTATTGTAAGCCCAAGTGGCTTCCACCAATCTGTCTACCCAATAATTTCTGCTGCTGCTCACAACCTTAGTGGCTATGTTCTCCAAGGATCTATTTTTCATTTCCACCTATCCATTTTCTTGAGGATGGTAGGCAGTGGAGGCCTCATGTTGTATCTTGTGCCTCCTCAGGAGGTTTTCAATGAGATGAGATGTAAATTGAGTCCCCTGATCAGTGACTACCTCTCCGGGTATCCAAACTTGCAGAACACATTCTCATTTCCTGGTTTATCAAAAATTGTTAAATCAAATGATGTCATAACAACAAACATATAATGACTCTAATATTAACATCAAGTTTATTCATTAAATATTTGATGGTTGCATGGTCATTGTGTGAAAAGGCCTGATAACGAGTAATATAATGCATAAATTTGTTTAAGGAATGGACAATGGCTAGAAGATTATTTTTTGTTATAGTATAAGTACGTTCAAATTTAGACATATTATTGCTAATGAAATATATGGCATAGGATAATTTATATTTTTACTGCCCCCACTACTACATTTGGCGGAAATTCCGACACTTGGTTCCGACGCTTTTGACCAAATGTCGGAAATTTTCCCAAATTTTTTCCATCCCGCCAGCAACCGTCGCTATACCGACGTCTATAGAAACGTGTCGCCATACCGACACCTAAAACCTGTCGCAATTGTGACGTTTGGAGGAAGACGTCGCAATTGCGACACCATGGCCCAAAGCATCGCTAAACTACTACATTTGGCGGAAATTCCGACACTTGCTTCCGATGCTTTTGACCAAATGTCGAAAATTTCCGCAAATTTTTTCAATCCCGCCCAAAACCGTCGCTATACCGACGTTTAGAGAAATGGGTCATAATACCGACACTTAGACAAAGTGTCGCAGTTGCGACGTCTGAAGGAAGACATCGCAATGGCGACCCTATTCTCCAAGGCGTCGCTATTGCGACAGATGCTTCCAAACGTCGCAATTGTAACACAATGTCTAAGTGTTGCAATTGCGACGTTTGGAGGCATCCGTCGCAATAGCGACGCTTTGTGTGTGTGTGTTGTGAGGAATAATTTCATAGTTCAACTTAATGGTTCATTATATAATCATGTGATCATCACGAATGATATATCTTAAAAATAAACTGAAAAGCCATGTGTACAAAATCGATGTATACTCTAGAGAGTGGTTCTCATATCACTATGTAAATTGTTGTATGCTACTTCAACAAAATTATAAGATAAACTGTAATACACATCATATATGCACCATAAAAATTGGTGCAGGGTAAAACCCACCTGCCACACCTCTGTAGTCGATCTAATTTTCTCTGTCAACTCTTCTAACTATGGGAGTTTCCTCCAAGGATCATAATACCCCCAAGGCCTGTTATCACCCTAGTAATTCTTAGGTTGTGGGATAGGGATTTTTGTAGTTAAGAACACCAGGGGTAACCAAGAACCGCTTTGGGAATTCAAGATCTAGCCTTCTTGAACTCTAGAGAGGGATCTCTCCGTATGATTTAGATTTGTTTTAGTAACAGATATTAGGCTAGCTATGATTGTGTATTTGGGTATGATTTTAAAAGATTGGTGGGAATAAAGAGATTTCAAGGTAAACCAGAAGGATCTACCAGAATATTGGGCAATGGATTCAACTCTCTAGGCAAGCAGAACTAAGAAATAAGGCTTAGAGATGCAAATGTGCTAAGGGCAAGATAGGTGACCTTCTAAGGCTATGTATAGGCTTGATTTGATGGAGTTGATGGAATCTGAGCAAAAGGGCACTTAAGAATCCTTAAGCTACAGATAAGAAGATTGAAGAAGGGGATCTAATTGGGAACCGTAGAACTGCCCATAAGGTTTTACGAACAGGCTATTACTGGCCTACCATCTTTAAGGATGCCAAAAAATTCGTGCAGGCCTGTGATAGCTACCAAAGGGCAGGACGCCCTGGGTAGTCTGATGAAATGCCTTTGAACCCTCAACTAGTGATTGAACCATTTGAACGCTGGGCACTTGATTTTGTTGGCCCTATTAGTCCTCCCTCAAACCAAAAAACATACATCCTAGTTGCAACCGAATATGCCACTAAGTGGGTCGAAGCAGAGGCAGTTTCAAAAGCTATAGAGGACTCTGTAGTACAGTTTCTTTTCCAAATCTTTGTGCGCTATGGTCTCCCAAGGGACATAATCACAGATGGAGGACCACAATTTGTAGGTAATAAATTAGCTGAAACATTGCAAAACTACCACATTCAGCACAAGATTACAACTCCATATCACCCACAGGCCAATGACCAAGTAGAGAGCACGAACAAAGTAGAAAACATTAAAATGCCAAGTAGAGAGCACGGACTATAGTTGTCTTGAGAAATTTTATTCACACTGAATACTTCGAATTGTGAAGTATTTATACAAAATTTTTTTTACAAAATATCTCAGGAATTGAGATAATGTTTTAATCAAAAATAGGAAAGAAAACTTAAAAAGAGGGACAACTGCAAAACAGTTTGCAAGCTGTTACCTTTTTACAAGCAAAAATAGAACTGATTATTCTAATTTGAATTGATTGTTGTTGTGCACTTTAACCCTGTATTTTTACCATTTGAGGTAACAGTAAAAAATGAATTTGCAAGTGAATTTCCTGTTTTTTATCCATTAAATTCACAGCAGATCTGTGAATTCTTGCCACTTTTCTGCAGAGGGGATCTTCATAGTCTTCAATTTTTTGTAACTTTCATCTGCCTCTATATAATTGGAAAAGTTAGGCTTTATAGTGAACATATGCCTGATCTCATTATCTAAAAAGAACATATTTTCAAAATATTGAAGAAGTATTCTGCCTATTGGTGATCCTTGAGGCAGTTGTTGTCTGGCTTGCTCTTTTGCATGATTTCTGATTTTTAGATCATAATCTTTCTGAGGCATTAACTTGTCATTCAATGCGTGAATATCAGGAAAACCTGCTTCTGACAATGTTTTGTATTTGGCTAAAAATCTTGAGATGGATAAATTCATGTCTTTACACCGGTCCTCTAGAGTACTCATTATGTTTCTTTTGTTCAGGACCTTTTTTATTTGAAGAATGGTTTCTATTCTATCAACAATTTTCAATTCTTCCAACTCTTCCCTGGTTTTACTGTTTAAAAAAGCTATGAGTTGGATTGCTTGGGCTGGTTTTTTGTCAATTTCCCTCTTATTCTTGTCAATCTCTGCACTAGCAACTTGAAGTAACTCCCTCTGTTCATAAGTTATCCGAATTGAAGGCCATTGAGAATGAATGCCATCAATAATTTTGGTCCATAAATGATTTTTTATAAAGGCCACTTGATCTGTGAGATTTACTTGTGCTTGCAGAATCTTTACCTGTTCTTGTAGTCGATCAACCCTTTGCTCATGTCCTCTAGAAGTAGTCAAGGCATCATTTTTTGGATTTTCCAAATTTTTAATAGTGCCTCTCAAACTAAGAATCTCTTTATCTTGGGCTTGTGGTGTGGTCCTCTGTGAGGATGAAGAAGAAGAGGCATAGATTAGAGAAGTAATTGGCACTGCAGTTGGCAGTACTCCGTTCGGTGCCAAGTGTTATGCCAAAGTAGATGGTATAGCAGTGTTTACAGTGGGGATCACTGTAGGAATGACCATTGGTTGTGCTTTTCTTAGTTCTTCATTCTCTTTCATTAGAGCTTCTATTTGACTTTCCATTGTTTTTATCTGACCTGTCATTTGATGTACAATCTGCTTTAAATCATCATTCTCTGTTTTTTGCTGTAGAATTTCTTTTGGTTGAGAGTTTTCACTCTGAGGCAACTTCAACTATTTTCTAAGAGCATCTATATCCTCATTTTTCTGTTTAATTAAGACTTTTTCCCCTTCAATGTTGGCTGGGTCACCCCCTGCTTCAATCACTATATCTTCTAGTGCTTTTATTCTTAAATTATTAGCATACAGTGAGGCTTTGTCCAACCTCATTTTATTTTGGAGGTTGAGCACTGTTTTCTCAAGCCTAATTGATTTCATAGTTTTACTGACAATTTTGGAATATAACATTTCATTATTGCTCCTATGAAATTCAATTTGATCTAATTCATGAATGGCATCTGCATCCAGTTCAAGATCTGTTTTGGAATAATCTGCCACTGATTTTGGCTCAGCCACTGTAGGCTTCAAGAATGACATTACCAATTTATTGGATGAATAATCAAATGCTGAAAGAAGCCTGTCTTTGTTTCCATGCTTTTCCTTAAGAAATCTAGAATGAGCTTGATTCTTGAGCTCTTCATTCTTCTCTTTAATCTGTCTGAATCTGATCTGAATCTCTGACTCTGTATTGTTAGTTTCCTGAGAAGAAGGAGGCAAATCGACAGTAGCCTAGTTTTCCTTCATGACTTTATCTTTTTGTTGTGTTCCAATTTTTACATTTTGAAGCTCTTCTAATGTTTGAGTGACTATTCTTGTTGCTTCATCATTTATATCAATATTTACAGCCTTATCCTTTTCTTCTTCTATTTACTTGCTTGTTTTACTATAAGGAGTTCTGAATTTTATGTCCTCAATAGTCTCAGCTATGAAACTATCTCCTTCTCTGTCTCTTTTATGCACATTATAAGTATCTTTGCTTGTAGAAGCCACATGTACTGTCTGTTCAATCTGTTTGCCTTTGCCACTGTCTACCTGTATTACCTGTACTGCCTGTGAATCATCATCAGATAGGGTGTTTGGCTCCCATTCAATTTTATTTACATATCTTTCAATATGGGGCTTAGGATCATGCAAGTAAACAGGCAACTTACATTTTACCCTTATTGCACTCAAAATACCTTGTGGGTCATACTTCCATGTAAAACTACATGGGAACTTTTACTCTTTAAGTTTGACATTTATCTCATTGGCAGCTTCTCTGTTATTCACAATGAATGGCCCAATTTGATTTTTCAGCTTAAATTGGGTCTTTTTCTTGAAATCTATGAAGTGGATTTCATCTACATTCAATAGTTGTCTCAGATATTCTAAAGCAAATATTCTTGTAGTAACAAATCTGGGTAACTTATATGGGGCCAGGGATGAGCCATACACTCTGATTTTTGTATGATTTTTATATAAATACCAATCTCCAGTTTTGTAGCTCTCTGATAACTGCAGAATTCTTCTTGTCTCATCATTGATCCTAGGGATCTCCTCTTTTTCCAAGAGATACATAGCAGGGGCTATAAATGAGTCATTGAAATCTGTAAAACTATACTCTCTGTTCCATTTCTTTAGAATAGATGACCAAAATACTACTGATAGAACTTTTCCTTCTGCATCCACTTTCTGACATTCAATTGGAAACTTATCTGTTTGATAATATAGGAAGAGGTGTAGTAGATAAGAGGAGTATCTGAAAACTCCTTCTTCTGATAATTTGGATAACTGATAATGCATATTTTCAGCAATAAATCTAGCAAAATTGAACTGAATGGATGGTGATTGACCAGGGTTTAGAGTTGACAGAAAACCTAGGATAGCCACATCAGTGAATTCATCACTGGCGTATCCTAGTATGAAGGAGAGCATTGAGACAATCCGTCTAGTTTCATCTGGGAAATCAACGGTGTCGAAAGGAGGATCTAACTTAGGAATATCAACTTGATTTGGACAAAAAGTCTGGTATATTTTGAATCTAGCATTGAAATCCAAGTCAAGATATAGTTGGGTTAAATCTTCTATTGTTAGGGAAGCAGAATTGGGGTCATGATTCATTTGCAGCATGGAATTTATCGACTCTTCAGTGATGTAAAACAGGGGTTCTTTTTCTTTGTTTACAATACATCTTTGTTCTAGCATATAATAGGCTTCGCATAATCTGATAAAGTCAGGAACAGAATGAGTGAGAGGGACAATATATCTAGGCAGATTGGATTCCCAAATTGGAATATCTTTGTCACCCTTTTCCATTGATTTTCCATAGCACCAATTATAGACATCAAGTAGGTTAAATTATACATTAGGGTCTAGTATTCTATAGTCCAGATCAACTAAAGGGTTTTTCTCTGGAGAAATGACTGGAGGCTGGACTGGTCTGACCACTTCTGTAGAATCAGCCATGAGTGCAGGAGTTGGTTTGTCGATTTTGAAGGACATAGGCTGAGGAATCTTTGCAGAAGACTTATTTTGAGATTTTGGGCCTCCATTCTTGGGGGTTACCTATTTCTTGGTCATTTTTAATAATGAACGAAGCAAGCTTAAACGGTTTGCTAAGTTCCTTTACGAGAAACATGGGTTTCTTGGTGAATTTCTACTGAAAATGGGGTTTCTGAGCAGGGTTTTTAGGAAATGCAAGGAATTTAAAGCTCAGAACGTGTATTTAAAATCGATTTCAACAGCAAAATGGACCAGGGTATGGAAAAAACTGCGAGAAAGGGAAATTAGGGATTCCAGGGAAATTTTGACAGAGTTTTCCCTGAAAAATGGACACTTTTTTGCAGTAACTTTGGTAATTATTTGAAATCGATAGGAATTTTGAAATCTCAGAGGGCAAATTCGAATAAAAGTACCTGGAGAACCAGCGGAATTCGGTTGAAGACGTTGCAGAGGTGCTCAGTCTTCAATTTTTTGAAAATGGCTTCGCAGAGGACAATGTAGTACTTTGTAATGGAAATTCAGGGCAATGGGCATCAAAAAATGGTACTGGTAGGTTGAAAATGGCTCTGCAAAGTTTCTCAGGGTTCAAACGGCGTGATTTTGAGGAAAACGGTTCTGCAATGTTTTTACAAGTTTAAAGCGAAAAGGTGAAAATTTGAATGCAAATAATAATTTTAATGTTATCCTTCGATGGTATAACCATAGTTAAATGACATTAAACTCGGGTTAAACGGGTGAGGTTTAGGGAATACCGCCAATGGTATTCGTGAGGGTAAATGGTGGTAAGCGGAAACTAGCTTTTCGAACGCGATACAACGTGGTGGCGACACGTAAGCGCGGGTGGTTTGGAAAAACCACCCATTTCGCACGGCTTTTCCAAAACATCAAACGATTACTTTATGAGCGCGGAAATGTATTAGCACCGTTGGATCTGGATTCAACGAGCGAACGGCCACGATGAAAAGGAAAGGTGCGGGGAAAAGGTAAGTTATCGGGTTCACTTTGGGCCATTGATCTTCGGAAACCGTCACTATACCGACACTTAGAAAAAGTGTCGCAATTGTAAAAGTGCGACACTATTGCAAAAGTGTCACAAGACCGACGGACGTCACAAGACCGACGAAAATGGAAATCGTTCAAAACGTCAGAAGAGCGACACTTATCGAAAAGGTAAAAGGTAAGTTATCGGGTTCACTTTGGGCCATTGATCTTGGGAAACCGTCGCTATACCGACATTTAGAGAAAAGTCTCGCAATACCGACACTTAGAAAAAGTGTCGCAATTGCGACACTATGCCCCAAATCGTCGCTAGAAGGCTTCCTCCAAACGTCGCTATTATATTTTTTACGAAGATATGGTAAGTAACTCTCTCTTGTTCTTCTTAGAAATAATTATATATAATTTTTATTTTTTTTTCAAAATAGATTAAAAAAATTATATGAGAAAAATTATTATTTCATCAATATGTGTGTGTTGTGAGGAATAATTTCATAGTTCAACTTAATGGTTCATTATATAATCATGTGAGCATCACCAATGATATATCTTAAAAATCAACTGAAAGGCCATGTGTACAAAATCGATGTATACTCTAGAGAGTGGTTCTCATATCACTATGTAAATTGTTGTATGCTACTTCAACAAAATTATAAGATAAACTGTAATACACATTATATATGCACCATAACAATTGCCATACAACTAATCTGTTTTAGGATACATGTGGCATTCTAGGGGTAAATTCTATACGATGTGTATATCAATATATTAGGTGTTGGTAAGTTTTGAGTATCTAAGAAATGATAAGGAATATCCATACATCATGATATTGTAATGTGATTATAAATTGTGTCTATAATTTCCATAAAATGTATAAATGATTTGTTTAAAAAAAATCAACACAATCAACCCTAAACAATGCTCATGATGTGGAATGTCATTGGCGAAAACAAAATGATGGTCACATGTCCCATTTCTATGGTAATGGTGATCATATATATGTTGTAGTGACACTTGATGAGTAATTAAATAAATCTCAGAGTGTGACTCATTGTGCCATATTTTTTTAAAGCATGATTTGTTTTCCTAGTTTTTACTAATTTGTTAACATATTTTATTCATTTGGAAAGATAATTAATGATGCTTTAAGTAATTAGGACCTAATGAGAGATCATATTCACATCTTCACTGAAATATATTGATAATTGTAGTCACTATATGGACCGCACATGCATGCTAGAAAAATTGAAATATAAACTATAATACACATCTTATATCTGCCATAACAATTGTCATACAACTTATTTACTTCTAGATACATATGAAATACTTCAGGTAAATGCCATATTATGTGTATACTAATATAGTAGGTGTTGGTAAGTTATGAGGATCTAAGAAATGATAGGGTATCCACACATTAGTAGTGCCCTGGTGAATTTTTTGCATAATTTTCTATTTGTTGTAATTTTGTTGCCTAGATTTGTTATAGATTTCAAATAATATATACAATTATCTACCAATTTTTCTTTATAAAGAAGAATTACAATAAGTAGTCACCTAAAAGTGAGCCATCTGAAAATATTGGTAACATGAGTAACCTGGTAAGCTGTAAATGAAAAGTGAATAACCTCCACTCACCAACAAGTGGCAGGCAGGGTTGGAATTTGGATTTCTCTTTACCCGTCACACAATTTTTTTTGACGTTTTGGTAATTATTTTTCTAGTCAATAAACGTTACGTTTAAAATTTTGCACTTCATTAATGACGTTCTCGTAATAAATTAACCCTTCACCAATAAAAGTTTGATTAAAAAAATTGAACACTCTTCCATTTTCTTTGGATTTTGGAGTGTGATATATCTGTGTCATGGACTTTTAATACCTAAAGTTTCAAGAGAAATAACTGATTCTTGTCAAACTAATATTTCCTCAATATATGCTATGTGTTGAAATTACTTATAGCTGATGTACAGGCAGCCGCCTTCCATTTCCAGCGATCAGTCAAGATCGCAGTATAACAAAAACATTGCAGAGAGCCGCTTGCCATTTTTGATTGATCAGAGTTTAAAAAATTGAAGGACAGTGGTCCCAGAACTGAAATTTCCGGATTTGAAATCTCACTGAGGCGGATTTAATAGAAATTCCGCATCACACTCAGCCGTCCGTACGAGTGCCCAAAATCGGACGCGGAAAATTCATAAAGCAGATTGAATAGAAATTTCGCGTCACATTTTTGATGACGTCAACAAATTTTTTTGGCACCCGAAATTGATTGAAGGAGAGTTTAATTTTTGGTTGACGTCCGGTGGTCAAAGTTCTTTAATGTTTGTTTTAAAAATGTCGTGCGTACAGGTCCATATATATATATATATGTTTTAGATATATACATCATATGCACAATTCAAAGCAGTGAGTTGTAAATGCACAGATAGAGTGAAATTTTAGAGTGTGAGTTTTGTGTTGAACTGTGTTTTGAAGCAGTCAAATTTTTTTTATTCCCTCAGTCAGAGGAGATTTTGTAACCAAAGTTTTGAAGTTTAATGAAATAGTTTTTACAGTGAAAACTCTGTTTCCAGTGAAGAATTTTTTTTTTATATTTTCTCTCTGTTGAAGAGGGGAGTTTTATTCTCCATTGTTGTTCTGGAATTTTAAATATTCTAACACTATGATCTGCTAAAAATTACTTCAAAAATCAAGTAAATCTTCCAATATAAAGAAAAAAACATGAACGGGCTTTCCCTAAATTGCAATAAATTTATGTTTATTATTAATATTGCATAATCTGTCTTATAAAAATTGCATAATCGGACTAAGAACAGATCCTCAGTGCATTTTTTATTTTTTTTGTGATTAAAAAAATGAGCCAAAGAATGCTAAGGCACTCAGAGAAATCAATCTATGTATTATTTCTCACAAAACATGTTGAGTAGTGGATACTAAGCGCTAGATTTTTTTCTGTCCTCAATCTCTCTATTAATTATGTCTATGTAGTTATAAGAATAACAAGCCAAAGAAATCTGAGGGTTCCAGAGAAATTAGTCTCTGTGTTCAGAAATTGATGATTACTGTTGACTAAATGTTATACCATTTGAAATTGCTGAGCGAAATTAATCAGGCCATGATGTACCATTTGTCAGTATCTATTTTCTCATGTATGAAAGTTTTTTTTTTCTAAGTAAAAGTAATTATATTAACAAAAGGAGTACAATACAGTGGGCCGAAGCCTGATCATTGCCAAGTGCTGTGGCATTTGAAACAAAAAACCATAGTTTGAAGATAGCCCTGAAAGAGGGACACCAGTCTGAAACAGTTCATTTGAAAAATCCCGCGCAGGGGAACTAGAAAATTGTAGTACTGGAGACCATATCGAAGAAAAAAAACTGATGCATTTTCAGAGACAGCAGGAAACACATGAAAAGGCCCGTGAGAATGGGCAGAAATAGAGCAAAAAACCAGAGTGAAGAGGAGGAACTATTCATCAGGAGGTTCGTAGACAACTCTGCACCAGAGTTCATCTGGTTCCCCGTCAGAATTATACAGGTCAGCAATAGAATGGATCACCTTCCCGGGAGGAGGAGGAGTAATCTGCGCCTCGCTCGCTTGCACTGTGTCCTGCCTCTCAGTAGGTTGACCCACCGCTTCCTTGTTCGCTAGGTCCTGCGTGGCCTTGCCCATCTGACCTTGCACGTTCGCACTATCAGGGTGCTTCAGCCCAACAAACTGCGCCAAATCCTGAGCCGCCGAGAGGCTGCATTCCGCCGGGTGAGAAATGGGAACAATTTCCTGAGACTCTTCACGAAAGACGACCGTAATTGAGGCAGTCACCCTGGGTTGATTGACAGTGTTGTTAAAGGAAAAATGCGCGGTGTGGGTTTGAGCAGGAGGAGCGGAAGGAGTGGGGGAAGCAAAGCGACGGCCCGACCGGAGAAGGCGCCCTCTAGGTTGACTGTCAAAGTGGGAGATAGACGCAGAGGAGGTGCCAGAGGTGGAGGGAGAGCGTCAAATTTGGCACGTCATGGAGCCTCTTCAGCAACGCATTCTCTGCCTGAGGCGCAGCATAGTCGCACTCGAGACAACAGGGCAGGGAGGCAAAAGATGGACAGAAGACTGAGGCGAGAGGGGCAATAGGGTGACAGAAGCAAGCTTGCAGGAACCAGCGTGGGAGAAGTGGATATTTTCTCCAAAATCCAAACAACAATTGAGATAGCTCCTCTTACCAGTTATAGTGCGAACATTAGAAAGCCCTGCTCCTGGAGCGCACCACAGATTCACAGGCGGGGGAACTCTGTTCAGACCAGAGGGACGTTCCATAATAACAACCCAGTCTACCGTGCAACTATGAATCGACTGCAATAAACCACCATAAGTATGAACTGGAGGCTGAGTCATGTCACGGCATGCGAATGTGTATCGAGGAGCGGGACTATGGTTTATTCGACCACCAGGAGTAAATGGCATTAAATGCCGATCAGTCGACATTAAGAGCACTCTTGTGGGTGGGCCAGTGGCTTCCCCTTATGCCACACCCCCATCCCATCACGTTAAACACTACCAACTTCACCCGCATCCGGGTTCTCATGTATGAAAGTTGATGTACCATTGAAAGTTTAATAATTCTATTGAAAGTTTAATAACTATAATAACTATATGTATATATGTATATATATATATTTTAATTTAATGATTAATAATAATTAAATTAAAATTCTTAAAAGACAAAATAAAAGCCTAATAATCACGAACTATTATGATAATTTAAAAATATAGAAATCGGGCTGAACATAGTTACAAAGATACCAAGAAAAGAAGAGTGCATGTGCATGATAACCTCTTTCTTGACAACCTATGAATGCCATTCTCAATGAAGACTCAAGACTCAAGTGGATTGGATTGTGTATCAAAATAGTAGGAATGAATCAAAGTTCAATGAATGAATAACTTGATCGAGAAAATTTGTAGGGAAAGGTAACTTGACTATCAATCTACTAAACCTCACTTCCATGATTAAAAAAACACCCCCACCTTCTCAGTGGTCCCATCATGGTCCACCTATTGAAAAACAACCAACAAATATTTTTTTTTTTTATATTTTTGCATGGCCATTGGACAATGATTTACTATGGTTTTCCTACTAAATTCCAATGGATGATTATTCAAAAATATTGAGAATTACTTTAGTCTCAAGGCATAGCCAAGAGTCTTACTGGATAATTATAGATTACCTCTCCATTGGATGATTGTACATTTTTCATCTACTTTTTCACGTGAATTTCAGTTGATGCTAGATCTTTGCCTTCTATTTCTTTAGTGAAGCTAAGAGTTAACTTTGATATTACATTAATAACTATACTTGCATGAATATCCATGCTTTTATACTTCCCCACTATGGTCAATGTTGATGTATGGCCTTGGCCCATTGATCTTACAATTAACTCACTATTCATATTCAATTTTCTCCAGTTCAGCCAATAAAATAAGGAAAACAGAAAATGAAGTCCTAATTTATCTTTCCAGTGCTCCTACATAATACAAATACTCTTAAAAACCAATTAATATATAAATTATCATCATTCACGCTAAAATCAGTTTGAATTTTTATAATGAATCTACTTACAATTAATAGATTACATTGCTCACAGAAAAAGAGATAATTTAGAACTATGATTTCACAATAATAAATTATCGGGCTCCCACAGGGCGATGAACTTGGTCGGATGTGACCCTTCTGCAGCAGCTCCTGAATCTGCCTCTTGATTTCATTGTTCTCCAGAACAGAGCACCGATAGATCGGTCCGTTGGGTAGCGGCGCACCTGGGGTCAGATCAATCGGGTGCTTGACTTGACAGTGTAGAGGAACCCCTGTGGGTGAGGTGAAAATGTCCCCGTACTCCTCCAAAAACTTATCCATTTGTTGTTGTCGTGCAGAGGAGCCTTTTCTGGAGGTCGTGGCCATAGTCTTCTTCTTTCCCTGGGGGCGGATCATCATAAAAATGAATTTCTTGGTTTGGGAAATGAGCTTATTGCATTGTTTTGAAGTAACCAAAGAGATAGTAGCAGGAGGTGGTACCTCTGGTATCCTGTACAACTTATTTCCCAAAGTAACAATAACAACACAAGGTCGAGACTCATACACCGCATGATGCTTCCACAAGTATGGTTGTCCTAATAATACATCAGAAACATCAATAGGAACAGCGTCGCATAATACCTCATCCGTGAAGGGCTTGATGCTATAGGGAAGGCGACACTGCTGGCTGACACAGAGATCTTGTATGGATGTGGGTGAGCTGTGGTCAGCAAGCCCAACCGCTTCACGGCATCTGCCGAAATGAGGTTCTTTTGGCTCCCATTGTCGACAATGAACTGTACCGGGGAGCCCTTTACCCACATCTGGGAGTGGAAGAGATGTTCCTCCTTCTGGATCTTTGTAGTGGAAATAGTGGCATTGGGCTCCGCATCAATAATCTGTTTGCCTTTGTCATTCCCCTTGTTAGGTTTTGATTCAGAGTCAGAGCATGCATCTGACTCAGAAGCCCGCATCTCGGCCACCAGCGACTGCTTGGCTCGACACTCACTTGTGTTGCGAGTGGAGCTCTTAATATGGAACTCACACCACTTTCCTGTGTCTTTCTTTGGCTTTGCAGTGTTGTTCTTTCCTTGTGGCTTCGACATGTTTTCTTGAGTCACCGTGCCTTGGCTTTGTCCTTTGTTCTGTGGTTTGGGAGCACCTTTCCCTTGCTTTTGATTCACAGATCCAAAGTCTCGCTTCTTCTGTTTGAATTTCTTCTCAATCTTGGCAGCATACCGGTATGCCGTACCAAGCAAGGAGATGTCGAGGAACTCCATTACCTCCTAAATGTATCTGTGAAGACAACTGCAATACTTTAGCACCAGATGTTTCTCTGAATCTTTGATACCCAACTTGGTGCGCAGGGTATGGAATAGATTTGTCAGCTCATGCACATCTTGATCCCTTTGTTGTCGTAGCATGGTCCATTGTATGTACTTGTCCTAATAGCTCCCCACGGGATAGTATTGTTCCTTGACAGCGTCTCGGAAAGAATTCCAAGTGGGTACGACTGAGAAAAAATAGGGTTCTGTCTCATCCTTTTTCTCATAGTGGCTTTCTCACCAGTCCTTGACATGGGGGGCAACTTTGAGGAGTGCAAAAATAATCTTCTCCCTATCGGAAAAGTCATGAACCGAGAAATATCCTTCTAATAGATTCAACCATCCATCTACGGCATCTGCATCTATTTGACCCTCAAATATGGGAATGCCAAAATTTACTTGTACCTTAAAAGGAGTCACACCTCCAGAGTGGCTGCTGGATGTAGATGCGCCACCAGTGGGCAGCCGTTGAAGGATCTGGGCAAAGTTATCCATCATCGCGTTCCTTTGTTTTTCGAGGGCCTCCTTGAGAAATATTTTGATAGGATCTCTTGCTCCCTCATCTTTCTTTTCGTCCCCCATGGGCGTCCGTCGGGGTTTGCGAGGCTGATCTTGCAAAGGTTCCACCAGATTGAGCCCTAACTCCTTATACCCCAACCTCATTGGGGACATGCAAAGAAGGATCGAGAAAAAGCAGACCACTCTGATACCATTGATTTGGATTTATGCAGGAATGCAACAGAATAAACACATAACCATAAATACAAAGATGCAGTGGAAATAACACTTCATTTTATTAATATCAAAGAACTGAAATTTTCTTATAGACAGAATGGAAATAAAACTATCTAGGGTGCTGGTAGCTATCTCTGAGGAGAGATGAGGCAGCTACAGGCCTCTGAACTGAGTTACAATGAGGCTCGAGGGCCTATTTATTATTTAGAAACAATGAAGAACCCTAAACATAAAAAAACCAAACCCTAGGAGATGAAGTGCCAAAACTATGGGCCTCGTTTGGGTAAATTGGTGTTTCAACTTCCCAGGGACGTAACTTTGGCATACTATCTCTGTTTGACGCACATGATACATCATTAGAAAGATCTATCCGAGGAATAAAACTTTCGCCACGAATAGAATTCCAGAACGGAATGATACATAATGATATTCGCTAGAGGCGCGATG
This sequence comes from Pinus albicaulis, assembly GCA_034641835.2. Classification (NCBI taxonomy): domain Eukaryota; kingdom Viridiplantae; phylum Streptophyta; class Pinopsida; order Pinales; family Pinaceae; genus Pinus; species Pinus albicaulis. Next base: position 260,419 of record JAXQQM020089934.1, read on the forward strand.
CCCAAAAAACGTCGTTTAGGGCCTCAAAACGGCTCCAGAAGTTCAAGACCCGAAAAACTGCTAAAAATAGTAAGTTGTGCCGAAAATGAAAAACTGAAAGAGACAATGGTGGGGCCCCAAGTGGAATAGGCAGGTGGCCACCAGTGTCCACTTGGATCATTGAGTGAGCCAAAAAAGTAACTTTCCTTACTTTTTGAGTACAGCCTTGCAATTGCGAAGAGGACTAGTGTTGTAAAATTATTGGTAAGTGGAAATTAAAGGGCGTAAGAACGTTTTTGAAAAAATTTCAAACGTCAAAATTAAGTCTTCTATCCTTCCTAGCACCTCATGGAAAACGGGAATCCGCAAATTCTAGTCGTCAAATATGTGCAAAATGCCTTATGACGGGCAAAATGGAGGACTGGTCCTATGTTGCTACATGAGTTAGGGTTTCATGTGGCAACAGGGAACCTTGTATAGTTTTTCAAGGATAAGAAAGGAGAATATTGTCAGTTAATCATCACATGAAACTTCATCACCATTTGAAAATTGTGTCCTAATTTGAAACAATAAGACTACCCAACTATTTCATTATTTAATTTTGATTGTGTAATACAAAAAAATATCCTAGATAACTTAAATAATGTAAGAACTTTTGCAAAAATTTAGTGGAGAGAACCTTCAATTACATTTATTTTGAAGTTCCACTTGCATTTTAAGCCATTGTAATTAGTATTTCATGGCTATCTAGTAAAAATTTCAACCTCTTGTAGAAATTTGTTTGTCACTTGTATTAGAAATGCAAAAATAAAATGTAAATAAAAATGATTTGAAATGCTAAAATTCAAATGCGCGCTACATAAAAATGATTTTTTTAAAAACTACATTAACATCTGATATCACGCGCGCATTCGCCCTCAGCATTCACCCTCAGCTCTTGCAAAACAGCATTTTCTCTCAGCATTCACCCTCAGCTCTTGCAGAACAACATTCGCCCTCAGTTCTTGCAAAATGGTAAGTTCTTATTGCAGGCCCTTCCTCCTGTAGTAGGGCTGACCCTATTTGGGTTTTTTTGGAGCCTCTGAGAATACAAAGGTTGTGATTGATTACGGGGCACTGCCTATATTTGTGGAACTTCTTGCCTCTGGGAATGATAATGTTCGAGAATAGGTAGCACGTTCATTTTAGAGGCATAAAATTATTCTTCCCAACTATCTTTATACATCTGTAATTTTGGAATTTGATTTAAATAACTACTACCCAACTTTGAGTTCAACTGGTGTTCGTGTAAGGCTGTTTGGGAAACTTTGAGTTCAAATAGTGTTCGTGTAAGGCTGTTTGGGCTTTGGGAAATATTGCTGGAGACTCTGCATCATTTAGGGATCTTTGCTCCTCGCTCATGGAGCTCCGAGGGCGGTGTGCTTGCCCAAATAATTATACTCTGCCATAATTTCAATGATGCAAAATGGTACATGGGCCTGGCCAAATTTTTGCCGTAAATCCCCAACCACTATTCGAACAAAGTTAACACATTTTCTTCGCCTTCTTCTTAGCTCTTGCGTATACCGTGGATTTTTTTTTTTTTTATAGATCTTGGTGCTTGGTAGATTTGAATATAATATGACCTAGGCGCTTGTTCATTACAATGACCTCATCATCATGTTTTAGAAAATGCTCAGAAATTTGGGTTTCACAAGGGGATTACCCTTGCTTGCAATTATCGATTATCAATCACATTCAAAAAGTCTTTCATAGCATTGCCGAGTTTTGTAGGTGAATTTCCGAGGCAATTTCACAATATCTCTAATCCAAATTTGTCTCGTCCTTTTCAATACCTACGCTCAGAATAAAACCGAACAAACAATCTAGTGGCCAATGGCAACAACAACAACACCTCTCGTTGCAATGCCCGCAATTCACCCTCTCTGGACGCATGAATGACTATGGCACCCTCTTTTTTGAACAGTAATTAGAGTCAAGGTACTGCTCTTACTAGGATCGTGGAATTCAACATCCAAAATAGTACTAAATTCCACCGCAATAGTATTCCCCACCGAGGGCAACAGCTCATTGAGACCTATTGGACTCATCACCCCCAAATAGCCTCCAAGGCTACCCGTAGTGATCATCTAGAGCAATAACAAATGCTCATCCATCCCGAATTGAAACAAGAGCAGACCCACATTGGTTACGTAAAAGGAGAAACAAGTTTTGAAAGAAGAAGAAACTTTTTGTATTAGGTCCAGAATCTTAATTAGTCTATTGTACAATGCCCTACCGCACTTCAACTAGTACTCCCAACTCCATGCTAAGGCTCACCGTGCTACTTCGATGAGCATCTTAACCCGAAGTTTGATTCCAAAAAAAACCCAAGTCCTCGTTTCTATGCCCAAGACCGTTACAACGAGTAGAGTTCGAGCGAACAATTTGGCCAATAGGGAAGCAAAAGAAACATCGCAAAATGTTCGCTAGACCGATAATTTTCTCGTGCTTAAAATTCAACTTACGTTAAAAATGATAATATAAAACACAACCAATCGACAATGGAATTTGTACATAAGGATTTATAATCATTGCAAAACCCTCTCCAAAGCTAAAATAATTCCGTTAAAGGCTTTAAGATTCTACTAATGAGCACTTACAACACCATAGCAATTATCACAATGAAATTTGCCGGAAGAAGTCTCTGGTGGCCAGCTTCTCTACATTTCCACAAAGGGAAGCAAGAATCTTGCTATCTCTCATGATCCGGTTCCGAGGTCAAATCCTTTGCTATGGTCGTCTTGTTCGCTAAATGGGATCCGTCTTAGCTTTGCCTCTAGTTCTCATTTAGGATCGTGGCTATCTGATCTTTCTCGTGGCTTTGACTATACAAACTTGTTCAATAGGAAAATGTTGACTCGCTATATATAGGAGCTTCAATGGGTGCTCTCAAACACTTTTGGGCAGCTTTGTTTTGTCTCTCTCGATTCAAGGCAAGAACGATGTTGGCCTTGGTTTTTTAGTCCTTGGAACTTAGTTTCATATTTTCTCCATCCTATCCCTCAGCTTTTCTACCGAGAAAGACATAACTTCACGATATCAAAATTGACTATTTTTGGCCATTTATCTTTAGTAATATAATGCCTCCTTACTTGCAGCATTCGTACAGATTCGAAGAGCACTCTCAAGTCAAGTATTCGCACTAGCATAACTACTACATTAACCGCCATGCTCTAATATTTATATCAACCATAAGAATTTTAAGGTAGTTCCACGTTTGTAGCTGCATAATGCTTCTGGACAAATTTTCTTATCATAGTGGTACACCCCGTTCGCAAGCTTATCTTTTATAAACCTCCAATTTTCCAAACGTAGTGAGAATATAGCCATCTGAAATTTTGGACAAATTTGTTTAGTATTCCCATGTAAAATGCATTAAGAATAAAAAAGCCCACAATTTGTAAAAATCCCACAATTTTGTAAAACAACATTTTGTAAAAAGCTCACAATTTGTAAAATGCCCACTTTTACTTTCTTTTGCTTATATATTGAGCTCCCATTGAGTTCAACAAGTCTTGGTTTTCTGGCACCATCGTAGAGATTTATTGTTTTCTTTATAGGATAATTTGCATCAATGGAAGAAAACATTGAGCTGGAAAAACAATTCAAAAGGGTGAAAGGGTGATGGCAGTAGTGCTTATTTCCCTTGTAAAAAATGTTGTATGAGAAATAATGTTAGAGTTTTAATAGCAACAACAATGCGTGCATTGTAGGAAATATGGGCAGATTGATGGTGGATCAATGACTATCATCCCGTGGTAATTAATTATCTATCTTCATTTTGATTATATCGTAAAATTTTATATTATTTTAATATTTTTTATATGCGCACTAATGTTTAATTATTAATGTTTGTAATTTTCATGCTGCACAAATGCTTGCCCCCCAACTTTTGCGTATGATCAACCAACTTCAATTTAAAAATAGTAGTAGATTAGATGATGTTGCACCAAGACAAGAGAATATTATACAATATTAGTATTAAAAATGATGTTGTACAAGGTGAAGAACATGAAGCAAATGATGAAGGTAATTTTAATGATCCCATGGAGGTAGATCATGATGACAAGAATGAGACAAGCTCACATTAATGATGGGACAAATCAAATGCTCCAAGACTTGTATGGTGAGTCGAGATGATGATGGTGGAGATAGTAGTGATGGTATTTATGATGTACCTCTCGATTGAAAGGTTAAGTTAACGACTTTTGAACACTCAAAATGCAACTCTTCTCCAAGTACATTGTTACCGGTGAACTTAAAGGTTATGAATAATTTGTCGAATGACAAAGGACACAACTCCTAAGGTATGAAATATGTATATATGATCACATATATGTAAATGTTGATTATTTTCCCTTTTTTTAGTTGTAATAAATGTGTAAAATAATAACTTATATATAAGTTATTATTTTTAATATTTATTACAACTAAAATAATCGTTTACATATATAAAATACATATACATATTGCATACCCAGGAGTTAAAACATACATCCGTTCGAAATTATTCATAATTTTAAGTTCACCAAATACATTGTCAGAACTTAACGTTATGAATAATTTGTCGAACGTATGTATGACATAACTCCCAAGGTATGCAATATGTATATATGATCACATATATGTAAATGTTGATTATTTTCCCTTTTTTTAGTTGTAATAAATGTGTAAAATAATAAGTTATATATATATATATCATAGTTATCAAACTCGCCTTGTCAGACGGCCGTTGGAACCTACTTTTGCAACTCGGTCAATAGCCTATTCTCACCTCGTTTTGGCCGGAAAGCACCGACCTAACTGGCATCAGCTTACAAGGAACCGCGCTTATGCATAAACCGGTTAGTTCCGTACTTAATCGTCGGTTAGGTGCTCCTCCTCCATGAGTTGCAAATTTCGTTGTCTCCCTCCATGAGTCGCAAATTCTCTATTATACTAGCAACAAACTTGTCTAATAACTCATACTCAACACCTTATAGTAGCAACAATACACATGATGACCGATAAATACAAGGTCAAGCCAGCATAAAATCCCCCGGGTAGCATGCAACTCATCAAGTGTACTTGATGACACCGTTCTCAAACGACTGCCAGCAACCTTATTTCACACCGCCTAGAACCGTCGTACCCTCTCTCTCGCTCACACATAGCAAGAAAGATAACAAAACCTTTCACACAAAAGATACAAGCAATTTGATCATGGCATCAAGACCGATGCAAATGGTCTCGACGCGCTCAAGGGACAACAACATACAACCTAATGAAAATGTGACCCGGCAATAATAAATCGACCACTAGAAAAATTCCCCGCCTTTGGAAATGCAATTAAACTCACCGAGTTTTCCGGGTTTTAATGAATCTTTTCGTTGATAAATTTTTCAAACACATTGTGAGCGTACGTCAAGTTGTAATGCTTCAACTTGTTACAAATAGCACTAATAGTGGGTTTCATAAACCAATTCAATACCTCTAAGTGTCGTAGATGTTTTTATATAAATTTATCGGGCAAGCAAACATAGATAAGGAAGAATACAATATCTTCAAAATGTCGGTCCGATATATATATATATATATATATATATATATATATATATATATATATATATATATATATATATACCGAACCCGTAATTGTCTTTATACGACATAATGAATTGACAACAGATTCGAGCGTGGTGGACAGATTGTATATTATAATATTAACTCGTAATAAAACACAAGAATAATATAAGAGAAACCCATACATTACTTCAACAAGTTTTCTATGTATTTTTCGATGATATGTATTGCATTTCCTACCATTTTGATATATTCAATTTTGCATGGTATATAAATGACAAAATTTTCATATTTTGTCTCTATTGGCTTGGAATCATGGCTTCGCAAAACCTTAAAAAATAGTTTTTATTTATTTATTTATTTTTCATTTTATTAAAAAATAATTATTTAATGTATTTTTTTTAAACCGGTTCATTGAGATCCGATCGCTTACCGGTTAGGACCAGCTCCGGTTCGAAATCCTGCCTAATAGCTCCACCGATCCGCCCACCGGTTCTGGTTTTAATAACTATTATATATATATATATGATTAATAATCTTTACAAGACACTACTTTTTGTTTCCGTTGTAGATTGTTGGGTGAATATTTGTTACCATCGCCAAATACTTACCCCAACATATCGACATCTACGTATATTATGAAACACTTTGAATGGAATATAACACTATAGATGCATGTCCTAAAGATCATATTATATATTATGGAGAACATGCGTTGAAAAATGTATCGTCCGAAATGTGGTACTAGTAGATATCGAACAGAATAACTAACCAAAAATGTGTCAAAAGGTTCTTTGTCATATTCCCATAATTCCACGTTTGCGCGAATGTTCGTGTAACAAGATAGCACAGCTTTATGGATTACCATGCAAAGAATATAAGTGGAGATGGTGTTCTTCGAATTCCCGTATGGTTCTGCATTTAGAGAAATCGAGGAAAAATATGTAGATTTTAAAATGAACCTCATAATGTCAAAGCGATTGGTAAATTGATGGTGTTAATCCATTCACGGGAGAGCTTAGGATCTACTTACTCGCCAGGCCTATTTTCGTTATCAACAATAACATTCCTCCTCGGATGTCAATAAAGAGGAGCACATAATGTTGACTATGATTATTCCGTATTTTTGATACATTATTTCTTTGAATGTAACATTTTCATTTCTCTCGTTGTTTGAATAAATATATATTTTATTTACTTTCATTTACTTATATATACATATATCATGGGAGTAATTATTATGTTCCGTAATTTTGAACAATTAGGTAAGTACCAGGTCAAATATATGAATGTATATATTGAGCTCTCTTATCGATGAGCTAATACGCTTATGGCATGGCATCACCATATATGACATCACTAAGTCAATCAAGCAGTAAGAGATTTCAATGTCGTGGAATGCTTGTATGGACAATTCATGATGCCCCCAGGACTAACACATATTTGTGGTATGTAATATTTCTTACCGCACTTAATATGATACATAATTATCTAAATTAGATATACCATATTTCTATGTTTTAAAAAATGATCTCATAGTATATTAATTGTTATTGATCCATCTATTGCAGGTCTTCAAACAAAGGTTAGATTTGCATGTTCAGCTTGTGGCCCTAAGATGAAGTATCGTCATTCACCGACTTAAAAAAGATGGTGTTCGATGAGTTTAGGCACTTCCTCCCTAGGAACCATAAGTATCGTACTACCGAAAAACATCTTTTCAATGATAAAGAAGAAACTAGATTAAACCACGAAGAATGACAATTTCAAATTGTGGATGTTGGAATACATTGTGTAATTAATAATCATCGAGTACCGGGTACGTAATGTGTGTGTGTATATATATATATATATATATATATATATATATATATATATTATTTGTTTAAGTGTAATGTTTGGAATTTTTGTTTTAACTAATGAATTTATTTTATTGTATTTTATAATTAATATTGTTCTGATTTATTTTATTCTTTGATATCAAGGTCATCGCCGCCGTGAAGGTACTAATATTGTACTTCCAATTGAATGAAATGTTATCCTTCTCAATTCGGCGTGTTTCCTACTATGAGGACCTAAAAATAGCTCATTTGTTTGATACAATGCATGTCGGGAAGAATGTGATGTAAATGTTATGGCGAACCACAGATGGTGCACATGATAGAGATAAAATTGACAAAATTTTTGCCGACATTGAGAAATCAAATCATGCAATGAAAAGTGTGATCGACGGATCAAATAACAATGGAGGCTCTAAATTATAATAATATTCCATGGTTATTGGGTCAGAACAACAAAAAAAAAAGCAATGATGTAAAAGAGGTCGTTAGAAGAATTAAATTTCCAATGTGCTCTTTGCTTCAAACATAAAAACAATATCTTAACGAAGAAAGGTGACTTCGCAAGGAAAACACATGATTGGCATGCCTTTATTAAGGTAATTCTTTTTGGTATACGTTTTTGTTTGTTATTGCTTGAATACATATTTTAAATTTTCCTTTTTCTCGTTTAATTTGGAAACCAATAACGATTCATTTTTTATTGTTATAGCATGTTCTACCCGTATCTCTCCCAAACGACTTCGACAACAATGTCAAGCAAGTTATATATGGTCTTAGTAAATACATGAGGTAAGTAGTTTTGATTTATACGCAAAATCTAATTGCTACAATTTATTTTTGTACTTGATGAAATGATGTATTAATTTACTTGTAATGAAATATATATTATGTTTCATTGAAATAACCTTGCGTAATGATTTGCGATGGTTTTCATTGAAAGAAATCCATCAAGATGAAATAAAGTATTGGAAGAGAGAAATTCCTCGGCTAATGTGTGAAATGCAAAAGTATCTACCTCCAACATTTTTCAATGCACAAGAACACTACTGATACACCAAGTTGAGGAGATTGAAATGTGTGGAACAAGACACACAAGGTCAATGTGGATGGTCGAGAGGCACCGAAATCCCCTCGAAGGCTTTGGTTAATCAAAGAGCACGAACCGAGGGTTCTATGGTGGAGGGATATGTGGTATATCAATCCATGGTGTATATTAGTCATTATCTTCCTAAATTAGCCGCACTTACCATGAAGGCGGTGGATCGTATTTGGGATGTGAACTCCATCAAAAAATTTGAAGAGGAGCACCTATTAGAAAAGGTAGAATGAAGGAAAGTGAGAGGTAAAAGATTTAGGACATATATAATTACATAGAATGTTTCATTTTTTTACATCATGTATATGATCATTTATATCTATCTGTGTTTTATTCTTTCATAGTTTATTAATTAATATAATTTACCATGGTTATAAGTAATATTTATTAATATTGGTGAATTATTGTTTTTTTATTCAGGTGCTCAAGATTATGAGGCGCTACTTTTATACATTGCAAACAATCTTGAGTGGATGAGTGAATGGATTGAAACATGTAAAGCATGTAACGACGTAGGTTATCATGGCAACTACTCGTCTGAATTGATTAGAGAAGCGTATCGTAGTGGAGATGGGAACGTTATGGATAGGGAAATCGATTAGCATATGGTGTGAAAGATAGAAAGGTAAGCAATTAATTCACCTATTTATAATGTGACAAGAAGTTTTATTTTCGCTTAATTTTCATGTTGTGTAAATTATATGTTTAATTATTAATTGAGAATGCATCTTTTTTCATGTCTGGGATATTGCAGCTGAAACACCACAAGGCTATGTGGTGCAAACGGCCGTCAATTTCGTTAAATGTACTTGGATGATACCAGGAAAACTCGAGCAGGGATACTCACAGATTCTAGGTCACTAATGTTTCTCCAGAGGACAGACATCCTCAAGAATCAAAATAGATATTATGGGTTCTGGGATGATATAGTTGAGTGTGACTTTAATTCCTTCAAAATAGTTTAGTTCGATGTCAAATGGTATAGGCTACGAATGAATGTATGTGATGATGATAGAACACTTATTCAACATGACAATGGATTTCCAATGGTTAAAACATCGGCATTAGCTGTGAAAATATCGCTATGTTTTTCCAAGCCAATGCAATGCCTTACTCGCAGGTTCTGTGAGAAGGAATGTCATTTGCTATTAGATATGATCCAAGAGGAAGGCCAAGAGAGTATACCTAGAGGAAGAAGATGATATTGATCAAGAAGAAGATGATGGGCATAAGATGAGTAGGAAGATGCATGTGAGCCGTACGAAGAATATATCTTAGAAGATGAACCAGTATTGGGATGAAAATAATTATCATAGATGATGTCGATGAGGATATTATTGAAAAATGACATAATTGATGGTGATGATGACATGGTCGACTATTTCAACACCGTTTCTCGAATCAGACAAGTTGATATGATGTAACACCGAAGTGATGAAGATCAAGAAGATATGTACATTGATACGTATTATGTTCGAGTATGAGCCGGTATGTTATAACTTTATATTTTAATATGTAGGAATTATTGTCCTGCTGGGGAAAATAATTTGTAGGGGGTGAATCGTATTTGAAATACCAAAAAATTTTTTCATTGTGTAGGATTCATTATGTCAAGCACTTTTACTTGGATTATTGCATCATTCTTTTAGTAAACATGTGAAAAGAAATACGAATGCTTACACAAAAAGGAAACACATATGAACACCGCATTTAAGGTGGAAACCCAATTTGGGAGAAAACCACCGCTACCGTCGTCTCGCCTTCAATATTTATTATAAAGAAAACATCTTACACTCTTTGTGTCAGGCAAGACTACACAAAGACGTTGTGCACCAACCTATAGAAGGCTTCAACCTTCTCTCGTTCTTGCTCTCTCTCCGGAAGGGAGCTTTGACCCCCCGATTTAACACCAACTTGAACTGGCAGAAAGCTTCCACTTCTATGCACATCTTCCAACCTCGTATCCACCGAATTTCTTCTAATTTCTTCATCGTACTTGCATCGCATCTTTATTATTTGCTCACATCTCCTAGAGCTTTTCATTTCTCGATCAACTCATAGGTGCATCATGGATTCAGCGCTATTCGAAAACGTAGTTCGATCATGCAGATTCATAAAGAGATTTTTATTTACAACGTTTCGCATGCACACCTCGTACTATGATTCTCATCACCTTATATTTTTTCGTAAAGAAAACGTTGTTTGAATTAACAAAGGCCATAGTTCGACATAACGTTACATCAAGGCTGATGAAAAAGCCTGATCAAAATAACCTATCCATCTTATGCACAACTTCTAAGGAAGAAGGTGTCAAGACAGAGGATTAAGTTTTGACCAATTAAACATAACAGGGGAAATATCACCCAATACAAATATCGAGTCCATAAAACATCAGGACTCTACCATATCATAAGCCATAGGGACAAGGAATAAGATCTGGCTCGCCTGTGGAAATAGACATCCCAAGAAGACAGAGATGAACCGCAAAATTGTAGATATAGATAGTAAGTATGGACGTGTTGCATTAAAAACTAAAAAAAAAACGGAGCCTATATATTCCTACGGCAGAAATCTGTTAGAAAAGTAATTGAGCCCCACATATCAGGTCGGCATTTGATGAAAAGATCCAGGCTCACATGAACGCACTTGATGCCAATTCAAAAACCTGTAGAAAAAAACAAGGAAAAACAGGCTCGCTTGATGGATCAGCACATGGGAACAAATCTGTGCAGGCTCGCTTGATGGATCAACAATTGTGTAGAATGGATTTGTAGCTTTTCGAGTAGTTTTCGCCTATAGTTTTCGGATCAATATAGTTTTCGCCTTTATTGAAACCATGGGTCAAAACCATTCAATTTCTAATGGTATTATTAAAATTCAAACCAATCCAAATAATACTATAGCCAAGGTAAAGTACCAATAGCGTGCCGCTGATGGTTTCCTTTCTTTTATTTATCAAATTCGTGGAATTTGATAAATAAATATTATTCACAACCTTTGGCAATTAAATATATAATAGAACTTTATGGTAATAACCAGCGCTTTTATCAAAAGGCTTTTAAATACACCTTTGGTTCTGGCCCCACATACATAATCGACGGCCCAATCAACATAATTTAAAAAACTGGGGCCCATCTCTTACGATCGTTTCCATCCGACGGCGGAGAGCACATTGCTCGGCATCAGATGATCTGACAGATATCGTTCGTTGATGATGCACGGATGATAACGCGCGATGGCGCGCTGTACCTTGGGTAACTTTCGCGCATCTATAGCAAATGAACACCGTCTGATGACCCGTTCCCAGATCAACGGTGCTTATCAATATCGCTGGGCATCCTGGGTCGAGCAATAACACGCGATGGCGCGCAGTGACAAGCGGTTTTGTGGAGTCGTACAAGGACGCGTGTCGTGCGTTATATGGAATCGCACCCATACCTCTTGAAAACTGCTTGCCTGTCGAAGGTGGTGCGATAGAAACCACAAACCACCTTTACTGTTTTCTCGGTCACGGTTCCGCTCTTCCACGCAGGGTTCTGTCGCGCTTCCGTTTGTTATGTTCCACCTCTTTCCTTCCAGGTTCCGTTCATGATTCCAAAGGGTTAGTCCGTGTTCCACCGAAAGTTCAATGCCAAATACTCTGTTTTAGTTCTTTCGCGTTATAACTGGTTTGCTCTCGCTCCTCGTTCCTTTCTCCATGAAAGCCAGTCCGCTCCTTACTAATAGAGTAGACCCTTCCATCATATATTTAACGAATATATATAACTCCACTGTCTACCAGTTTGGATACACTGTCAACCGTATTAACATCGGTTCCTCGATCAACATACAGAGCACAGGGTTTCTTACGAATGTCAATTATCCTTCATCAGGATGCATACATATGTTCACACATGAATTAACTCGTCCTTATTTATATCGATTCTCCATTAAATACAGAGCTTTCCATCAAGGATAATCATATAATAGGATACAAGAAACATATTGCCAACATTGTCTTTAAATAATTTACTAATTATGCGGGTTTGTTGCATGTTGTTTATTATTTCAAACCAATAAATAATGGCCTTACTATTGTTTATTATTTCGCAGGATTCACAGGATTCATTTGATTCTATGGTCAGGTCTCTGAAAAAACCAATTAAAAACTTAAATAGTCAAGATCTAGAAGATAGGCTTTACCCCCACCATAAATTGCTGAAAAACTGGCCTTCAGTTCAGCTTGCTGTGCTAAAGACGAGGGTGGATTTGCATGATCAGTTGAATGAAAATGAATCAGATATTCGGGATGATTTTGAGGGCAGATCCATAATCCCTTATAGATGAAGATCCCATTGCTGCAGAATTTCTGTCTGCGTTGAAGCACAAGTATAGTGTTGTATCAGAATACAAATTAGAGGACAACTATACCAAGTCTAAATCAACTGAATCCAGTTCTAGTGCTCTTGAACTTACCGAATTAAAGCCAGAAGCAGGATTTACAATCTCTAATGGGAACGAGTATGGTAGTTCCAATATTGGATTGGATGTCCGGAGCTCTGCAATAGGCACTGGACCTGATCGTAATGAACCCCAAATAATTCAATGTGATGAAAATATGGACTTTGATGATGATCAGGAAAACAAGCCAGAGCATTTTGGCAATATTGAAGAAACTGAAGAGGTTTCCTGTTATCGATTGAATCAACTCAGCCATAAGACATCTACTGCAGGCTGGTTTGTATCAGAAGGAGAATCGGTTTTGCTTTCCCATGATGATGGATGCTGCTCTTTTCATGATATAGCAAATTCAGAGGTGTGGAGGTTTTAATTATTGTACTTAATTTTGGGGTTTATGGGTGTTATAATTTATACATTTTGGGATTTTCTATTAGAAATAGGGAAAATCCTAGGGGTTAGATTATTCTCATGGTTTAAATTTCTATATTTGAAACAAAATTCACCAATTTCTATTTAAAAAAATGATTTGCCTAAATATTTGATGTAGTTTAAATAGGATGTAGTTCATTTCAAAGACTGTTGAAATTTTCTAGAAACTATTATTGGGATTTCAAGAATATTTATGCACTCTTTAAATTTTCCCTTAACATAAAGGGCAGTTGATGTATGAGTAATACTCAGTATTTTTATTTTCCAATCTCCAGGAGAAGGTTGAATATAAAGCTCCATATGGGCTTACCCCAAACATGTGGGGTGATTGTTGGTTGATCAGAGCAGCTGGTTCAGATGGTCGCTCTGGTAAATATGTTGTGGCAGCATCTGCAGGTTGTACATTGGACTCAGGTTTCTGTTCATGGGAATTTTATAATAAAGAAATTATGGCATTCCATACTGAATCAGAGGCCTTCACTTCAACGTCCAGTACCATGTCTCCAGTTTTGGCAGAGAGGGATGTCTCGGGGAGAAATTTTGGCTTTGCAAATGTTGTGCCAAAGAATCAACATTAGTGGTATAGGCCATGTGAGCCTCTTATGGTATCTACTGCCAGTGCCCAAAAGACAGTTAATATTTATGATATTCGTGATGGAGATCCTCTGATTTCAATGTGTTTGTTTTGAAAGTTTAGGTTTCATAGTAAATCATCAATGGGCTCTAAAATAAGGCCACATTGAAATCTTGGATACATGTTTCATGCCAAAATCAGTTGTATCTTCCATAAATACACAATCTTGGACCACTCTGTATAAATCTGCTTCTTGGACAATATTACATCTCCCTCATTATACAAGTGGTGTTCTTACATGCATATCAAAGGCATTGTTTTGGCAATCATTTTTTAAGTCACTAGATATTGTGGGTACAAGGATCTAGGGTCTCCACATGAAACTGTGTTGCTCGGAGACTCACTCTGCCTGTCCTTAAATTTGTAAACATAGTAGTATGCCAATGCTTCTTTCATTTTGTATGCATAAGATGATTTTTTGTCAAAGTCCATAATTTTTTTTAATTTTTATCCATCCCAATTTTGTTGTGAATGCACAGGTTTTTGGCTCAACACATATCTGTTATATCTTTGTACTTTTCCTTTACTAACTATTTGAAATTTCTAGTTATATTTAGAGGTGTCTTTTAAGGGATGAGGGGAATTACTTGGATTTAGTGCTGCCAGGCTTATCATTTATTCTCCAAATGAAGTCCTGTAATCTGTAACACTATATGGGCATGCAACTCACTTGTTAAAATATAGTTGATACAATACGTTGTACATGAAGCCTGGAATTGTGTACATTCCTGGAATATATTAATTTGCAGGCATGCTTAAAAGAGAGATAGGTTTTGATAAAATCAAAAACCCTGAACATGAAGAAAAAAAGAGGCAATTATTTTATACAGATAGAACCAAGACACTATCTCCTCATTAATAACAAAACCTCAGTCCAAAAATCATATGTACAAATTCTAGAAGTCGAAAGTTGAAAATTTCTGAAATGGAACCAGGCCCTTTTCAAAAGAATAAATTTAGTAAAAACGAGGGTGAAGAAAGTTATCTTATCAAAATTTCCACATACCTTGTTAGCAAGGAATGACTCCGAGTCCTGAGCAGTGAGACTGAGGAATTTCTCTTTTGCTGCAGGTTGCAGTTCTCTTCTCCAACACGATGAAAAGAAAATTCTTAGCTTTGGAGTCTGAAGCCCGAGTCACAACTTGGAAGTTGGTAAGGAAAATTATCAGGGTTGTTGCCAGTTGGCTTGGAGTTCGCAGCCTAATTAATTTTCTTTAATGCATTTCCTTCAATACTGCGCCAGTTGTCACTGGCTAGCAACCTTTACAATAAAATTTATTAGACCCATCACGCTACGAGGAAAATTTGACGTGATCACTGATCATTGATTTCTTATTGTGATAACAAACATTGGAGATTTACTGTCCTGTTTTAAAGTTTCATTTTTTTTTTTTTTAAATTGAAACCGTCGTCGGCATACCGACGCCTTGTAAGCGTCGCTCTTCTGACGTTTTGAATGATTTCCATTTTCGTCAGTCTTGTGACATCCGTCGATATTGCGACAGTTCTAGAAACGTTGGAAGAGCGACAGAAAAAAGAGGTCGGAAGGGCGACGTTCAAAATTTCGGACCCAATTTCGTCGGAATTGCGACAGTTCTTCCTGGCGTCGATATTGTGACGCTTCTGGAAAGCGTCGGTCTTGTGACACTTTTGCAATACGTCGGTCTTCTGACACTTTTGTACGGAGTCGGAAATGCGACAGTTTAGACACGTCGGAAGAGCGACAGTATAAAGACGTCGGAAGAGTGACGTTCAAAATGTTGGACGAAATTTCGTCGAAATGGCGAGACTTTACAAACGTCGGAAGGGCGACGTTAAAAACGTCGGATGAAATTTCGTCGGAATGGCGACACTTTACAAACGTCGGTTTGGGAGACGTTGGAAGAGCGACGCGTGTTTGGAAGCGACGGGGAAGTGTCGGTAGTGCGACACTTGGTAAGGGCGTCGGAATTGCGACCGCACGAAAAACCACGTTTTTCCCGGCCTCGAACTGTCGCTCTTGCGACGACTGTGTGTCGGAATAGCGACGATTTGGCCGTCGGAAATTGCGCCAAATCCTCTAGTGCCCAAAGCTGCCCCCATAGATTTTTCTGATGCATCTATGTGGATGTGGAAAGGAAGAGCCCATTTTGGACCTCGAAGAATGGGGGAAGTAGTTAGATTTTCCTTAATGAGCTCGAAATATTCTCGATAGAGAAGAGACCGTAAAAAATCAGAATATTTTGCCAACAACCCAAATAATGGCGAAGCCACTTTGTTGAAGTCCTTAATGAACCTCCTATAGTAGCCAACAAAACCTAGGAAAATTCTGACATCTTTTTGATTTTGAAGAACATACACCCTTTTTATGATGTTGATTTTTTTTTGGTCTACCTGTATTCCTGCTTGTGATATTGAGTGGCCTAGGAATATCCCTACTCTTCTGAAGTATTCACACTTTTCCAGAATTAGGGAGAGATGCATTTTAATGCAATTTCTCGGAAATTTCCCAAATTGGAGAGAGGATCCTGGAAATCATACCCATAAGGTGTGAAATCATCCATGTAGATTTCGATAGAGTCATGGACTAGTTCATAGAAAATGCTCAAGACAACTCTCTAGAAAGTAGCGAGGGAATTACACAACCAAAAGGGAAGGAAGTTGTAAGAGAAAATGCCGCAGGGACAGGTGAAAGTAGTCTTGTCCTCGTCCTTTCGGCTCATTTGGATCTGGTTAAACCCACTGAACCCATCTAGGAAAGAAAAAAACTTCTCCCCTGCAAGGCCATTTAGGACTTGATCTATGAAGGGCAAGGGAAAATGGTCCTTTTTAGTGGCTTTGTTTAGTTACCACTAGTCAACACAGATTCACAACTTTCCATTCTTCTTTGGGACTAGAACAAGAGTAGAAACCCACTCATTGTCTGATATGGGATAGATGAAACCTACATCCAACAAATTTTGCAGTTCATCCTTCACTCTATCCTTTAGAGCTAGATTCACCCTCCTTTGGGGATGGTGCACAGGCTTGTCTCCTTATTTAATATAAATATGATGTGTGCATATCGAGGGATGCACCCATTTCATTTATTTGTAGTTGAGGAAAAATTTATGAAGTTTTTCTTTCAATAGATGGCATAACTATTATTCTTTGGTTGAGAGGGACACGTTAATTTTCAGAGATTTTTATGGGCCAAATTCCACAGCCTTGGTGGTTTCAGAGGTTGAATCAACTGAGTGTAGCTCCATCCAAGGGTGGGTTTTAGATTATTTGACTAGGTAATTGACTGGAATGTCATTGGGGTCCTGATAATGAATGATGTCGTCAATGAGTTCATCCTCATCGGGTTTACCCCCTCTAAGAGTAATATCAATTGTACAAATGTGGTAGGGCGTGTTACTGTATACTTCATCTTCTTCTTCTTCTTCATCCTCCAACCACAAATATAGGCCATAGTCAATGGAAGGTTGGGTAGGAGGATATACTACCAAATATTTAGATAAGGGCCCATTCTTTATAGTCATTTTTCCAGCCCTGCAGCTCATATAAGCATTGGTAGTGGCTAACCAAGGTCTTCCTAAAATGAGAGGATATCCATTAAACTTGGTTTTTGGCTGGAGG
The DNA here is from genome assembly GCA_034641835.2 of Pinus albicaulis. Lineage (NCBI taxonomy): Eukaryota > Viridiplantae > Streptophyta > Pinopsida > Pinales > Pinaceae > Pinus > Pinus albicaulis. Next base: position 278,042 of record JAXQQM020089934.1, read on the forward strand.
ACTATGAAATCTATAGGATACTCCCAAGAATCGATTGAGACCATAACATCCTCAAAAATTCCTTTCAAAGCTACTGTGGACCTATCTTCAAGTTGTGGAACAATGGTGGTCTTTCTCAAAGATCCTTGGAGGTGGATTTTAAGCATTTTTTCCTTGGTCATCAAATTGAAGGCGACCCCAAGATCAATTAGATTATTGGGGACTATGAATCCATTGATGTGTACATCTACTGCTGGAATTTTAGGGTCCAGGTACTTCAGGAACATCACCCTTCCCAACATTAAGTCGAACAACTATCCCACTACACTGATGATGGGGGTGTCTTTCTTATTTCTACCAGGTTTATTAAATAATTTTTCTTTGATGAGCCTATTGTGAATATGAACATCCTTAATGGCCTCGAGAAGGAGTATTTTCACAAAAAAAAAAATTTAGTTCTCCCATAAGTTCAGTCCCTTCTAGGGTGTGCTGGCTAGAGTGGATCAGGTGCTCAGTAAAAGGAGGATGTTGGATCTGAGTGTTTATTTTTTCCTTTTCCTCCTCAACCTCTGCAGGTGGATATGGATGATAATTGTCTGGGAATAATCTTCTCGACTTGAGGTTGATGTTATGTATCTGCACAACATAAGTTAGATAGGATGTTTCCCCACTGTAAACCTGTTGTGCATGCTGTTTTTTTGGGTTCAGATTAAGCTGGGTAGGAATACGAGGAAACTCAGGTGGAGCATAATGGGTGATATGAGGCTTAGGTTGGGGTGGAGGTAGTAAAGTAGGTGCTTGATTGTGTTTGGGCATCCACCCTTGTGATGGGTTTCTCCACATAGGTGGTTGAGGAATATATTGTTGGAATGGTTGGTTCATAGGATGAGGGTGATATGGGGGGTTGTAAGGCCAAGTAGTAGGTGTAGGCCATGATTGAGGAGTATATGTATACTAAGACTGCATAGGTGCATTTTTTTTTTTATGATAGTAGGAGTAAGGTGCACCTTGCATACCCTACTAATATGATCCAGGTCCTTGTGGTCTCCTCTGATTTATGAAACAGAGTTTCTCGTGTCCTCCTTCTGCACCTTGATATACAAATTTGAGCCTAGGTAAGGAGGGGCCCTTATATGTGGCATGATTATCTTTAGAGACTAAGAAAAACTCTATGACATTTAGTGGACATTCATTTCGATGACGTTTTCTAGTACATCTAGGGCAGAAGATATCCAAGGCCCTCTCTTCTTCCTCTTGATATGCATTGTGTCCATTTGCAAAGAAAAGGTGTGAAATGTCTCACTTTTTAAGTCATTAAACATATTTCCAATCTCATGCTTGATGGAGGTGGAAGAGAAAGAGTTGTTTTTCATGCTTTGGCTAGCTCTACCTTTCTTCCTAGATTCCATAGAGTGATTTATAATGATAGTTTTGATTTCCTCATAAGGAATTTGGTAGAAGTCTCTTCTAGAAAGAATATTAATGGTTTCTATCACCTCTTTCCTTATCCCTCAAAGAAGTACCAATTTAAGTGATCCATGATCAAGGGTGTAGTTGGCTCTTTTATAGCTCAGTTGGAATATTTATTCATAAACCTCTAGGGATTCATCAGGTCCGAGAGCCATCCTAAATATTTCCTCTTTGGTTTCCTTGAACGTAAAATAGCCTCTATATTTTTTGTTAAAGGACTATTGCATCTGTGCCTAGGTAGTGATGTTGTTCTGTAATGTTCCCAAATTTTAGCCTCCAAGCTAAATGGAACATCAGAGTTAGCAGCAGCTCTAACTGGTGAATAAATGGGTATAAAATCCCATAAGTATCCTAAGGAGGAATAAAAAAACTTAAAGTGTGAAAGGGGACACTATTTACAGCTTAATAAAACACCTCCATGTGTGAACAGGGATAGTATCAAGTTGATTCAGTCCACTTTGACTAAGTCAACAACGCAGTTGTGGAGGAGGAGGAATCAAAGGAGGAATAACGTAGTTTGGAGGGAGATGAATCTTTGGATAGAGATGACCTAATTGAGTGGGGCCAAGGGAAAGAAAACTCATTTTTTATTTAAGGACGAGGATGGCAGCATTATTCTTTATGTTTTTAGATTGTATTTTGTTTGCTCAGACTTTTTTCTTCCTTTGCTTCTTAGCAGGGTTGCAGTGCTGCTTAGCATCGGGTGTTCCCGAGCGGGAATCCCACCTCTTTCCTTCAGGAGCCTCTTGGTGAGAGTTTTAATTCATCATTCCACATCGGGTTTTCAAGCCAAGATTTAGCCAACTTCATCAACATAGTTTATGTAGGTTATTGTGCAGTGTTGCTGGGTGCAGCAGTGGAAGGGATTGGAATCCCAGTCTCTGAGTTAGTTTCTCATTGGAGGAAGGTTTCCTCTACTTGAGGGAACTGTTTGGAGAGGTATAGTGCTCATTTATGATCTGTGGTAGCAGACCACACATTTCCCCAACATTCACAGTGCTCTTCCAGCTAGCGAATGCATTATTTTGGAGGCAGCTTCAGTGCATTGTCTAGTGGCTTCGTTGCAGTGTTTTCTTGCGATTGAGAGGTTCATCCTCTCATGGGAGGAAAAAAGTGAGGGATATACATTAGATCAGAAATATTTCAGCCTTATACACTCTTATGCTTCAGTGTTGCAGTGATTATTCAGTAATTTTCTGAATATCACATTTGTATGCAGAGTGTTTGACAAGAAACACTTGCCGGGTTCTCTTGTATTTTGTATAAGGAGACTAGATCTCAGTTTATGAGCATGATTGTGTTGGGGTTCCCATATTTTTTCCAGGTTGACAAGACCAAAATATGAGACAACATGGAACCACTTTCAGACCTTAGGATCTAGCCCTCCTAGGTCCAGAGAGGGATATCTCTATGATTGTCAAAGGTGTTTATCTTTGAGGCTCGGGTTCAAGATATTAGGCTAGTTATAGGCGCAGGTTTTTTTTGTTTGATTGTTTATGTTTGGTTGTTGGGAATCAGGAAAGAAGGGTCCAGTAATAGACAAGGATGAGAAAAGAGGGAATTTAGGCAAAGGTAGATAACTCAGAGAACATCAAGGCCATTGGGAAATGGAGTCAAGAAAGGATTTACTTGTGTTCAATGTGCAAGCTTTCAGTTGGGCTAGATATCTAGTGCATTTGGATCTTAAAAGATGGTTGATGGAATGGAACATTAAGGAACAAAAATGAGTGAGGGGGAACCAGCCAATCCTGTCTATAGATCAGGTCAGAGGTCATTTAACTCCAGACCTACATGGAAAAAATTAGAGGCAGGACAAGGGATCTTAGAAAGGCTTAATTGAGATGGAAAGATCCTAGTGAGGTAGAGACAGGGTTCTAGACCTCCCAGTGTTCTCAACTCATCCAACTAAATCCTAAAAAGAACATCTAAACATAGATTTCATTAATTCATACATCAGAGAGCAGGTAATAACATCCACTACACTGGTTAAACCAATTGAAATCAATATTCAGATACACATATAAGCAGAAAACATAAAGGGATGGGAGAGCAGCAACATAAGGTACCTATCAAGGGTAAATATTATGCCAAAATTCTAATGCGAGCCTGTAGAAATGGAATGAAATGGAATAAAACACAGAGATAAGAAAACATCACCAGTTGCTTTAGATCAGGATCCAAAGAAATGTGCTTTTCATATTAAAAACAACACCAATCAGGTACATCATTGCCCAGAGCTCGAACATTCAGGATGAATACATCAAATCTCAGCCTATCTTACAATATTACACAGAGAACTTGTCTCAAGAGGAAAATGCTTGCAATCTACTGATATCCAATCAACAACCATTATAATAATTTCCTTCTGTGTTTTATAGTAGAGGATGGGCAGAAGATCAACTGAGGGGGTAGGTGAATATGAAATGTAACATTAAACACATAAATGAATGTAGGGCCGAAACCCATTCTGTTTGACTGCTGAGTTTTTAATCTCTGTCACCCCCTTTGTGAAAGAGTGATCTTCTCTGGATATGATCTTGACATCTTTCAGCTATAGTACTCCTGGTGCTTTGAACAAAAATAAAATAAAATACTGAGAGGTTTGTCATATAAATGCTCTGGCAGTTTTGAACTGTTGTTAGGGTGGAAATTCCTTTAGGGACATTGTGCATAATAAAACCTGTATGGGCGCCTTGTACTTGATGAAGAAAAACATTATGCTGATGAATAAACCCTGATGTTACCTTTTACTCATGCTCAGGACCTTCTAATTGATCCTGGGGTCTTCAAACTGGTGCTTTGCCTCTTAAAATACTGATTTAAGGCTCAAGATCTTCATTAGCGTGCCTCAATCTCCTTTGTTTTGCATTGGAACACTCTGTCGCTTCATTTTTTCTTCTCACAGGTTAGCTCGGGTTCTAATGGCGCTGGGAGATTTTTAAAGTTTGGATTCTGCCTTTCTTTAATGCAAGTCCTTTCTTCACCTTCCAGGGTCATTCTTTATATAAATTCTGCCTCTGTAAATTATCTTCTTTGATTTCTCTGTCGTTGTAGTAGAGATGGTGCATCCTGACGGTCTTTGATCATTCACAGCCCTGCAAAACATGAAATCAGTGAAGAAAACAATGGATGGGGTGGTGGATGATGTGGATAATGAACGTGATTATGCAGATGATGAGATGGAGGGAAAATATTTCCAGAGAAACGGTGAAAGGATGCTCTGGTGGAGGGTGGCAGTCTGCAGAGCGAAAAAACGAATGAAAAACATTAACAAACATGAAAATGGATCGATTATATGTAATGGAATGGGTGAAGGTATAGAGGGTACACATGGAGATGACGTGGCGAAACGGGAGACAATGGAACAGTCAACGGTGGAGGAACAAAACTAGAACGTCGATCGAGGTGGGGATCAACGGCGGAGGGCGATGGACGGCGGGCCATGACATGGACTATCACGCATGCAAATTCATTATCCATCGTGCATCTTGGACGAGCGATAGCCGTCAGATGGCTTGCTCCAGATCAGACGGTCTACGGCAATTTCGTTGGGCATCCGTGGTCGAGAGATAACGTGCGGGGGATGACTTTAACGGGCAGGAAAAGTGGTTTTGGAATCGTACAGGAGGACATGTGGCAGACGATGAGTGGAATCGCTGGGTGCTCGGGGAAAACCACCCACCACGCATAAGTGGTGCGGAATAACCAGGTGGTTTCTGAACAGTGCGTGGGTGGGGGCCACCGGGGTGGGCGGGTTCCGCACTGTCCGATCTGTACAGATCGATGGTCGAGATCGCGCCCGATATGGATTAACTGCGGACCGTTAGATCTGGCGGATTTAAACGAATGGCGGAGATGAAATGCAAGGGAGGACCACCGGGTCAATAAAACTTTATAATAAGTTTTGTGATATAATGCGTAATGGCGTGACTTTATAATATACAGTTTTATTAAAAGGTTTTATGATTCACGGAGGGGGAAATACGGAAGGCTGGTGGGGTGGTGATCGCCGTCCAATCCGTGAGGATCAACGGTTGTAATCGCACCCGATGAACCTATGGGGCAAGCGCCTTTGGGGTTAGCGCTTGGGTCACGGCACTGGGTTATATGGAGAGAAAAAAGGCGCGAAGCTATCAGAGAGGGGGCTGAGGCCTATTATAAGGTCTGAAGTGGGTTTTTAACCCATTTTCAATGTATTTTGAGGCCTCCAAAGGGTAACGATAGGAAGACGGAGGGGGAATTTGGGAAAACAAAGGGTGTAGGGATTTTGAAAGGATATTTCAGGGATAAAAAAGGGAAATTGGGGGGAAAGAAAAGGGACTCTTGACCAAGGGGCAAAAGGGGGAAAAAGGGGACATTTTGCAGGGGTACAAGGGGTAAATGCAGGCCTTTAGGGAAAGGAACCAGCAGAGGGGACTTGTATAAGGCAAAGCACAGAGAGACCTCAAGGATGATGTGTCTTCAGGGGAGATGCATTCCTTGAAGGTCTCCAAAATGACATAGCCCCCAGCTTGCTCGTCAAGAATTTCATAGGGGGGCTAACATATTGTATAATATATGAGTAGATCTAATTTTTATCCTATTTTATGAGTTAAAACCCTCTTTTATACTACGCATTCACTTTTATGTAGAATTCCTTGTGTTGCAGTGTTTGGGGTTCTATCTCTTTTTAGCAATCCTAGGTGTGGGAGATCTGTTTAACCCACCTAGTTTGATTTTTTTTAGCTCTATTCTTGGTTTTAAGTTGTATATTGACTGATCTACAGGATCCAAGAGTCCATTTCATTATTTTATAGCATATTTTGCTGGGAATGCGTTTCAGTGCATGCTTGCTGAGCTGTTCCAAATTGGGAAAATTACATGTTCGCAGGAAAACCCATGAACCAATAGAAAGTTGCATCCTTGAGGGTGGATGGGAATAGTTTTAGCTTCTGGTCATCTCAGGCATAGTCATAGGTCCTATAGAAAATAATGAACTCTAACATGAATGTTTCAGGATCCTCAGAAGTAATTACATGGAAATGTGGAAAGGCTGAGGGACTCGTGTTCTTCATTCTAGGTTCCTTATCTGTTTCCCTGATGGAAAAGCCTCCTTGGGTTCTCAGTCTTAGTCTTAAAAACTTCTTCTTATTCTCCAATAGGTTATTAAAAGTTTTCAAGTGGCTCACCTATGCTGTGTTCAACTTCACAGTCACTAAAGAAGAGTGAAGGGTGACTGTGTGGGTGTGTGGTGATGTGGGGGTTTTTGGTAAAAGAATTCCTTGGTTATCCCTATTCCTATGAGGAATGAAAGTCAAACTGTTTTTGTATTTTCAATATTTTGGAACTGAATACAAAAGAAAATCATAAAAATAATGCTAAAATATAATCAAAGCATCTACTTAGACACCTCCCCAACAACAACGCAAAAAAGTGGTGATTCCTGGTATTGCACCAAGGGTGCTACAACTCCCAGAGGCTACTCTACTTTACTTTATCAACCCAGGGGTCATAAAAAATTGGAGATGACAATGCTCTATACACAACAGATGCATTATACTCATGCCATGCTCTTCTCAATTCTACGAGTGGGTGCTACAACTAGGGTTACTGCTAGGATATGAAGTCTATCACACTTCTGAATGAAAACATAGACTAAAAGTAACTCATGATCATTACTCCACCAATAAGACAAGAAACTATTCTAGATCATAAAGTCTCATCTAGCTATTTGCAAGAAAGGAAATCCACACTTAACCTAATAAAAGAAATAAAGTTAAACTAAGTGGCATTCAAGATTTAAATTGCTGAACTGAATTTGCAGAAAGGGAAACTATTCTAGGCACACATATTGAACAAAATGATTGATTGAAATGTATCTACCTCATGTTTGATTATTATGCTTAACAATGCATATATCAATGAACTAACTATGTTTGTAAATAACTTTCTTTTGCAAAAAGAGAATGAGGTGTTGGAAATGTTGTCATTGATCGAAAAGGAGATGAAAAAGGAGGAGCACCTGAAACATTAGTCAAGGAGTAGAGGAGGCAAAAAGAGAGGTAGCAAAGATAGCAAAAATAGAAGTAAGGAGCAGCATCAGTCAAGGAGCAGAGGATAGAAAAGAAGCAGAGAACTATTCAAGGTGCAATTATGTTTAACTCTGTACATGGATTTACTGTGGAGTATGGTGTGTGAGGTTATATATATACTAAGGAAATTACAGTCATAATACAGTGAACCCGCAAAGGAAATTGTGAAATTAGGTGATGGCACAGTAATAATTGTATGGGAAATGCTCTGAATGAATTTCTGTGTAGAGGTTTTGTATATGATAAGGTTGAATCTCATTCGGGCTCAACTGTAGGTTTGAACCACCTAACTTGCATATAAAATTGGAAGCCATCATACGATGGTCAAGCCATTGAATGTTGTGGTCGATATTGGTGAAGTCAAGTTTAAAACTTCTGGGTTGAAGTATTAAATTGATTTGATATGTTACGAATTTGGGCTGGATTCATATAATTTATTTTATGAAGAAATTATGTATTTTATGGTGAATGTAAATTACTGTGGAAGTGAGTTGATGGAAAAATCCAATGCGTGCGTAGCCTTTTTGGAGTATCACATTGCAGATATTGTGAAATTAGATCGATGGAATAGCACTGGGGAATGGTGCCTCAAAGGCACATGAGCAAAAACCTTTATGGTGCGATGGCTGGATCGATCGTAAGGCTCTGTCTCACACACTAGAACTTGGAATAGAACGTTACCGTGAAGTTCTAAGGGTTGAATTTATATACGACTTTTATTGTAATGGGATTTACATTGAGGTCACAAGAATATGAAGATCGAAGGTGCGTTTGGTGCAAATAGAGCACAAAACCAAATCAAAAGGTTTGGTTTGTAAGAGGATTGTATAAATGCGTTGATCGAATGACTAAGGAATTTTAGAAAGCAGAGGAGTTCAACTCTATTCGATCCAGTGGAAGACCAAACAGATTGACCCTTGGATCGACTGATGGAATGATTGATGGCAGAGTTCGGTGAAACGGTGCATTGAGGAGTTAGACGAAACCAGGAGTGAGTAACTGGAACCATGAGGTATGAACAGTGATAGCGGGTTTGGAACACCACACAGTTTTCATCGCACCACCTTCGACAGGAAAGCAGTTTTCAAAAAATCGGAGTGATTCCATAGAGCGACTGACATGTGGCATACGAAGGGACCCCAAAACCTCTTTCATTACGCGTCATCGCGCATTATATTTTGTGCAAGTAACTCAAGCGATATCCATCAGATTGTGTGGAGTGAGGCGACGTGCTCTCCACCGTCGGATGAAAAGGGCGACATAACGCCAAGTTTTGAAGATGTCGAGAGTTGATTAAACCAAAGGTTTTGTAGTAAAAAATATTCAAAAGGCGTTTTCACTTTGAAGACTTTGGAATATGTGGGTCCCGATATATATGGCCCCATATGAAATATTGTAAATATTGAAATATGAATGAATTTATACGTATGGTTTTATAACCATGGAAAAATGAAGTTTCCGCATTAATTCAAGTTTTTCCAGATTTAAAATCAGTTGATATATTAAAAGACAGTTATATGTGCAGCAGTTACACAATTGCAACGAAAGAGAGAGAGACAGTTGCAGAAAAATGTACAGTGATCCAAAAAGTCTGAAGGGGGTTGATTTGAAAGTATATTATATGGAAAGAGAGGGTGTAAGCAGGGAGCCCGAGCACAGAGATTAATAATGAATAGACATTACCTAGATTTATATTTATTTGAGGATAAACTTGAAAAAGCAATTATATATGCAGCAGGTGCACAAAAGTACAGTGAACAGGTGAATAAACACAGGGATGAAAATGTGGGCCTAACAGAGGTAAAAAAAGAATGTAGGAACTAGAAAAGTCACAGGGAATTTTGCAGGCATGATGAACAGAAGTATGCAGGACAATTACATGACTGCTAAAAAAGGAAAAAACTAGCAAGCCAAGGGCTGAGTGAAGTTTATAATTGAAACCGAAAATGTAAATGTTCAATTTTGCTATATTGTTTGTGATGCAAAGGCAAGTATCCTAAGGAAAAGAAAAATCCCACTATAACATGGAAATTTGTACATATTGTTATTATTTTAAAATAAGTCGGACAAAGAAATGATGAGACATAAGGCAAAAATACATGGTTGTCCAGTTCGAATTCCCAGTAGAATGCAAACAACCATGATGCTAATTTATATAAAACAGGTAATATCCAAAGGGAAAAGGTAACGAAAATAGAGTTAGAGAAGAAGAGAGTGTGCAGAAGAATTGAAGAGAGTTGAAGAAAATAAGAAAGCTGCAAGAGGTCAGAGAGAGTGATCATACAGAATGCAGAGTATGGAATTGAGGCAAAGAGGATAAGAAGAAGGAGGAGCAGAATGAGATGCTGTGAAAATTTAGAGAATGCAGAAATGAAGCAATGAGGAAGAGTAGAAGGAGGAGTTGAGCAAAGAAGAAGGAGGAGATGATAGTGAATCTGAGAAGATTCAAAAATGATATAAGGACAGATATGAGGACTGTTGAATAGCAGAAGATAAGGTACAGAATAGAGCTGATATCCAAGGTAAATCAGCAAGTGTTTTTATTTTGAAAGAGTAAGGAAGTTGGAGCTTCCCTATCAAGTTGTAGCTTGATAGATGTCAGTTGTAGTTGACTAAGGTAGGAGCCTCCTGTAGGTCGGTGCCTGTAGAAAATAGATGGGAGTTGGTGTTTCCACATCAAGTTGTAGCTTGATAAAATGTCAGTTGTAGCTGACTGAGGTTGGAGCCTCCTCTAGGTTGGTGCATGCAGAAAATAGATGGGAGTTGGAGCTTCCTTGCAAGTTGTAGCTTTCAGAATTGAGGTAGGAGCCTCCTATAGGTCGGTGCCTACAGAAAATCAGTGGTGAGAGGGAGTTGGAGCTTGCCTTTGCATCACAACAATAATAAGATGTGGTTTTCTCCCTTTATGGGTTTCCACTTATACCTGGTGTCTCTGTGCATGATGTCTATGTGTTGATGTGGTTTATCTAATCTGCTTAATACTTGTTGCTGACATATTAAGACTACTGTTACATTAATAAATCTGCTTGATACTTGCTGCTCACAAATTAAGATTGCTCACATATTAAGTTGATCATGAAATGAAGGTGTAAATAAGTTTTAAGGAAATGTTTTTAAAGTCCATGTATGTGTTAAATTGATTCACCCCCCCCTCTCAGTTTAACTAAGGGTTCAACATGAGGCGCTAAGGTGACCTAAGAGGGTTTTGGGCTCATGGTTTCAAAGTTGAAGGTGCCTTGGAGATTGTGCTAGATATATATGAGGTGAAAGATATGTTTTGGGCTGAATAAGTGAATGACTGGCACTGCTACAAGATCATATACATGATTTCATGTAGTGCTATAGAATGTCCTGGAACACTATAAGAAATAGGTTGAGAGTAGTTTGAGGCCAGAAATGGTGAGGAAAGGGGTAGGAGAGGTGAAATTAAAGTGGATCTAGGTAGATGGAAGGTATAAAACACTTTTTCCAATCTCATAAATTCTCTCAAAGGATGTCTTGTGCCTCCAAGGTGACTCTCAGTGTTGTGGTGGAGATTTCCAAAAACAAGGCTGAAGGTGATTTAGTTGGAGGTTTCTTGATTGGGGGTGGAAAATAAAGCTAATGTTGTTGGTGGAGTCCCCATCTGATTCTCTACTCAAACCTGTAAGAAAATACCTGTTCATGCAGTTATCATTGACAAATCTATTATGAAAATGGTGGAAAATATGAGTTGAATTTAAGTAAACCTACCTATTCACTTAAAATAGAAAACTAATCTACATCTACAACATGTTCATAATAAAAAAAGAAACCTATCTGAATTTTCCAAGAAATCATAAACTGAAAGCAAATTTGGATCTGTGGTGAAGGTCTACCCTCCTCAAACTCTAATGGAAGAGGTGAGAGAGGAATGCTTTAACACACAGTTTTAGTGATTCGGGTAAATTTTTGATACCCTTTTAACCAAGAACTTTTGCTTCATCTGATGTGTTAGAATTTCATTTTATCAAAGGATTAATGAACACATATGTAGATATAATTAAGAGGAAAACATGTCAACAATAATATGAAAAAAAATGCAAGAGGTTTAATAAAAAAGTTCGTCTAGTGTGGACTACGACTCCCAGACTCGGTGTCTCGATGGTGTTGGCCGCTTCATTAAATGTTTTAACTGATGATAATGTACATGGATTCTACTGAATTTTCATACAAGGAAAAGCCCTCAACATGAATGGAAAAGTATCTCCACAAGACATTCTGTTACAAGGAACCATTAGGGGAATTTTGAGGTCTAAAATGGGCCTTGTAAGGAAATTATAAAATAATAGTGGAAAAAATCAAATAAGATTTGATGACATCATCAAATTTTAGAGGGAAAAATGAAAAACTACTTTTTCAACTCATATTTTAAACCTATCTCCCAAATTTGTTACTCAAATTTCAAGCGGGATTACTCGTTAGATGAAAAATTTAATTCCTCATCCAAGGAGTACCCATGTTGCATACTTTCGATGGGTTCCACTACACGAAAAATGAGAAACACATGAAAAACGTGATTGTAATCACGTTTTTTTATGTATTTCTCATTTTTCGTGTAGCAGGGTCCATCGAAAGTATGCAACATGGGTACTCCTTGGATGAGGAATTAAATTTTTCATCCAACGAGTACTCCCTCTCTAAATTTGAGTAAAAACTTTGGGAGATAGGTTGAAAATACGAGTTGAAAAATTAGTTTTATTATTTTATTATTTTTTAATATTTTTACCATTTTACTTAAAAAATGGTGAATCATCCCCCATGGTTTACATCATCATCTTGAATCCTATTGGTTCTTATAAAGTTTATTTTTGTTATACATTTTTCTTATGAGGCCCATTTTAGACCTCAAAATTCCCCTAATGCTCTCACTCATCAAAAAACTCCTATTAGCATGATAACTTCACACACGGTAACAAAGAGTATCCCACCATCAAGGCAACAAAAGGATCTCACAACATAAGGAACCATCCATGATAAATAAATACCACATCACTATACATAAATATTCTACATGTTACATCAATAGGAATCAACAACCGCAAATAAACAAGAAGAATCCACATCATACATCAAGCAGGAATCGACATGACATAAAGCATCCTACAACAATAATCAATGAAGTACATGGAAACAATACTTCATATACCTCAACTCTGATGTTGGCTGAAGAATAGGAAACTCAATCCCTAGATCTGAATGTACCATTGAAAATGTGGCATCGAATGGTGTGAAATCGAATCTCTACATTCTAAAATCAGACACTGTCATCCCATTCTGGAATATGGCCAAAAAATTGAGACCTCTATTGTAGAAATTGACACTTCCATTAGGCGCGTGTCGCCGAGAAGTGTAAAATCCATATAAAATTTGTCCAATTTGGACACTGGGAAAATTTGGCCCCTTTGGAAAGGAGGCTCAATCAAGGATTCACTACCTTTGCATCCTCATTCATGGTTCTACCCGTAATTAAATAATATTTTTCTCAAACTTCATGTGCACACATTTCTGACCTGCCTTGGGAGAATTGTGGAAATGATGATTTATATATTGTTTTGGGCAAACTTACCCATATATTTCTTCCGAGGGTTGTGAGCTTTCCATTTTCATTACTTGAAGGTGGAAATTTCTTATGTACTCCATACTCAATAAAGACATATTATTTTTGGTGATTGTGTCCTAGATCCGCCCGAAATTGAATAAAGGGATCTTGGGTACACCATGTGTGTTTGTGATGACGCATATTTTTTATGGCTTCATGTTGTTGTTTTTGATTTGTGTCTAGTTGTGACACATCAATAATTTAATATCGCATACATAAAGTTCAATATCAGCAATCACAACACATGTACCGAATTGTGTGCATTGCTGGTTGTCTGCAACTTTCTCAGAACTTGTTGAGGTGAATTGTGCAAGAAATCCTGCACTGATGAACTTAATTGGCTTGAAATAATCTAGGATATGTAAGTTGGTGTCATCAGTGACATATCCTAAACCTCGTCGATTCTTGTTATGTTGAATTTATTCCCAGGGCTTGATGATGGTCTTGGAAGAAATTGGAACTGGAACAACTTCGACACTTGAAGCTGTTTGGATGAATGAATTATCATCTGGATGGTTCAAAGACTTGAAAGTATCATGATTTTCTTTCAATTCAATCCTTTGAAGTTGCGACTCTAGTTGAAGAAACTCAATGGTTTCTTTTGTTTGTTGTAGATGCTATGAAAGATGAGAAAGAGTTTCTTTGCTGACTTCCACCATGTCTTCATCACTTGAGATGATCAAACTGTGAAGAATGTTTAACAACTAAATATGTTGAGCCATTTGAACTTGCGCTCTTGAAATCAGGCTCTCTTGTCGGAGATGTTGTGCTTTGAACTGTTTCACTTGATTTTGAGACTTGAATCACAAGCTCGCTTACGATGTGGCTTGAATGGCACGCTCGCTTGATTTGTTTCTTATTGCACTTTCTTGGAACACTTGCTAGAATTGTAGAATTTTATTGCTTAAACTCTGGAATTCACGCTTGCTTGATGATGATCGCGTTTGTTTAAGCGCTCACTTGAATTACTTGATGACTTCACGCTCACTTGAATGAATAGCCATGCTCGCTTGATGTCAATCTCAACTTGCTTGATTTTTTAAACTTGTTTGGCTGCTTTGATGGTTGCTGCAATGAAATTCACTCTGGCTCGCTTGAAGGTTTGAAATTTGTACTGACTTGATGCAAATTTCCTGAATGAATACTCACACTTGCTTGCAGGAGATGTAAACGTGTTGCTTGTTTGATTCAGAAATTCGTGCACTCACTTGATTTTGCGTAAAGGAAGGGTGTCAAACACTATTGACAATGCACCCAAGAAAGCTTACAATGATTTTAATGATTCACTTATTCTCTTAAAAATTCATTAACAATGAATTTTTAATGATTTGCTTAAAACAATGAATTTGATTACAAGTTCTGAAATGGATTTGCAAGAACGCTAATGTAGACTTTTCTTTGAAATGCATTAAGTTGAATAAGTGAATTTTATTGTTGATGTAGAATGCTGATAAGACTTTTATCCTTTTGCTTATTGCATCATTGAAGTTGGAGAGAATCCTATAACAAGTTTGCTTTCAAATTCCTTCAATTGACGAAGTTCAATAGAGGCGCCTGCAAAACGTTTTAGACAACAACATGAAGTAGAGAATACTAAGTGCTAACCTCATGAGATCTTAATATAATATAGATTGATGCAGAAACCAATAGGAAAATTGGCTTCCCATGTTCTGTCTACCACCGTGAGATTGATGCAGTAGGCAAAGCCCCACAATTTTTAACTCTAAAGCAAACAAGCAACCAGTTCAGATTTTGAAACACCTATTCTTCGTTAGTCCCTTTACTACGGTCCCTGTACATGACCTCCTAATTTATGTCATAGAGAAGTTGTGTTCCGTTGAACTTATCACGTGCAAGAAAGAGCTTCCTCAAAGATGAAAAGCATCTGTACTTAGTATCATGTCTGCCACTTCAACCAACATGATTTCCTATTCTTAAATGAGATTAACTGGTTAGGGAAATATTGATTATATCGTGATTATGCCCCAGACATATACTGCTTTATTTAAGTGCCCTTACCAAAATAACTAAATTGTTACATAAACCTGAGCAGGTGCTGAAAATAATAACAGAGAGGAAATAAATGAAGCGCAACAGAGATGGCAAGCTTAAGTGGTGTGATTCTATAGGCTCTTGCTCCATTCCCTCCCTCTTACTTTTTGCAGCTATTTCTACCATCAAAGGGATTTTTCTCGTCACGCATCTATTTTTTTCCAACATCGAGGTAGTTTACAAGGCGATTGATAGCAATCGTGACAAAGATATAGAATTTGAATAGAGTTTGCAGAGTGATATTTTACAGCACCATTTCACAGCTCTAGCTCGAAGCATTCCTTGCCAGGTAGCGGCTTCATCAATCGATTTTGCAGGCAGCAACAGGCAGCATATACAACTCATAGCACATTTAAAATTAGTCAACAAAATATTTGAGAAACTAGATTGTCAACATCTCTCGGTGATTTAGGGGGATCTCATCTCTCGTTAATATCAAAATCATATCGACAACTATTTCAGTTAATCATGACACCAGAAAAGACTCCAACACCTCTGAGAGTCGATAAACACTTCCAGATCAGCAGTAAAAAAACATGCAGAAAAAAGTTACCTATTGAATTTGTGGCGCTGACCCCTTGGTTCTCCATTCAGATCGATTTCATAGAGGTGAGGATTGGAGATTTGACTGCAACAGCACCACTACTGTGTACGCAGATCTCACTGCAACAGCATCCCCCATGGTCAAATTGTGGCCGGTATCTCTCGTCGAACCTTTAGAGATACACACATGATTTAACTCCTTCGTTGAGTCACACACAAAACTTCAACACACATTCTCCTTTCACTCGATTCAATGACCCACGCAGGTTAATGAAACCAAAGAAGTTGACTTGCAAATCTTTCCTCTCGCACTCCAGCCTTGGATCTCCACATTTACAATGCAGCACTGAAATCTGAGCCCTCACTACTGTGGCTCTGATACCACATATTAGAAAAATAAAATTACCCCAGAAACAGATTGCAAAAAACAGATACAAAACCTAGGCAAAACAATGGCGGAAAAGAGGCTTCAGCCTCATGGCATTCTCGTCATTCTCTCTTATTAAAATAATTTAGTTTACAATTTAAATAAACGAGAGAAAATGTCTAAGATAGTCCGTGCTATCTTAGACTCCTTTGGTTGAGATAATTTCTCACCAAAAACCCACCAAGATAGGAGTTACTAAACAAACTCCAATATTTGAGGAACAACCAAGAGTTAGGCACATATTCCTAACTTGGAATATTTAATTAATTTAATTATTATTTTGGATTTATTATTGTTATTTGAGAGAGGCTAACAACCCAAGTAAGTTCGTTGGCATAGTGGTTGTGATCTGCATTACTGGGGAGGAGGTCGGGTGGTCAAACCCTGCCCCCTCCCCAAATGGCTTGAAAGTTTTAAAATCCCAATGTTTATTGTTTTTTTTGGGGTGTCAGACCCACATCGGGTGGTCCACCCGTCCTTATCCTCCATTACACATCTTATGAAAGGGTTTAGGTGGTGGGGTCATGACCGTCGGCCCCTCCAAAATTATGTTGTTGTTGTTCGGGTGGTTGGGGCAGTGGGGTCATGGTCATCGACCCCGCCCCCAATTATAACTATTATATTTTTATTTGTTGAGATAGGGGCGGGGTTCATGGCCCTCCCCTATTTTTTTATATATTTTTTTGTTTTCTTAACAATACAACACATTTTTAAACTTCTCAATTTTTTATTGAAGGAGTCAAATTAAATATCCCACCAATTTGGCTAGAATCCTGCAAAATTGCGTCCTCTTTAACCTTCCAAGTAATCAAGTCAACATTAGAACTTTTAACAGCTCTAAGTTTCGTATACGAACTCGGTTTCATGAACCATTCGTGCATTTGTGATCAGGAAGACGAGATCTTCAACTTGAAACTGAGTTTGCCACATTTCCACCACTTTGATTTTTGGGCTTTCATAAGCCCTCTTTGTCCTATATGTGTCTCTGGAGCGACCTAGATCATTCCTCCCCACTGAAAAGCTTTTGGTCCTCCCAAATCATCAACAATAATCTGCAACTGTTGTGTACTATGTCTACACCACAAGTGTCCTGAAAGGTCACCCTTCCGTTTCCTTCAACTTTTTATTATGGATCCATAAGAAATTAACCAACACCTGCATCCCCTACAAACCCGTAGTACAATCTCTTGAAAATTACATGCTCAAATTGACCAACTATGACCCAAAAATTTCCATACTTGCCATGAGTTTACCTACTCTATGATCAAGTTTACATCAAATGGAAATCACACCCCAACTATCATTACAAGGCCAAAAACATCATTATCGCATTTCGAAGTGATGTGAAACACATCATCACTTTTACATAAAAGAAATGCATGACATGATTTACAAAACAAGGCCAAAAATATCATGGTTTCTTAACAAACGATGGAAAACACATCATAACTTTTACAAATAAAAATGCAACATATGAAAACATGGCCATGACACACTACCACGTCTAGAAAAACCATCTCTCAATTATCAAAGTGAATGGATCATCTCCCTATGGCATGTTTTCTTGTCGAACATCTGTTTCAACTGGGTCATGCACTGACACTCTGTCCTTAAGGTGCTGCTCTAGATGGAACCTTGAACACGTGGCTCTTTGATGGCCACTTTGGTTGCAATGGCTTCAAAAGGTCTTCTTTCTCTAGACCTACTTAACTAGTTTCTTTTTCTGCTGTGGAGAAGGCTTTCCACACCTCATCCTCCTTTGTGTTGCCTTTCTTTTCCAACACTCAGCAATGAAATGGTCATGTAAACCACAAAAAAGACAAGTTCTGTTATGCCATGATTTATGTTCATGATTAGAAACATGCTTATAATAAAAATGAACTTGTGAATATTGAGACTCATTATACCTTTCCTGGTGATCTCTGGTACAATCATGGTGATGAGAGCTTGCCTCAGATATTTCACTCCAACATGCACTTCCATGGGATGATGTTGAAGTGTTCCCATCATTCTCTTTCCTCGACGGTTTAATCAATGTAGTGGAAGCTTGTGACACCTTTGAAAACTCTACTTCAGTGTATCCCAAACCTTCGTGGTGAGGTATCTGCACAACCTTTAATGGATGAGTTATGCCTTGGCCATGAATTCCAAGCCCTCCTCCTTTGTACCCCATCCTAGTAAGGAGTTTCATGCCGGTTCCTGAAATGGGGATCTCCACATTTCCAATAGAAATAATAGCGTGTGGAGATGAAATTGAAGAATGATCACAACTGTTTACCTCAACTGTTGATTTTTAAACATGTGAAGAGGGCTTCTCTAAGAATTTCTTATGGTTCACTTCCTTCAAGGCCTCTGTTGCGCATTGGAGCTGAAGTTGCAATTGCTGCTTCTCCTTCTTCTCTTCTTGTAGAAGGGTTTTTAATGCATCATGATCTGTTTGAAGTCTTCCATAATTGTGCTTCAATTCATCCCATGCCTCTGTCATGGCTTGCAATTGAAGTTGAAATCATTGCTTCTCCTCCTCTTCTCGTAGAAGTGTCTTTAATTAATCATGATCTGCTTGAGGACTTTCATCGTTGTACTTTAATTCTTATAATTCCTCTGTCGTGGCTTGAAATTAAAGCTGCAATCACTACTTCTCCTCCTTCGCTTCTCGTAGAAGTGTCTTTAATGCATCATGATATATTTGAAGACTTCTGTCGTTGTGCTTCAATTCTTACAATGCCTTTGTTGTGGCTTGAAACTGAAGCTACAATTGATGTTTTTCCTCCTTCTTATCTTGTAGAAGCATTTTCAACTCAGCATTATCTACTGCTTGTCTCTCATAAGCTTCATACAACATTTCTGTTGGACATTGGGTTCAATGCTCGCCGTGTGTTTCATGACATGGACTAACCGCCTCTCGTGGATCCTAACTCTGGCAATTGTAGCGGAGACTAACGCCTATGGGTTTTGGTCTAAAGGCAATCGTGATTCAAAAAATTAGTATCAGAGTGTCTGGTCTCGAGTTCAAAACTAACCCGACTCGCGTTGGGAGTTTCTTTCTCAGAAACCCTAAACATGGTCTCGTACATGTCTTTGAAAACCTCCATTGTTGCACGTTCAATGGTTCACACTTGCAGTCCACATCAAAAAGAAGACCACTTTGATACCACTTGATCCAGGTAAATTTATAATACCCTTTTAACCAAGAAATTTTTCTTCATTTGATGTGTTAGAATTTCAATTGATCAAAGCATTAATGAACACATATGAAGATGTAATTAAGAGGAAAACATGTCAACAATCATATGACAAAAAATGCAATAGGTTTAATAATGAAGTTCGTCCAGTGTGGACTACGTCTCTGGGCCTCGATGTCTTGATGGTGTTGGCTGATTCATTTAGTGTTGTAACTGGTGATAATGTACATGGATGCTGTTGACTTTTCATACAAGGAAAATACTTCAAAATGAGCGGGAAAGTATCTCCACTAGACTTTCTGTTACAAGGAACTCTCACTCATCACAAACCTCCTATTAGTATGAAAAATTCACACATGGTGAAAAAGAGTATCCCACCATCAAGGCAACAAAGGGATCTCACAACATAAATCACCATCCAAGATAAATACATACCACATCAATACACAAATATTTTGCATCTTACATCAATAGGAATCAACAACTATAAATAAACATGAAGAATTTGCATCATATATCAAGTAGGAATCGACATGACACAAAGCATCCTACAGAAATAATAAATGAAGTACATGGAAACAACACTTCATATACCTCAACTCTGATGTTGGCTAAAGATTAGGCTAATCAATCGCTGGATCTGAACGCACCATCGTAAATGTGGCGTGGAATGGTGTGAAATCGACTGTCCACACACAGGAACTCGGAACAACATGTTCGCTTTCTCGGAAACCCTGAGCATGGTCTTGTACATGTCTTTGACATCATCCATTGCTTCACATTCAATGGTTCATTCTTGTAGTCGACATCAGCAAGAAGACCCCTCTGATACCACTTGATCCAGGTAAATTTCTGATACCCTTCGAACCAAGAAATTTTTCTTCATCTGATGTGTTTGAATTTCATTTTATCAAATAATTAATGAACACATATGGAGATATAATTAAGAGGAAAACATGTCAACAATCATATGAAAAAAAATTCAAGAGGTTTAATAACGGAGTTCGTCCAGTGTGGACTACGTCTCCGAGCCTCGGTGTCTCGATGGTGTTGGCCACTTCATTCAATGTTGTAATTGGTTATAATGTACATGGATATTGTTGACTTTTCAAACAAGGAAAATCCATCAACATGAGTGGGAAAGTCTCTACATGAGACGTTTCATTACAAGGAACTCTCACTCATCACAAACCTCCTATTAGCATGACAAATTCACACATGGTGACGAAGAGTATCCCGCCATCAAGGAAACAAAGGGATCACACAACATAAATCACCATTTATGATAAATACATACCACATAAATACACATAAATATTTCGCGTCTTACTTCAGTAGGAATCAATAACAACAAATAAACATGAAGAATCTGCATCATACATACAGAAGGAATCGACATGACATAAAGCATCCTACAACAATAATAAATGAAGTACATGGAAACAACACTTATATACCTCAACTCTGATGCTTGCTGAAGAATAGGCTGCTTAATCGTTGGATCTAACTGTACCATCTAAAACATGGCGTCGAATGGTGTGAAATCGACTGTCCACATGCTGAATCCTGACACCATCATCCCATTCTAGAATATGGCCAAAAAATCGAGACCTATGTTACAAAAAATGACACTTCCATCAGGTTTGTGTCATCGAGAAGTGTAAAATCCATATAAAATTTGTCCAATTTGGAAACTGGGAAAATATGGCCCCTTTGGAAATGAGGCTCAATCAGGGTTCCACTACCTCTGCATCCTAGCTCGTGGTTCCACCTACAATTAAATAATATTTGTCTTGAACTGCATGCTTGATCCTCTCTGACCTGCCTTGGGAGAATTGTGCGAATGAGGATTTATATATTTTTTTGGGCAGAGTTATGCAAGTAAGTCCATTGGTGTAGTGGTTGTGATCTGAATTGGCGGGGAGGAGGTCGAGAAGTCAAACCCTGCCCCTTCCCATAATGGAATGAAGGTTTTAAAATACCAACTTTTATTGTTTTTTTTGGGGCACCGCACTCGCATCTGGTGGCCCACCCATACTTATCCGCCGTAACACATCGTATGGAAGGGTTGGGGTGGCGGGGTCATGACGTCAGCACGTCCCAAATTATATTGTTAGTTTTTTAGCGGTTGGGACGACAGGGTCATGGCCGTCGGCCCCACCCCTAATTATAACTATTATATTGTTATTTTTTGGGATAGGGTTGGGGGTCATGGCCTGCCCCTTTTTTTTTTTTTCTTAAAAATACAACGCATTTTTAAACTTTTTTATTTTTGACTAAAGGAGTCAAATTAAAAATCCCACAAATTTGCTTGGAATCTAACCGGAGTTGGCCAGAATCCGGCCACCAAAATCTTGCGAAATTGCATCCTCTTTAACCTGCCAAGTCATCCAGTCAACCTTATAATTTTGACCAACTCTAACTTTCGCATACGAACTCGGGTTGAAAAATCGTTCACACCGTTGCAATCAACACGACGAGATATTCAAGTTGAAACTAAGTTTGCCACATTTCCACCACTTTGATTTTTGAGCTTTTATAAGCCCTCTTTGTCTTGTGTGTGTCTCTGGAGCCACATGGATCATTTATAATTTTCTATGCTACTGCAACATGAAAGGTAAAATAATGAAAACAACATGAAATGGAAGCAAACTAAATACAGTGAGATGGAATGTAAGAAAAATAACTACAACAACATAAAAGGTAAACATAATTACATAATAGAAACTGGGGAAAATGTATTGGGCCCTAACCCACAAGATCAGATCCCTGCAACTAACTTAGTGAAGAAGAAACTGAATACTCATTTTATTTCATAACCAATTCTGCTATATAGCATATGATAGTCACAAATTTCTATTACAAGAGCTAAGAGTGCTCTATATATTTCAAAAAATCCAAACCTAATGATCCCTTGCTCTGCCCTATTTATCCTAAAGCGTAGCTACCAACAGCTCCCTAAAAAGTAGGCGATTTTTCTCCTTGGAACTCGAGAGAAGTGGATCTTGGCTCCACTTCATCTTCCACTTGCTTGGATGCCATTGATTTCAAGTTGTTTGAGGAGAATCTCGAGGATCCCTTGGTTGCTTTTAGTAGTTCAGGAGGTGGTCAACCCAATATAATCACTCCTAGATGTCTACTCCAAGCCTTGATTGTGAAATCTTCAGCAAAAATGGCATATTATCTTGATTTTCCTGCATTTAAACCACATTAGGCATTCGAAGTATGACAACCCTCAATACACCATCTACACTAAGAAACATATGACCATATTGAAATTAAATTTGCGAAAGATAGACTAATAAGGCTAAAAATGTGACAATTAACCCCTTAAATGTACCTAATTATGGTGCTCATCAGTCTTAACCTGTAAATTATGATATATGGTAATTATGTCATGATTGTGATTATGATCATGTCTATATATTTATATATGCATGTATGTATGTTTTTATCTGACGAGATCATGATGTACTTACG
This sequence comes from Pinus albicaulis, assembly GCA_034641835.2. Lineage (NCBI taxonomy): Eukaryota > Viridiplantae > Streptophyta > Pinopsida > Pinales > Pinaceae > Pinus > Pinus albicaulis. Next base: position 300,866 of record JAXQQM020089934.1, read on the forward strand.
TTGATGTTTATATATGTATACATGTATGTATGTATGTATGTCGTGGCTAACAGGGTCATCATGGATCATGATTGTTTTTATGCTAATGGTTATATATGTATGTACGTATGCATGTATCTATGTGACAGTATCATAGGGTTTTCCAAGATCATTCTTATGGAGGAATGATTTCTTGTGCAGGTGAAGGGCATGAAGAGGTTCTTGGCCTTAGGAGGAATCAAGTGGGAAGAGTAACCCTGACAAATCTATGAGGCCAGTATGATGTGGACATGAATTGATATTATATTCTTGTACTATGCCTATGTTTATGTTATTGATAGGTAATGCTTCAGGGTACATCAACAAAGTGAAGGTAGTGTGATTTTTGACATGCTAAGATAAGCATGGATCGTGGAAAGACACTAGAAGCAAGGTTTCTTTGTGGGTCAGTGTGTGGTCTATGGATGTGCAGTACTACTTTTGTGTATATTTTTTGCATGTTGTATATTCAGTGATTGTACATATGATGATGTGTAATGTTGCATATGTAGTATCGTGTACATATGATGTTGTATTCCTATTGTATATATGGTGTTGTGTGTATATTGCATATGAAACATTAGGTATAGATGGTGCTATGTACATGTGATATATGTGGTGTTGTGTACATAAAGTATTATGTTCATGTTGGATGTCTGGTGTTGTGTGCATATGGTGTTGTGCACGTGTTGGATATGCAATGCTTTATACGTATGGTGCTATGTGCATGTTGAATATGTAGTGAAATGTACATATGGTGTTGTGTGCGTGATGTACATATTGTGCTATGCAAATTTGGTGTTGTGTGAATGATTGTACATGTGGTGTTGGGTGCATGTCGTATCATGTACATATTGTACAAGTGGTGTTGTGTGTTGGTTGTGATGTGTAAATGTCATGCATGTAGCATTGTGTACATGTGGTGTCAAGTACATGTAGTGCATTTGGTGTTATGTACATGTGGTATAGTGTACACATTGTACAGGTGGTGCAGTGTACATTAGGCATTGTGTACACGTTATGCAGATGGTTTTGTGTACATGTAATTTTGTGCACACATTTTGCGGGTAGTGTTGTGTATAGGTGGTATTGTGTACATGTTGTGCATAGGGTATTGGTATACATGTGGTATTTTCTGCATGTCATGCATGTTTTGTTACGGGCATGAGGTACCATGTTTGTGCATGGTGTAGTCTTGGTATTATGACATGTGTATTTTTTGTGTGGTACTCTGTATATCTATATGTATTGTGTTTTGTTGTACTCCGTGGATAGGTGTATGTGTTGTATGTTGGTGTAGTTGTATGTATTGTGTTTTATTGTACAATGGGTGTAGGTGTATGTGGCATATGCCATATGTGGGTGTGTGTCTTTTATGGTCTTGTATGCCATATGTGGTTGTACATGATGTGATGTACATTGTGTGTATGTGTATGTGATTTAATAGAAGCAAAGGAACTAGGTGTTTTCCGAGAGTGAAAATCGATTCGGTGTGTGTACAAAAATAGAAAAGGTAGAATTAAGGACAAGTTAAAGGATAAGTATCAACATTTGATTTCAGTCCTATTATTCATGTGATCTATGATTATGATTTATGATGGTTACGTATGATTTATGATTATTTTTTATGGATATTTCATGTGATTCGTGGTTTTAATTTATGATGGTTGCGTTTTGAGCTAACCCGATGTGATATGTTTATACATACAACTAGTTTGACTTGTTGTGACAAGAAGTAAATAGGATTTTAAGTGTACCTTATTGACAGGCTACCAATGAGGTATAATTTGAATTTATTTAGATTTATTTTGAATGTAATGGAAATTATCTACTTGGTACAAGAAGCATGGAAATGCCCAGTTGGGTGGTAGAAACTAATTGCAAGCAGTAACAGTAACATAAAAAGGAATTTAAACATGCAACAATATGATGGTAAAGCACTCCAGGAGCAGGGCAATTGTGGGACACTGGTAACCAATAGTGTTCATTTATTTCCATGAGCATGATATGATCGATATGATGGTTTTTAGGCAGGTATATGCCTTGGTTGTTTGACCTTCCGATGTGAGGAAGGCCCTACAAGGGATGGACTGCCAGGGATGGGGGTGCGACGAAAGTTGGAAGGTGAGTGACTGCATGGAATGGGACTATCGGATTTCCCGAGGTACTATGTAGCAGAGAGGGGAAGATGAGGGGTGGATTTTTTTTTGGTCATTAGAATCTCCAAATGGAATCAAATGCACATTGGGAGTGTGTTATAACATCATTTATCACTTTTATATACTTGATGATCTATGTATTGGCCTTGGGAAACCTTTTCCATTTAGACTTGTTCCTTTACCTAAACATTTATATTTTGAATTCCATACGCGACTCTGCCCACTAAAAAATGCGTGCAGAGATGGGTCCACTCATATCCGACCCACATATATAATTTAAAATATGAAAAAATATAAAACTTCCTATTATTTGGGTGGGGTTTATGGGTTACACCAGAATCCCACCTACAAGATCCTATGGCCAAACTATTTCCCAACTGAAAATACTATTTTGAGGAAGTATGAATACACCTAATGAGAATGCCTAAAGGGAGAAGAGAGATATGTATTTTTACTATATCATGCTAGTCCCAGATAAATTCTGATTATCCCTGTGCCTCCTACACTTCACAGGTTGAGGAACCCCTTGTTTCCCTCTTTGATATTTTCACCTCATTTATGTGACATCCTTGTGCACCTTTATGGAAGAAGTTTGTTGAGGCTTGGGTTGGATGGATCCGAAGGATGGTTTCGCTTGGAGCCGTGGCTAAATTAGGAGGTATTCCTCCACATTTTTTACATACATCAATAAATAAGCTCTGTCCCGTTCCTGATGTCATGATATTTAATGCTTTTATACATGTTAATGATCTTTTTATAGTTTATTTCATGTTATTTTCTATAAGCTTATATGATCTAACCACTGAAATCTAGGATATATATGTTGTTACAACTACTCCATGTGATTTTCTTGAATGAGTTGTACGTTTTGAAACACATGGAGAAGCAGAGGGTTTGAACCCTGTAGGAAAGACCTCAAACGTAGGACATATGGGTAAGGTCATATCTCCCAAGTTTCCTAGTTTAAGCATTAGGACCATTAGTTTTCTTGCTTCTTACTATTGTATGACTTCTTCTTTGTTGGGTTCCTCAACCCAGACCCTCGAGTAGTTTCTCCCATAACAGAGTGTACCCTAGAACATCGAGTCGGTAACTATACACTGAGAAGACAAATGGCGCAAGATTGTAGAGCTTGACATTGGATGCAAATTCAACTTTGAAATTGGATGCTGGACTTTCTAGGAAGGAGGTGAATCCTGGTATTACTTTGAGGGTGGAGGTGTGAGCCTTTGGATTCCCTTTTTTCTGATACAGGCCTCGTATCCTTTTATTTTTTCCATGGATTTTATAGTTTATAGGTGTGATTGAACACCGAGGACATTGTTCCCCCAAGGGGGAGAGTTATGTAACATCTTTGGTAAAAATCCATGTAAAAACATATATAAGACCATGTTTGATGACACACATATTATAAGATGAATGGTGGGCAAAACATACTAGTGGGTGTTCACTTTGGTTTATTATGGCTAAGGACATTAGAAAAGCAATGGCAAAGAATTTGGAAAGGAAAAAATTATTTTTGGCACATTTATTTATTAAAATAATGGAAATTAGGAGAAAAGCGAGATGAAAGGTCACACGTTGCATGTGAGGAGGAAAATGAAGGAAAATAATGGAAAGTGAAGAAAATAGAGTCCTCATTAATAAAAAGGCTTCTGAGGATCAGTTGGTAAGATTTTTTCAGTGTAGTTTTGTAGCTCTCATTATTCTCTCTCTCTCTCTCTCATACCCTTGGATAGATTTTTCTTGGAGAAATCTTGGAGAGTGTGGATACTTGGTGATTTGGAGAAATAAGGAAAAGGAAGAGTAGGAAAGCACAAGATGACATCAAGATCAACATCTATAGCCTGTTATGAGTGCATGTATCGAGTTTCATGCATGTTTCATCACTAGTTTTGGCATGCATGGTGTATGCATTTGGATTTTCCTATCATTTCCATTTCCTAGAAGACCATTGTATTGTGGGTTTATTTCCAATGTTTTCTTTCTGGTTAGTTCTCATGATTCCTTTAGTTGTGGGTTGATTTCATGGAAGCCTTGGCTGGAAAAATTCTCTGGAAGCACAACAAAAAATTGTGGGTCTAGTTACTAGTCTTGGAAGCCTTGTTTGGAAAAACACTCTAGAAGCCCTAGGTGGGTTGAGTTACTAGTCCTAGAAGCCCTGGTTGGAAAAATGCTCTGGAAGGCCTGTAACAGGTGGCGCTGAGTTACTAGTCTTGAAAGCCTTGGTTGGAACAAAAACTCTAGATCCTTGGAAAAACTTGGATAGAGATCAATCTATCATGGTTAGTGATGTCTGACTGTGAGGTGGAATCATTGGGTTGGGGTTGAGACAATTTGGTCTCTAGAGCCCTAGTTTGTGTTGATTTTTTTTTTTTTGATAAAGTCCCATGTTCATTCTTAGAGTATGGCACATGGATAATTGGCTTAAGTAAGAGTTGGCTCAGCCAATATATGGTCGCGTGGAATGTGGAAGTCCCATCTCTGGTTGGTTTTTACACTCTTAAATGAAGAGCTCATTCATTTGGTATTCATTATGAAAATGTAATAGTTTATGTATGGATTTATTTGTTGTTGTATCCATTTCATTTATGTTTTTATTGTGTTGGTTATAAGCATGTATTCGATCAGTGATGATATATGGCTCTATCCATGTTTTTATCTATAAATGTATACACAATGTATTTATGGTCAAATAGATTGTATTGTAGCTTATGATATAGGGGAGAAATGATTATTAGCCATTCTAGGATAAGTAAGAGACCCACATATTTAAATCATTTTTTTATACCTGTAGATCCAATGTTTGCGACATGTTTGACGAAATGCTTGGCATGGTTGGGAAGGGTCAGGATGGGTTTATTATGATGTGATTTCTTCCATGTCTTTGTTTTAATGTTATTTACCCTCTCCTGAATTTATATGAAGTTTTTGGTAGTGACTTGGGCTCATGGGGTAAAAATGTGGCACGAATATTGAAGCTACATGCACATCTTGATATTATATGTATTATGATAATTTGGATTGGCCAATGAACATGGTTAAGGTTATGACATTCAAGCATGATTCAACCTAACTAATTATGATAATGTGTTGTATTATGTTTAGGCTGACTGTGCATATGTGATTGTATGCATGAATGGAATTTTCTTATGGGTTTATGATGTGAACATGTTAGTTAGATAATGTTATGGATATCATGACCTTATTTGTGATTGGGTTGATATGTTGTGAAGTTATATCGTGCTAATGTATATTTATTGTGTAGACAAGATAGCCTCCCCTGAGATACATTAAGGTATGATCTTGCTTCTGTCCTAACCTTTGTACTTGAATGTTTTGTTATGTCATCTATTTTTTGTTTGTGTGTTGGTTTATATTATGTCCTCTATTTACTATTGAAAGTTTTATTACTCGCATGATATGATCATGTTTATATAATATTGCATGAAGTAATGATATTTTTTGAAGATATTTTTAATAACATGTATGTGTTGAGATAGTTGATATGTATGTGAGTGAAAATAGGTGATAGTTGTAGTATGATGGTCGATGAATGTGAGTTGATTTTCGATTACGACATGGTTGTTAGTCTTGGTAAAATTTCATTTCCAATTGATATATATGTTGTCTTGGTGTTTGGTACATATGGATGACATGTGTGTTCGATTACCAGTCAACGTGATTGTCACAACAAGGTAAGATAACTGGTATATTGTTATATTTATTTATGCACTGACAATTATGTATTTATGGGAGTATGATGGAGGAAATTGCATCGAAAGAGATTTCCATGAAATGTTAAAGAAGTCTTTGGCTGAGATTTCCTTTGGAAGTGTCGGGAACCATGGGGATTGAGTCATGGTGTTTTTTGCTATTCATGTGATTTTGGTATTTTGTGATTTATGAGCTTGATTTGCGGTCTTGTTTATGTCAGGTGCATAACTATGCCACTTTGTTGCGGTGTCATATTGATTTTGTGTTTTCATGGTATTCTTCTTGTTTTCTCTTGTTCTTTCCTTTTATGTTTTGGAGAGTCTTAGGAATTGGTTGGGAAAGAGGAATTTAATGGGGCTCGGGGAGAGATGTGTGGTACCCAATAGGTAATGAAAGACTCAAATGAATCTCACTGCATATATAAGGGCAACGGAAGGTAAGAATATGACATTTGGTTGGCTTGGTTTGGTTCATTGTGGTAAATGGATGGTGCCAATTACATACATGAGAAAGGCAACAAAAAAGGTAAAGAAAATGGATCTGAGGTGTTAGATGCCTAGACTATATTGGGAATTTTTGTTCTCAATATTTTTCATGTTTAGCAAGAATAAAGGGAGTTGTCTTTGGTGAGCCCTGGTATTGCACCAAGAGTGTTGCAACTCCCAGAGGCTACTCTACTTTACATTAAGAACCAGAGGCTCATACAAATTGGAGGTGACAGTGCTATATACACAACATATGCATTCTACTCATGCCATCTTCTTCTCAATTCTATGAGGGTGTGCTACAAATAGGGTTACTGCTAGGATATGAAGTATGTCACACTTCTAAATGAAAACTAAGATTGAAAGTAATTCATGATCATTACTCTATTAGTAAGACAAGAAAATATTCTAGATCATAAAGGCTCATATAGAAATTTGAAATAAAGTAAATCCACAATTAAACTAATGCAATAAATAATGTTAAACTAAGTGGCATTCAAGATTTAATTTTATGAATTGAATTTGCAGAAAGGGAAAATAATCTAGGCACACATGCTGAACCAAATGACTGATTGAAATCTATCCACCTCATGGTTGACTACTATGCTTAAAAATGCATCTATTAATTACCTAACTATGTTTGTAAATAACTCTGTTTTGCAGAAAGAGAAGGAGGCACTAAGGTGACCTAATATGGTATTGGGCTCATGGTTTCAAAGCTAAAGCTATCTTGGAGGTTGTGCTAGGTCAAGATGAGGTGACATTCTTAGGGTGTTGTACTCAAACTCAATGGAAAGCAGAAATTTCTTCCCATAAAATAAATCATATCAAGTAAACCCTGTGGTGGTATTCCAAGTGGTAATGTAAGCCCAAGTGGCTTCCACCAATATGTCTGCCCAATAATTTCTGCTGCTGCTCACAACCTTGGTGAGTATGTTCTCCAAGGATCTATTTTTCACTTCCACCTATCCATTTTCTTAAGGATGATAGGTAGTGGAAGCCTCATGTTGTATCTTGTGCCTCCTCAGGAGGTTTTCAATGAGATGAGATGTAAATTGAGTCCCCTAATCAGTGACTACCTCTCTGGGGTATCCAAACTTGTAGAACACATTCTCATTTCCTGATTTATCAACAATTGTTAAATCAAACTGATGTCATAACAACAACCATATAATGAATCTAATATTAACATCGGGTTTATTCATTAAATATTTGATGGTTGCATGGTTAGTGTGTGCAAAGGTCTAATAATGGGTAATATAATGCATAATTTTTTTTAAGGAATGGACAATGGTGAGAAGATTCTTTTTTGTTACAGTATAAGTATGTTCAAGTTTAGACATATTCTTGCTAATGAAATAGATGGCATAGGATAATTTGTCTTCTAACTTCCCCAAGGCTTCCCCCATAGCTTTTTCTGATGCATCTACGTGGATGTGGAAAGGAAGAGCCCAGTTTGGACCTCGAAGAATGGGGGAAGTAGTTATATTTTCCTTAATGAGCTTGAAAGATTCTCGACAGAGAAGAAACCATAAAAAATTAGAAACTTTGGCCAACAACCCAAATAATGGCGAAGCCACTTTGTTGAAGTCCTTAATGAACCTCCTATAGTAGCTAGCAAAACCTAGGAAACTTCTGAAATCTTTCTGATTTTGAGGAACATACACCCTTTTTATGATGGTGAATTTTTTTTGGTCTACCTATATTCCTACTTGTGATATTGAGTGTCCTAGGAATATCCCTAGTCTTTTCAAGTATTTACAATTTTATGGACTCAGGGAGAGATGCATTTAAATGCACTTTCTTGGAAATTTCCCAAATTGGATAGAGGATCCTGGAAATCATACCCATAAGGTGTGAAATCTTCCATGTAGATCTAGATAGAGTCATGGACTAGTTCATAGAAAATTTTCAAGAAAACTCTCTGGAAAGTAGCGGGGGCATTACACAACCCAAAGGTAAGGAGTCTGTAAGCACAAATTCCGTAAGGATAGGTGAAAGTAGTCTTGTCCTCATCCTTCGGGCTAATTTGGATCTGGTTAAACACACTGAACCCATCTAGGAAAGAAAAAAACTTCTCCCCTGCAAGGCCATCTAGGACTTGATCTATAAAGGGCAAGGGAAAATGGTACCTTTTAGTATCTTTGTTTAGTTACTGATAGTCAACAAAGATTCACAACTTTCCATTCTTCTTTGGGACTAGAACAAGAGTAGAAGCCCACTCATTTTCTGATATGGCATAGATGAAACCTACATCCTACAAATTTTGCAATTCATCCTTCACTCTATCCTTTAGAGCTATATTCATCCTCCTTTGGGGATGGCGCACAGGATTGTATCCTTGTTTAATATAAATATGATGTGTGCACACCGAGGGATGCACCCATTTCATTTATTTGTAGTCTCGAGAAAATTCATGAAGGTTTTCTTTCAACAGATGGCATAACTACTCTTCTTCTTTAGTTGAGAGGGATGCATTAATTTTCAGAGATTTTGATGGGCCAAATTCCACAGCCTTGGTGGTTTCAGAGGTTGAATCAACTCAGTGTAGCTCCATCCAAGGGTAGGTTTTAGATTATTTGACTAGGTCATTGACTGGAATGTCATTGGGGTTCTGGTCTTGAATGATGTGGTCAATGAGTTCATCCTCATCTGGTTTACCCCCTCTAAGAGTAATATCAATTGTACAAATGGGGTAGGGTGTGTTACTCTATTCTTCATCTTCTTCTTCTTATTTATCCTCCAACCAAAAATTTAGGCCATGGTCAATGGAAGGTTGGGCAGGAGAATATACTACCAACTATTTAGACAAGGGCCCATTCTTTATAGTCATGTTTCCGGCCCTGCAGCTCATATAAGCATCGACAATGGCTAACCAAGGTCTTCCTAAAATGAGAGGATATCCATTAAACTTGGTTTTTGGCTGGAGGACTGGGAAATCTATAGGATACTCCCAAGAATCGATTGAGACCATAAAATCCTCAACAATTCCTTTCAAAGCTACTGTGGACCTGTCTCCAAGTTGTAGAACAATGGTGGTCTTTCTCAAAGATCCTTGGAGGTGGATTTCAAGCATTGTTTCCTTGGTCACCAAATTGATGGTGGCCCCGAGATCAATAATATTATTGCGGACTGTGACTCCATCGATTTGAACATATACTGCTGTAATTTTAGGGTCCAGGTACTTCGGGAAGATCACCCTTCCCAACATTAAGTCAGACAACTATCCCACTACACTGATGGTGGGGGTGTCTTTCTTATTTCTACCAGGTTTATTAAATAAATTTTCTTTTATGAGCCTATTTTAAATATGAACATCCTTAATGGCCTCAAGAAGGAGTATTTTCACACAAAAAAATTTCAGTTCTCCCAAAAGTTCAGTCTCTTCCAGGGTGTGTTGGCTTGAGTGGATCAGGTGCTTAGGAAAAGGAGGATGTTGGATCTGAGTGTTTATTTTTTCCTTTTCCTCCTCGACCTCTGTATGTGGATATGATGATGATTTTCTGGGAGTACTCTTCTCAACTTGAGGTTGATCTCATGTATCTCCACAGCATAAGCTAGATAGGATGTTTCCTCACTGTAAACCTTTTATGCCTGAATGTTTTACGGGTTCAGATTGGGATGGGTAGGAATATGAGGAAACTTAGGTGGAGCATAATGGGTGATATGAGGTTGAGGTTGGGGTGGAGGCAGTAAAGTAGGTGGTTGATTGTGTTGGGGTCTCCACCCTTGTGATGGGTTTCTCGACGGAGGTGGTTGAGGAATATATTCTTGGAATGGTTGATTCATAGGCTGAGGGTGATATGGGGGGTTGTAAGGCCAAGTAAGGAGGTGTAGGTAATGATTGAGGAGTAGATGTATACCAAGACTGCATAGGTGCATTCTGTTTTGTATGATAGTAGGAGTAAGGTGTGCCTTGCATACCCTACTGATATGATCGAGGTCCTTGTGGCCTCCTCTGATTTATGAAACAAAGTTTCTCGTGTCCTCCTTCTGCACCTTGATATACAACTTTGAGCCTAAGTAAGGAGGGGCCCTTATATGTGGCATGCTTCTCTTTAGAGACTAAGAAAACCTCTATGACATTTAATGGACATTCATTCCGAGGATGTTTTCTAGTAAATCTAGGGTAGAAGATATCCAAGTCCCTCTCTTCTCCCTCTTGCTTCCTCTTCATACGCATTATGTCCATTTGCAAAGAAAACGTGTGCAAAATCTCACTTTTTAAGTCATCAAACATATTTCCAATCTCATGCTTGATGGAGGTGGAAGAGGAAGAGTTGTTTTTCATGCTTTGGCTAGCTCCACCTTTCTTCCTAGATTCCATAGATTGATTTATAATGATAGTTTTGATGTCCTCATAAGGAAGTCGGTAGATGTATCCTCTAGAAAGAATATTAATGGTTTCTATCACCTCTTCCCTGATCCCTCAAAGAAGTACCAATTTAAGTGATCCACGATCAAGGGTGTAGTTGGCTCTTTTATAGCTCACCTGGAATATTTATTCATAAACCTCTAGGGATTCATCAAGTCTGAGAGTCATCCTAAATATTTCCTCTTTGGTTTCCTTGAACGTAAAATAGCCTCTATATTTGTTGTTAAAGGACTCTTGCATCTGTACCTAGGTAGTGATGTTGTTCCCAGGAAAACACATGAACCAACGCAAAGTTGCATCCTTGAGGGTGGATGGGAATAGTTTTAGCTTATGGTCATCTCAGGCATAGTCATAGGTCCTACAGAAAACAATGAACTCTAACATGAATGTGTCAGGATCCTCAGAAGTAATTCCATGGAAATGTGGATGTGGTGAGGGACTGTTGTTCTTCATTCTAGGTTCCTTATCTGCTTCCCTGATGGAAAAGCCTCCTTGGGTTCTCAGTCTCAGTCTCAAAAACTTCTTCTTCTTCTCCAATAGGTTCTTCAAAGTTTTCAAGTGGCTCACCTATGGTGTGTTCAACTTCACAGTCACTGAAGAAGAGTGAAGGGTGACTGTGTGGGGATGTGGGGGTTTTTGGTAAAAAATTTCCTTGGTTATCCCTATTCCTACGAGGCATGAAACTCAAAATGTTTTTTTATTTTTAATATATTGGAACTGAATACAAAAGAAAATCATAAAAAAATGCTAAAACATAATCAAAGCATCTACTTAGACACCTCCCCGACAAAAACGCCAAAAAGTGGTGATCCCTGGTATTGCACCAAGGGTGCTACAACTCCCAGAGGCTACTCTACTTTACTTTATCAACCCAGGGTTCACAAAAAATTGGAGGTGAAAATGCTATATACACAACAGATGCATTCTACTCATGCCATCCTCTTCTCAGTTCTACGAGGGGGTGCTACAGCTAGGGTTACTACTAGGATATGAAGTCTGTCACACTTCTAAATGAAAACATAGACTAAAAGTAACTCATGATCATTACTCTACCAATAAGACAAGAAACTATTCTAGATCATAAAGACTCATCTAGCTATTTGCAAGAAAGGAAATCCACACTTAACCTAATAAAAGAAATAAAGTTAAACTAAGTCGCATTCAATGACCTAACTATGTTTGTAAATAACTTTCTTTTGCAACAAGAGAAGGAGGCGCTAAGGTGACCTAAGAAGATTTTGGGCTCATGGTTTCAAAGGTGAAGGTGCCTTGGAGGTTGTGCCAGATATAGATGAGGTGAAAGAGAAGTTTTGGGCTGAATAAGTGAATGACTGGAAATGATACAAGATCATATACACGATTTCTTGTAGTGTTATAGAATGTCCTGGAATGCTATAAGAAACAGGTCGAGAGTAGTTTGAGGCTAGAAATGTGAGGAAAGGGGTAGGAGAGGTGAAATGAAGGTGGATCTAGGTAGATGGAACTTAGAAAAAACTTTTTCCAATCTCATAACTTCTCTCAAAGGATGTCTTGTGCCTCCAAGGTGGCTCTCAGTGTTGTGATGGAGATTTTCAAAAACAGGGCTGAAGGTGATTTAGTTGGAGGTTGCTTGATTGGGGGTGGAAAATAAAGCTAATGTTGTTGGTGGAGTCCTCATCTGCTTCTTTACTCAAACCTGCAAGAAAATACTTGTTCAAGTAGTTATCATTGAAAAATCTATTATGAAAATGGTGGAAAATATGAGTTGAATTTAAGTAAACCTATCTATGCACTTAAAATAGAAAACTAAATCTACATCTACAAAATGTTCATAATAAACAAAGAAAGCTATCTGAATTTTCCAAGAAATCATAAAATGAAAGCAAATTTGTGTCTGTGGTGAAGGTCTACTCTCCTCAAACTCTAATGGAAGAGGTGAGAGAGGGATGTTTTAACACATAGTTTTAGTGATCCGGGTAAATTTCTGATACCCTTTTAACCAAGACCTTTTTCTTCATCTAATGTGTTAGAATTTCATTTTATCAAAGCATTAATGAACACATATGCAGATATAATTAAGAGTAAAACATGTCAACAATCATACGACAAAAAAATCAAGAGGTTTAATAACAAAGTTCGTCTAGAGTGGGCTACGACTCCCAGCCTCGGTGTCTCGATGGTGTTGGCCGCTTCATTAAATGTTTTAACTAATGATAATGTACATGGATTCTACTAAATTTTCATACAAGGAAAATCCCTCAACACGAATGGCAAAGTATCTCCATAATACGTTCTGTTACAAGGAACTCTAACTCATCACAAACCTCCTATTAGCATGATAACTTCACACATGGTAACAAAGAGTATCCCATCATCAAGGCAACAAAAGGATCTCACAACATAAGTCACCATCCATGATAAATACATACCACATCAATATACATAAATATTCTACATGTTACATCAACAGGAATCAACAACTGCAAATAAACAAGAAGAATCCACATCATACATCAAGCAGGAAGCGACATGACATAAAGCATCCTACAACAATAATCAATGAAGTACATGGAAAAAAAACTTCATATACCTCAACTCTGATGTTGGCTGAAGAATAAGCATCTCAATCCTGGATCTAAATGTACCATCGAAAATGTGGCATTGAATGGCGTGAAATCGACTATCTACATGCTAAAATCAGACACTCTCATCCCATTCTAGAATATGGCCAAAAAATTTAGACCTCTGTTGTAGAAACTAACACTGTCATCAGGCGCATGTCACCGAGAAGTGTAAAATCCATATAAAATTTGTCCAATTTAGACACTGGGAAAATTGTGCCCCTTTGGAATGGAGGCTCAATCAAGGCTCCACTACCTCTACATCCTGGCTCATGGTTCCACCTGCAATTAAATAATATTTTTCTCAAACTGCATGCGCGCACATTTCTCACTTACCTTGGCAGAATTGTGCGAATGAGGATTTATATATTGTTTTTGGCGAATCACCCAAGTAAGTCTGTTGACGCAGTGGTTGTGATCTGCACTGCTGGGGAGGAGGTCGGTCGGTCAAACCCCGCCCCCTCCCCAAATGGATCGAAAGTTTTAAAATCCCAATGTTTATTTTTATTTTTGGGGCATCAGACTCGCATAGGGGGGTCCGCCCATCCTTATCCTCCGTTACACATCTTATGAAAGGGTTGGGGCGGCGGGGTCATGACCATTGGCCCCTCCCAAATTATATTGTTGTTGTTCGGGTGGTTGGGGTGATGGGGTCATGGTCATAGGCCCCACCCCCAATTATAACTATTATATTTTTATTTGTTGAGATAGGGGTGGGGGTGATGGCCCTCCCCTATTTTTAATAAATTTTTTTTCTTAACAATACAACACATTTTTAAACTTCTCAATTTTTTATTGAAGGAGCCAAATTAAATATCCCACAAATTCACCCAAAATCCTGTGAAATTGCATCCTCTTTAATCTTCCAAGTCATGAAGTCAACCTTAAAACTTTTAACGGCTCTAAGTCTCGCATACGAACTCAGTTTGATGAACCATTCGCACATTTACGATCAGGAAGACGAGATCTTCAACTTGAAACTGAGTTTGCCACATTTCCACCACTTTGATTTTTGGGCTTTCATAAGCCCTCTTTGTCCTATATGTGTCTCTGGAGCGACCTGGATCATTCCACCCCACTGAAAAGCTTTTGTTCTTCCAAAATCATCAACAAGAATCTGCAACTATTGTGTACTATGTCTACACCACTAGTGTCCTGAAAGGTCACCCTTCCTTTTCCTTCACCTTTTTACTTCGGATCCATAAGAAATTAACCAACACCTACATCCCCTGTAAACCTATAGTACAATATCCTGCAAATTACATGCTCAAATTCACCAAATATGACCCAAAAATTTCCATACTTGACACGAGTTTACCTACTCTGTGTTCAAGTTTACATCGAATGGAAATCACACCCCAACTATCATTACAAGGCCAAAAACATCATTATCGCATTTCGAAGTGATTTGAAACACATCATCACTTTTACATAAAATAAAAGCATGACATGATTTACAAAAAAAGGCAAAAAATATCATGGTTTCTTAACAAGCGATGGAAAACACATCATCACTTTTACAAATAAAAATGCAACATATGAAAACATGGCCATGACACACTACCACATCTAGAAAAACCATCTCTCAGTTATCAAAGTGAATGGATCTTATCCATATGGCACATTTTCTTGTAAAACATATGTTTCAACTGGTTCATGCATTGGTGCTTTGTCCTTAAGGTGCTACTCTGGATGGAACCTCGAACATGTAATATTCCAAATCTAGAATTTTTACAACAATGAGAATACCCTAAGGTATTACAGAGTTGGAGATGCAGAAATATGCCTTATAATAGATTTCCAATGATATATCCTTCAATTAAATGATTATGCAATAGCTTATAACTCACTTTGGACTCAAAAGGGTGGGGAAAAGAGGTGATTTTGGCCCTAAAATGCGTGTATTAGGGTATCTACGTAAAAGTAAGATGGGATGACGGTTGGATCTGATATATTAGGTCATGAGGGACCTATGCTCCGAATTTGAGCTCAAAAAAATAATTCTAGCTAGGTTAAACAATTCCTCCTTCCCCAACTAGGCTTAAAAACCCTGATTTCCCATGGCTTAAATTATGCAGAATGTACTGAAGCTTTTACAGCGTGATTTTTTGAAGGGTTTGAATGAAATAATGATGTAACATCATTATGGCAATTATATATGATTCAAATGATTTATACTAAGAAAAATATATCTTTTCATAAAGAAAGGCCTCAAAATGAGGTGCTGCAACACATGAAATGAGACAGAAAAGATATCAGCGTGAATTTCAGGAGGCTGAAGCTTCTTATTATTTAGTTACAGATCTGATTTTTTTTTTAAATGAAAACATAGATCTATAACATATCAGAAAGCCAAATACGCTCTTTATTATACTCCCCTTGGGGATCTCAGCAAATGATGAACAATAGTGAGTAGATCTAAGATGTAAGTCACAGTTCTGTAGTATTATTCAGAAATTCTGCAGTAAATACATCATTAAATAAATCAGATCTGAAGGTTACATGGATTGGTTGGCCAATCCATGGATCACCATAGTGAAAGTAAGGAATCCTTTCCACTAGAGATCTCTCCTCTAGGAGAACTCCAAAACCACTGCAACTTTGCTCCTTAAGAATTATACAGCTCAGGGAGAGAAATTGCACAGTCAACTGGAAAACCACTTTGGCCTAATTCCAAGATATGGATCTGAAGCAAAATCAAGAGAGGCGCTCTTCCAGGAGGTTAAAAAACACACTCCGTGAGAAGAGGCTCCCAAAACAAGCTAGATCTCTACAGATCTAGAATCCCACTTGCTGTAGCTCACTGAAACAAGTAAATCTTGACTGGATTTACGCTGCCTAAGAGAAATGGAGATTGGTGTCAAAGATTGATAGTGGAAAAATCAAAACAACCTCCTCCAAGAGCTTCTCAATGGAAGGAGAGAGAGGATTCCTAAACAGGAAACCCTCTTATGCTATGCAACACAATTCTCAGGCTAAACAACCTAGAGAATTCGAATTAGTCTAAGAAGACTCAATTCTGAATATCTTCAACAACCTTTTCCTTGAGCCTTCTCCTTCCTTTTATAAGATGAGGATGTGCAAAACCCTAAACCACTTACAAAACTTTAGCTCCTTTCACATGAAGCTCCTCCATCTAAAACTGCACTAAGCCTCTAGATGGTTCATGAATCTAGACATAACTAAGATGTGGTCTTGTTGACCCAGTCAATTGTCTTAATCCTGTTTCGCACACAAGTGGATTTTATTACAAAGGCCCAGATTTATCCCTTTTCACATTGGGCATGTATTTATTCTTTGATTTATGGAGTTTTTCATGTCCTCCTTTACATTTTATTCATCAAATAATAAAAAAGAAACAAATTGAAATATTCCTGTTAGCTTGGGATAATTAGGAATATTACAGTCCTCCCCTCCAAAAATTTTCCTTGTCCTCAAGCAACTGCAAGGTGAGTGCTGCAAAATCTCCAATGGAATTGTCTCCTCCCCAGAATGAACCATATAGCTGTCATCATGAAGAATTGGGAGATATAAAGGAAGAATTACAAGTTGTCCATTGGCCTTCTCAAGGCATGAGAGATTGTAAATATAGGGTACTTCAACCCCTTTAAGAGCCTTTACTCTCTATGCTATCATCCCAAATAAAAGGAGCCATTCTTGATAGCTCATAGAAACATTCATTAATCCCCATCATGTGAATTGAGTAGGGGCTATAAGGCTGGAAATGAGAGATAAATATACTCAACTCATGCTGTCTCTCTTCCCATTGTTGATGGATGTGGAGTTGTTGATCCTGGGCTACAAAAATGTAGTTCTCATGAAGCCAAGAGGAGCTTGGACCTTCATGTTTCTCTTCATTGATTCTAGTGAGCCTTCTTGCCCAACCTCCTATGCATAAAGTGAACAAATCATTTTTACCATAGGTGCTCCAACAGAAATATGGACTAAGTGTCATGGGATGGTGGCCCAAGTCCCTCCTTTGAGACCAGCTTTGTCCATCCTCTAGCTGCCTCAAATCATGATACAATAAGTGGCCATCCCACCACCTTCTTGCTGCCATAAGCTTCTTCAAAGCTTGGAAATAATGGAGGGTAATAGGTGTTGGTTGACATGACTCAAGCAACACATGTCTTGCTCCAATTTCTCCCTTGTGAGAGATCCCTTCTCATGACATATGCCCAATACATGACCTTTTGCATAAGAAAACACAATATATAATGCAGCAGCCATATAAGGTTCTATCCTCTTCTTGAAATACGAATGAATTTGGGAGATTGCATTCCCAATGGATACATTCACCCATTGTACCTTCCCTCCTCTCATGTTCACAATAAAGATTGGAGCATCATTAAAATCATGATATAAACATGCTCCCTTATGCCATCCCATGAGAAGGTTACATCTTCTCCCAACCAAAATTACAGACATGATTATGATATTCATTCTAAATAGAAATACATGTACATACATCACGGATACAAGTAGATGTATGGACATGGAATTCATCATGGGGTGTCCATACTCTCTTCTCATCAACTAAAACAAAAATGCCTTCTTCTTATCCATTATTTTCTTGAAATACAAGGCATGAGGCAAGAAATTCAAAAACCTTGGGTGGTACCCAAACTCACCCAATAGGAACCAACGCAGGTGATCTCCTCCCTGCTTCAGATCTAGATATGGCAAGTGGTTTGCATGCCACTTACTTGCTACCCTTATCATTTCACCATGGATGAAAGTGAAATGTATATTTGGTGCCTTAGGGAAGCACCCATCATGTTGTAACACCTCCCTTAGCCCATCAAGGGAGTGGCCATATTTGAAAATAATCTTGGCCCATAGTTGGCCATGAAGCTTGTAAGGTAAAACACTCCCTTTGGGAGTTATGGCCTGCAAATGTAAAGCAAGAGAATACATGCAATCATGAAATAAGATGTGATTTACATAAGCATGCTTCTTACCCAAAGTCTCCAATGTTGTGTTGGCTTCCCTCTTAGAAAGAGATGACATTGATGCACAAGGTTGAGGTAACACTTTGCTCTTCTACTCATCATGGGAACTCCTTGGTGGAATTCCTTCAAGTAAGGAGACATCAAGGCATAGATCATGGAAGGATTTATGGACTGATGTGTCCTTGATTTGCTTGAATAGATCATTTTTCCTTCTTTTTGCATTATTATGTTGAAATAAAGAGGGACAAATGTTTCTTACCATGTGAAGCTTGCCCTCCTTTTTGCCTTCTAAAATCTTCAGGGTCTCATCCTTTGATAGTGATGACACATGCTACCCATGGATGGTGCCATAATATTCATATAATGAGACCTCCTTAATGAGATATGAATGAATACATGAGTGGAGAAGACCCTCCATGCTTTCACTGTGCAATCCAATCACCTTCCTAGGTGTTTTAACCTTTTGCAATGGATAGGAATGAGGGTAGCCCTCTTCCCCATCTCCTCTTTGTGTCCTCATGGTTCTACACCTTCTACATTCCAAGGGATTTTGAAATGAAATCCCTTTTAGATATTCAAGAAAAGACCTCTCATCTATGTCCTTCCAAAACCATTGAGGTTCTGGATCTTCTGCAGGTAGAAGTTTCTCTTTGAGTTGGGGAGTGCTCATTGAGAAAGAGGAATATAGAAAGGAGAAAAGGTTTCTCACTTAAATATTTCTACCATTCATCATTTCTTCCTCCATTGCTTCATGAATGAAGCTGCAATTTGAATTCCCCCATGAGGAATGGTGCCTTCTTTCTTCCTTACTGATCTTGCACATCGCAGTGCAACTTTATTTTTCTAAATCAACAACATACAGAAATGTAGATCTCTTCATACAATGTGCTAAAATGAAAACATGTGGATTTTTAATCATACCTTGGTGGGATTTAGAAGCAAGAGCTTCTTCTGCAACTATGTAGTCTTCCTCCAAGGTTGTGCCAGTGCTGGTAGAAGTCTCCACCCTTTCAATCTTCTTGAGATCTTCTTCAATACCCTTCATAGTCCGGAAAAGGAGCAGGGAGATCTCCTCTTCTATCATTATTCCAAGTGGTGGAGCCATGCTCTTGTTTTTTTTGTACAATTCATCTTCTTTGTGAGGGTAGGAAGTGCATGGGTCTTCCTCTCCTTCTTGAAACCTTCTAGGAGTTTCATTTTCTTCTTCTTCCTCCTTTATCTATCTACCCTCTATGAAGAGGCTCTTCATGGATCTAGAATATGATGAGGTAAAACTCATCTTCTTCAGCTTTTTTTTCTTCTTGGGCTTAGAATCAGAGGCTGAGCCAAGAAAGTTGCTTTGACACCACTGTAATATTCCAAATCTGGAATTTCTACAACAATGAGAATACCCTGAGGTATTCAAGAGTTGGATATGTATCAATATGCCTTATAAAATATGTCCAATTACAGATCCTTCAATTAAATGATTATGCAATAGCTTATAACTCACTTTGGACTCAAAAGGGTGGGGAAAAGAGGTGATTTTGGCCCTAAAATGCGTGTATTCAGGTATTTGCATAAAAATAAGGTGGGATGATGGTTGTATCTAATATATTAGGTCATGAGGGACATATGATCCAAATTTAAGCTCAAACAAATAATTCTAGATAGGTTAAACAGTTCCTCCTTCTCCAACTAGGCTTAAAAACCCTGATTTCCCATGGTTTAAATTATGAAGAATGTACTAAAGCTTCTACATCGTGATTTTTTGAACGGTTTAACTGAAATAAATATGGAAAATCAGTATGGAAACTTATATATTATTCAAATGATTTATACTAATAAAAACAGATATTTTCATAAAGCAAAGCCTCAAAATGAGGTGCTGCAACACATGAAATGAGACAGAAAAGATATCAGCATGAATTTCAGGAGGTTGAAGCTTTTTATTATTTAGTTACATATCTGAATTTTTTTTTTACATGAAAACATATATCTATAACAGATCAGAAAGCCAAATAGGCTCTTTATTATACTCCCCTTGGGGATCTTAGTAAATGATGAACAATAGTGAGTAGATCTGAGATCTAAGTCACAGTTCTGTAGTAGTATTCAATAATTCTGCAGTGAATAAATTAGTAAATAAATCAGATATAAATGTTTCATGGATTTTTTGGCCAATCCATGGATCACCATAGTGAAAGGAAGGAATCCTTTCCACTAGAGATCTCTCCTCTAGGAGAACTCCAAAACCCCTGCAACTTTGCTCCTCAAGAATTACGTAGCTCAGGGAGAGAAACTACACAATCAACTGGAAAACCACTTTGGCCTAATGCCAAGATATGTATTTGAAGCACAATCAGGAGAGGTGCTCTTCCAGGAGGTTAAAAGACACACTCTGTGAGAAGAGGCTCCCAAAACAAGCTAGATCTCTACAGATCTAGAATCCCACTTGCTGTAGCTCACTGAAACAAGTAAATATTGACTGGATTTATGCTTCCTAAGAGAGATGGAGCTTGGCCTCAAAGCCTGATAGTGGACAAAGAAAAACAACCTCCTCCAAGAGCTGCTTAATGGAAGGAGAGAGAGGATTCCTAAACAGGAAACCCTCTTGTGCTATGCAGCACAATTCTGAGGCTAAACAGCCTAGAGAATTCAAATTAGTCTAAGCAGACTCAATTCTGAATATCTTCAACAACCTTTTCCATGAGCCTTCTCCTTTCTTTTATAATATGAGGATGTGCAAAAACCTAAACCACTTACAAAACTTTTGCTCCTTTCACATGAAGCTCCTCCATCTAAAACTGCACTAAGCCTCTAGATGGTTCAGTGAATCTAGACAGAATTGAGATTTGGTCCTATTGACCCAGTCAATTGTGTCAATCCTGTTTCACACACAACTGGATTTTATTACAAAGGCCCAGATTTATCCCTTTTCACATTAGGCATGTATTTATTCTTTGATTAAGGAGTTTTTCATGTCCTCCTTTACATTTTATTCCTCAAATAATAAAAAAGAAACAAAATGAAATATTCCTATTAGCTTGGGATAATTAGGAATATTACAGAACACGTGGCTCTTTGATGGCCAGTTTGGTTGCAATGGCTTCAAAAGGTCTTCTTTCTATAGACCTGCTTAACCAGTTTCTTTTTCTGCTGTGGAGAAGGCTTTCCACACCTCATCCTCCTTTGTGTTGCCTTTCTTTTCCAACACTCAGCAATGACATCGTTATGTAAACCACAAAAAAGACAAGTTCTGTTATGCCATGATTTACGTTCATGATTAGGAACATGCTTATAATCAAAATGAACTTGTGAATATCAAGACTCATTATACCTTTCCTGGTGATCTCTGGTATGATCATGGTGATGAGAGCTTGCCTCAGATATTTAACTACAGCATGCACTTCCATGGGATGATGGTGAAGTGTTCCCATCAATCCTTTCTCCTCACAAGTTCAACAATGTATGTTTGCCTTTGATGTGATTATGGTGATGAGAGCTTGCCTCACTTTTCTCTCTGTGATATGTGCTGCCATAAGATGATGGTGAAGTGTTCCCATCATTCTCTTTGCTTGACGGTTTAATCAATGTAGTGGGAGCTTGTGACACCTTTGAAAATTATACTTCAGTGTATCCCAAACCCGCGTAGTGAGGTATCTTCACAACCTTTAATGGCTGACTTATGCCTTTGCCATGAATTCCAAATCCTCCTCCTTTGTACCCCATCATATTAAGGAGTTTCATGCCAGTTCCTGAAATGGGGATATCCACATTTCCAATAGAAATAGCATGTGAATATGAAACTGAAGAATGATCACAACTGTTTACCTCAACTGTCGATTTTTAAACATGTGAAGAGGGCTTCTCTAAGACTTTCTTATGGTTCACTTCCTTCAAGGCCTTTTTCGCGGCTTGTAGCTGAAGCTGCAATTGCTAATTCTTCTTCTTCTCTTCTTGTAGAAGGGTCTTGAATGCATCATGATCTGTTTGAAGTCTTCTGTCATTGCGCTTCAATTCATCCCATGCCTCTGTCATGGCTTGCAATTGAAGTTGAAATCATTGCTTCACCTCCTTCTCTTCTTGTAGAAGTGTTTTTAATGCATCATGATCTGCTTGAAGACTTTCATCATTGTGCTTCAATTCTTCTAATGCCTCTGTCGTGGCTTGAAATTAAAGCTGCAATCACTACTTATCCTCCTTCGCTTCTCGTAGAAGTGTCTTTAATGCATCATGATCTATTTTAAGAATTCCATCGTTGCACTTCAATTCTTCCAATGCCACTTATCTGGATTTATGCAGGAACACAACATAATATATAAATAACCATAAACATAGAGATGTAGCAGAAATAATGCGTCATTTCATTAATATCAAATAACAGAAGTATGCTTACAGACATAATGGAAATAAAATAGCTAGGGTGCTGGTAGTGAATATCTGAGAAGAGAAGTGGTGGCTACAAACCTCTGAACTGTGTTATAATGAGGCTCGAGTGCCTATTTATTATGGAGAAACAATGGGGAACTCTAAACGTCCAAAAACCTAGCCCTAGGAGATGAAGCGCCAAAATTATGGGCCCCGTTTAGGTAAATTGGTGTTTCAACTTCCCGAGGACGTAACTTCTGCATACTATCTCCGTTTAATGCACATGATACATCATTAGAAATATCTATCAGAGGACTACAAATGTTGCCACAAATATATATTCTAAAACAAAATCATATTCACTGGACAAATGATGCTCAAAAAATGTCATTTAGGGCCTGAAAACGGCTCCGGAAGTTCAAGACCCGAAAAACTGCTAAAAATTGTAAGTTGTGCCAAAACTGAAAAACTGAAGGAGAAAATGGTGGGGCCCCAAGTGGAATAGGCGGGTGACCACCAATATCCACCTGGATCACTAAGGCCCAAAAACGGCTCCGGGAGTGCAGGACCCGAAAACCTGCTAAAAATAGTAAGTGGTGCTGAATGTGAAAAGCTGCAAGAATTGATGGTGTAGATCCAAATGGAATAGATGGGTGGCCACCAATATCTACCTGGATCATTCCTCCCTACTTAGGAAGAAATGGTCCCCATTGCGTTGAGATCCTCCCTGAGATGAAGCAAATTCTATTGAACTGGGTATTAGATTTGTTGAAGATGTCATGGACCTATGGGCAGACATGCTAGATGCTTTTAGTAAATTTGGTTTCTTTATCAGCCTCAGACAGTACATGTGTGGATTCTGTATGTTTATTTGTAGGAGGTATGGTAACATCAGGCAGTGATGCATTGGAGATCAGATCAATGGATTACTTGTCCTAACAGTGTAGAGGAACCTCTGTGAGTGAGGAGAAAATGTCCTCATATTCCTCCATGAATTTTTCCATATGTTTCAGCCGTGCAGGGGAGCCTTGTTTCAAGGTTGTGGCCACAATACTCTTCTCTCCCTGTGAGCGAGTTGTAAGGAAAATTAATTTCCTCATTTGGGAAACAATCTTGATGTGTTGTTTTGCAGTAATCAAAGAGATGATAGGAGGAAGTACTACCTCTGGTATCATGTACAAGTTATTTCCCAAAGTAATAATAACAGCACGAGGCCTAGACTCATACACGGCATGTCGCGTCGACAAGTATGGTTGGCATAATAATACATCAGCTACATCAAGAGGAGCAACATCACATAATACCTCATCCGTGAATGGCTTGATGTTGTATGGAAGGCGACATTGTTGGCAGATGCAGATATCTCTCCCTAGGTGAAGCCACCTGATGTTATATGGCTGTAGGTGTGCTATGGTCGGTAGGCCGAGCCGCTTCTGCTGAAACGAGGTTCTTTTGGCTTCCACTATCGACAAGGAATTGCAGCAGAGAACCCTTCACCCACATTTGTGAATGTAAGAGACGCTCCCCCTCCTCTGGATCCTCTAGGTCCTCCCTATGGATCTTGGTGGTAGCAACAATGGCACTGGGATTTGCATCAATGATCTGCTTCCCTTTTTCATTGCCTTTGTCTAGTTCTGACTCAGGATCAGAAAATGCATTTGATTCGGGTGCCTTTAGTTCGACCACCATTGACTGTTTGGCCTAAAACTCGTTTGTGCTGTGAGTGGGGCTGTTATGAAATTCACACCACTTCCCTGTGTCCTTCTTTTGATTTGTGGTGTTGTTCTGAGTAGCACCACTTTGACCTTGCCCCTTGTTCTTCGGTTTTGGGGCACCTTTCAGATTCGCAGATCCAAAGTCTCGCTTCTTCTGCTTAAATTTATGCTCGATCTTGGTGGCATAGCGATATGTCGTGCGAAGCGATGTAATGTTGAGGAACTCCATTTCCTCCTAAATATGTTTGTGTAGACAGCCGTGGTACTTGAGCACTAAATGTCTCTTTGAATATTTAATACCCAACTTTGTGTGCAGGGTATGGAACAGATTCGTCAATTCGTGCACATCTTGATCCCTTTGTTACCGCAGCGTGGTCCATTGGATGTATTTTTCCTCATAGCTCCCCTCAGGGTAATATTGTTCCTTGATGCCATCTCGGAATGAATTCTAAATGGTTGTGGCCGAGAACAAAGAGGGTTTCCTTTCGTCCTCTTGCTCATGGTAGGTTTCCCACCAGTCTTTGACATGGGGGTGGCTTTGAGGAGTGCAAAAATAATCTTTTCTCAGTCAGAGAAATCATGGACCAAGAAATACCCTCCCAGCAAATTCAACCATCTATATATGGTGTCTGCATCTATTTGGCCTTCCAATACAGGAATATAAAAGTTTACCTGTACCTTGAAGGGAGTGGCCCCTCCAGAGTGGCTGTTGGATGCAGATGTGCCGTAGGTGGGTAGTCGTTGAAGGATCTGAGAAAAGTTATCCATCATCACGTTCCTTTGTTTCTCAAGGGCCTCCTCGAGCAATATTTTGATAGGATCTCCTGCTCCCTCGTCTTTATTTTCTTCCACCATGGGAGGTCATCGGGGTTTGCGAGGCTGATCTTGCAAGGGTTCAACTAGATCGAGCCCTAACTCCTTATACCCTGACTGCATTGGGGACATGCAAAGAAAAACAAAGAAATATTAACCGCTCTGATACCACTGATTTAGATTTATGCAGGAACACAACAGAATATAGAAATAACCATAAACATAGAGATGCAGTAGAAATAATGTGTCATTTCATTAATATTAGATAACAGAAATATGCTCACAGACATAATGGAAATAAAATAGCTAGGGTGCTGGTAGCGAATCTCTGAGAAGATATGTGGTGGCTACAGACCTATGAACTATGTTACAATGAGGCTCGAGTGCCTATTTATTATGGAGAAACACTGGATAACTCTAAACGTCCAAAAACCTAACACTAGGAGATGAAGCGGCAAAACTATGGGCCCCGTTTGGGTAAATTGGTGTTTCAACTTCCTGGGGACGTAACTTTGGCATACTATCTCCGTTTGATGCACATGATACATCATTAGAAAGATCCATTTGAGTAATACAAATGTTGCCACAAATATTGATTCGTGAACGGAATCATATTCGCTGCAAAAACGATGCCCAAAAAATGTCGTTTAGGGCCTCAAAACGGCTCCGGAAGTTCAAGACCCAAAAAACTGCTAAAAATAGTAAGTTGTGCCAAAACTAAAAAACTAAAAGAGACAATGGTGGGGCCCAAAGTGGAATAGGTGGGTGACCACCAATATCCACCTGGATCATTAAGGCCCCAAAACGTCTCCGGGAGTGCCGGACCTGAAAACCTGCTAAAATAGTAAGTGGTGCTGAATGTGAAAAGCTGCAAGAATTAATGGTGTGGATCCAAATGGAATATATTGGTGGCCACCGATATCCACCTAGATAAGCCTCTGTCGTGGCTTGCAACTAAAACTACAATCGATGTTTTTCCTCCTTCTTCTATTGTAGAAGCGTTTTCAACTCAGCGTTATCTGTTTCTTATCTCTCATAAGCTTCATACAAAATGTCTGTTGGACATTGGGTTCAACGCTCGCCGTGTGTCTTGCGACATGGAATAACCGCCTCTCATGGATCCTAACTCTGGCGATTGTAGCAGAGACTAACGCCTATGGGTTTTGGTCTAATGAAAATCATGATTCAAACAATTAGTATCAAAGCGTCTGGTCTCGAGTTCGAAACTAACCCGACTCACGTTGGGAGTTGCTTTCTCGGAAACCCTGAGCATGGTCTCGTACATGTCTTTGAAAACCTTCATTGTTGCACGTTCAATGGTTCACGCTTTCAATCCACATCAGCAAGAAGACCGCTCTGATACCACTTGTTCCGGGTAAATTTCTGATACCCTTTTAACCAAGAAGTTTTGCTTCGTTTGATGTGTTAGAATTTCATTTTATCAAAGAATTAATGAACACATATGCAGATGTAATTAAGAGGAAAACATGTTAACAATCATATGACAAAAAAAACAGTAAGTTTAATAACGAAGTTCGTCTAATGTGGACTACGTCTCTGGGACTCGATGTCTTGATGGTGTTGGCTACTTCATTTAGTGTTGTAACTGGTGATAATGTACATGGATGCTGTTGACTTTTCATACAAGGAAAATACTTCAAAACGAGTGGGAAAGTATCTCCACGAGACTTTCTATTACAAGGAACTCTCACTCACCACAAACCTCTTATTAGCATGAAAACTTCACACATGGTGAAAAAGAGTATCCTATCAAGGCAACAAAGGGATCTCACAACATAAATCACCATCCATGATAAATACATACCACATCAATACACAAATATTTTGCATCTTACATCAATAGGAATCAATAACAATAAATAAACATGAAGAATTTGCATCATATATCAAGTAGGAATCGACATGACATAAAACATCCTACAGAAATAATCAATGAAGTACATGGAAACAACACTTCATATACCTCAACTCTGATGTTGGATGAATATTAGGATGCTCAATCGCTGGATGTAAACACACCATCGAAAACGTGGCATCGAATGGCGTGAAATCGACTGTCCACATAGAGGAACTCGGAGCAACATGTTTGCTTTCTCGAAAACGCTGAGCATGGTCTCGTACATGTCTTTGACATCATCCATTGCTGCACGTTCAATGGTTCATGCTTGCAGTCCACATCAAAAAGAAGACCCCTCTGATACCACTTGTTCCAGGTAAATTTTTGATACCCTTTTAAGCAAGACCTTTTGCTTCGACTGATGTGTTAGAATTTAATTTTTTCAAATCATTAATGAACACATATGGAGATATAATTAAGAGGGAAAAATGTCAACAATCATATGACAAAAAATTCAAGAGGTTTAATAACAAAGTTCGTCCAGTGTGGACTACGTCTCCAAGCCTCGGTGTCTCGATGGTGTTGGTCGCTTCATTCAATGTTGTAACTGGTTATAATGTACATGGATATTGTTGACTTGTCAAACAAGGAAAAGCCCTCAACATGAGTGGGAAAGTCTCTCCACCAGACGTTTCATTACAAGGAACTCTCACACATCACAAACCTCCTATTAGCATGACAACTTCACACATGGTGACAAAGAGTATCCCGCCATCAAGGCAACAAAGGGATCTCACAACATAAATCACCATCCATGATAAATACATACCACATTAATACACATAAAGATTTCGCATCTTACATCAGCAGGAACCAATAACAACAAATAAACATGAAGAATCTGCATCATACATACAGAAGGAATCGACATGACATAAAGCATCCTACAACAATAATAAATGAAGTACATGGAAACAACACTTATATACCTCAACTCTGATGCTTTCTAAAGAATAGGCTGCTCAATCGTTGGATCTAAATATACCATCGAAAACATGGTGTCTAATGGTGTGAAATCGACCATCCACATGTTGAAACCCAAGACCATCATCCCATTCTAGAATATGGAAAAAAAATCGAGACTTGTGTTGCAAAAAATGACACTTCCATCAGGTTCATGTAGTCGAGAAGTATAAAATCCATATAAAATTTTTCCAATTTGGAAATTAGAAAAATCTGGCCCCTTTGGAAATGAGGCTCAATCAGGGTTCCACTACCTCTACATCCTGTCTTGTGGCTCCACTTGTAATTAAATAATAGTTGTCTCAAACTGCATGCTCGCTCCTCTCTAACCTGCCTTGGTGTTGAACCCTTAGTTAAACTGAGATGGGGGGTGAATCAGTTTAACATATTCATGGAATTTTAAAACTTTCCTTTCAACTTATTTACACCTTCATTTCATGATCAACTTATTACATATTGTAACAAAAATCTTAATATGTGAGCAGCAAGTATTAAGTAGATTAGATAATGTAACAACAATATTAATTTGTGAGCAGCAGGTATTAAGCAGATTAGATATACCATATCAACAAAAAAACATCATGCACATAGACAATAGATATAAGTGGAAACCCATAAGAGAGAAAACCACATCTTATTATTGTTTTGATGCAAATGCAAGCTCCAACTCCCTCTCACCACTGATTTTCTATAGGATCCAACCTACAGGAGGCTACTACCTCAATTCTGCAAGCTACAACTTGCAAGGAAGCTCCAACTCCCATCTATTTTCTGCAAGCTACAACCTACAGAAGGCTCCTACCTCAGCTAGCTACAACTGACATATATTGAGCTACAACTTGATCATTAAACTCAACACTATAATGTGTCGGATCCGGTCTTGTTGCAAATCGCACACAAGTTTCACTCGATTGCGATATGTGAAGGGTCCCACTAGGTTGTATCTCGGTGTTTCGACCATTTCTCTTTTTCTTCATTTCTCTATTTCTCTTTCATCCTTCCGATGCAATTTCTCAAGGGGAATATTATACCTTCGGATTTGAAGTCCTTTAGACTTCAACTTTAGTCTGCATCGCATCTGGACTTATTATCGCATTTTGGTGATTTCACTTTGTTCTTACGATCTTCGCCCTTCTGATATCCCGATGCGATGACCTCTTTGTGGACCCCACTCCAAATCAACTCATGATCTAATGGTTGTCATTGATCATGATCCGTTGGTTATGATTCAATCGCTCGATCGCCATCACAACTTTCAAACATGTCATTCGCTTCCACTTCCACTCCGCCGATGCGATATGGAAATTGCGAAGGGCTTTCAGCGATGCGATTGGTTTATTTGGACCCGATAGCAATATAACTTCGTTCTTTAACCTCTTGAAGTCCGGATCTATGTTTAAACACGATTTCAACCTGATATTTAGTATATTTTGGCATTTTTTCCTGTAGAACTAGAATGATACAGTACGCCCCCAATTTTACTTTTAACACAACAATTTTCTTTAACAAAATGAAATATGTAGGTCAACATCAAGGTATTCAAGAAAACAAAACATTCAAGGAATGATACATGCTATCTGTTTCAATTTAAATGAACAATACAGAGTCTCGACCTTAGGCCAAATTTCACAAGAAAATACATATGTCTCCAAACAAATGCAAATTCAATCACACTCTCTGAGCACTTGCTCCACTCCTCTATCTATTTGTCTTAATCACATTCGTTGATCTTGCTGGTCCAGCAACTATACTCTACTACTTCATTCCTTTGTGATTCCCTTCACTATATAATAGTCCTTTACATCCTTGGTTCGGATATGCTTCCGCGTGATTTCCTCCTGAGCTTTCTGTGTAGTTTAAATGCGCCTATCTATCCTTAGTTTATTGTCAGTTCATGTGTAGAACTATCTAACTCTGCATACTCTCTACTTGTTATCCTCTGAATTGGTTCCATCTGATTTCACCTTTAAGGTTGCATCTCTTCTTCTTTTTTGTCTCTTTGCTTCATCCACTGCCTCTGCTTCAATTCAGTGCCTTTGATGCTTAGCTGCATTCGCTGTTTCTACTATATTTGTTGTCTCTCTACACTCGTTGCCTCTCTTCTTTTGCTGCTTCTTTGCCTTTGATGCTTAGCTACATTCGCTGCCTCTGTTCCTTGTCTGCCTTGCTGCCTTTGTTGCCTCTATTTCTTGTCTAATGCTCCTTGCCTCTCTTTTTCTATCTCTGTTGCCTTTGCTTCTTTTTCTGCTTCATTTTTTTCCTTTGATTTCTCTGTTGCCTCTCTAACTTTGCTGCTTAACTATTGTTCCTTTGTGCTCCTTTGCCTTGATGATAATTTCTAGTGTTGCTCCTGTCTTCTCCATTGCCTTATTGCTGGTTCTTCTTTTCTCTTTTTCCTTAGTGATAGTTAAGGTGCTACTCCTGTCTTCTCCTTTGCCATCAATGACAATATTTCCAATAGTCTCCCCCTTTGGCATTGATGGCAATACATCCACCAATAATCCAAAGCTTCCTCCAAGTCTTCCCCCCCCTTTCATTTTTAAAGGTGTGTTTTGTCTTCCTCTGCGTATCTTCTTTTGCTTGTTTTTCCTCCCCCTTTGACATCAATGGCAAAGGGTTGCACATCTCCCAATGTAGATTCTATCTTTTCATTTATTTTCTCTAAGTTGTGTTTAGGCCTTATTCTTTTGACTTTATACCTTACTGCTCCAAACTAGTGTACAAGAGTTGTTGGGAGAACACTTTGAGAATCATTGAACTTGTATGTATATACATATTAAGTTGATACCATCCCAAAGCACAAACTCCTTGCACATGTATAGACTATTGAGGAAGATTGTAGATGGAATATGTCTTCCTCTGCAATACACATCTGCAGTACAACATCTGTTCAATTATGATGATGCCAATATATCTTTTATAGCTGTGGTTCCCCTTTCCTGCCAGTTGGCGGTGATATGAGCTAGGATGCTGACAAGGATATTACACTTAATAGCTGAAAGATCCTTGTTCCTGATGTGAACAATGAATCAACCCAGAGCTTACAACTTATTGTGAGGTTAAAGGATATCTTTTAATCTAAGAGACCAAATGACTTTACTACTTGCACAATGTACTTTCAAAACAAACCCTTAAGGCTAGATACATTCAATGTATTGGTCAGTCTCACTTATGAACCATGCAATTTTATTTATGACATAAGGGGGTATGTATGTCAATGATCAATCTCTTTTCAATGGTGACATACTGGAAATTTCTTTCTGTTGAAGTAGGCTTTAGATGTAATATTAACAGACTCTTGAGCTTTAAATGTAATATCAACACTACTAGTCCTCCATACTTCAGATACTTTAACTATTATGTCATGATGATTTTCAACAAAAACATCTTCAAGTTGTTTAATTGATATCTCAGCCAACAGACTTCACACAGTTTTATGAATGATCTTAAGATATATATGTACTGACTTCAGGATGGCATGCAGCTATATCTAGAAATAGATACTGCTTCCATGCTCAATATACTACTTCAAGTGTAAACAAGATAATGATCCTATTTCCCTTTCATTGACCCTTTTACGCTTTAAAAATGCAGATAACGCTGGGATACCACCTTGATGTACTCTTTCCATAATCCTTTGATCCTGAGGATCTGTACCATACCGCTGCTCCACTGATAACACTTGGTATTCTATTGATAGGCATGCTTCTTGTACCAAATACCAATTGATACTACTTTGATAAACCATGCAGAGATTTCCCTTCAGCTCACACATGAACCCATAGTTGAGACAACCTTCATAGTTTCTACTATTGAGCTTTCCAATGTTCACACCAAAAATAATGAATATCCCGAATTTGATCTTCGCATCATTAACCATTTGCTTATTCTGTCATTCTGGTTTAAAATAATGTCATTGCATTTTCCTTTCTAAGACTGCTCCAGAATCATTGTTGCTTTATATACAATTCAACTGTTCTAACATAATGATCTTTGGGAAGATATCTTCAATTTCTTTAATTGGAATCTTCATGGGCAGATCACTCAGAGATTTATCACTTACTTAAATGCATTCCTCCAAGGGGACTTTTCATATATGAATGATGTAATGACATAGTGATGATAGGCACTTCTCTTACTCACCCTTCTTAATGTGATTCATTGTATGATGCACAATGTGATCATCCTTTATGGGTATTTCCAGTTATGTAGCTCGAAACATAATTTTTTTGATTTTAACTGTTACACCAATTTTTGGTCATGTAACCTGTTATTATTAGATGAACCCAAGTACACCATTTAAGACCAATTTTACCCTAAGTAAAATTTCTTTCACCACATAAAATAACTTATTTGTTTATATTTCCTGGTCATATTTAACCCAAAATAAGGAACTTAATTAAATAAATCATTATTTATTTAATTATTCCCTAAGAATAAGTTATTTAAATCATTATTTAAATAATATTCTTAGTTAAATTTGACTAAATCATCCATAAATAATTAAATAAACCATTATTTATTTAATTATATTCCCATCACTTCCCTAAGATGATAAATAAACCATTTATTTATTTATTATTTATAAATAAAGGAATTGACCCAAGTCAAGAACCCTTTTCCCTCCAACAAATATAATAAAATACTCCTAAAGGGTGCTTCTAGAATTCGATTAATAATATTTTATTCATGCACCGAGTTCTAGACCGCCCCAATATTTTGCTATAAATAGGGGGGTTTTCCCCATTCATTAGTCACCTTCATTTCATTAGATCACTCTGGATCTACTCTTGGTCACCATTTTCCATTTTGTTCTATGAACTCCCATTGAGTTCTATGTTTGTTGTTCTACACCCATAAGAGAGAGAAATTCTAGATCTGAAACACTGAGGACTTCCAAGAACCCATCCCACTGAGGAGAACCGGAAAACACGTTTCTTGTTTTCCTCTCAGGTGCCCCATTCTTTAATATAATACAAATCATTCTTTTAAACATTTTGTTCTTGCCTTGTCTATTGATGCATGGAGCCATACTATATTTTATCTTCTTAATGTAATTTTGTTCTTAGATCTGAATTTATGCAGCAGACTTAAAGATTTTTTGCAGCCATAATCGATGTTAGGGCTATTTGTTATGCATAGCTAAAGGGATCTTTTACGACGAGAGATTCATACTAACAATTGGTGACTCCACACGGATTTTCTTTTGCGACCGCTGTCGTTTTATCTATTCCTGCATATCCAGCTGTTTCAGACTCTCGGGTTTCTCTTCCATTTTTTGTTTTTCCTATTTTTATGGTGATTTTCACCCCTAAAACCCTTAAACAGTCAAATTTTTACCTTCTGTGTGTTTCTGGCCTTATTGCGCAGGTGATATACATTAGCCGCAGTTGAGACAACAAATTTTTCTGAAATTTGCCGCCGAGAGAGCCAGATCTGCAGGTCGCACTTATCGGCCCAAAAAGTGCGACCTAAGCCTCAGGATGCACTTTTCTGCCCCAAACCTGCGACTTGGACTGAAAATAGGTCAGAACCCGCGACCTGCAATTTTTCTGCAAATTTTTCAGCACTTTTTCTGGGATTTTCTGAAGCTTCTATCAGGGTTTTCCAGCCTCTGTCTCTGCTCGTTTGGACTTGTTTCTGATCTGCTTCACTCACCTAAGAGGGAATCTTGCCCCTTAGGGCTCTAGTACCCTCCACTTTTTTTGGATGAGTCTTTACTGTTTCATAAGTCTGAATTTCCAAAGTTTCAGCCCTCTTTTTCTCCGATCTGATACCTCCTTTTCAGATCCCTTTAGATCAACTCTTCTCCCTCTCAAAACCACCTCATATCATTTTGTTTGGGTTCATTTCTAAGGCCACCACCTTGTGTCTTCTATCTTTAGCTGATATCCTCCTTTTTAGCAGCAACCTTGCCTCTGCCTCTTTGCTGTTCTCTGCACCACTTTTTAGCAGATTTACCCTTTAGATCCCAATCCCTCCGGACCTTAGATCTATTGGCATCTTTTTAGCGTGCTTTGCCTAGTTTTTTCCCTCTTGTAGACTAGTTTTGAGAGACCCGCCCTTTTGGGTTAGATTTCTGCATTTTTAGTTGTTAATTTTCTGTTCTTTTAGTCTTATTTACTGCAGATTTATTTTCCGTTACGCAGCACACTCTTTCTTTTACTCTCAAAACGTCTGGGTTTAAACAATTAAAATTAACGCATGCCACACACTGACCCTAAGCGAAGAAGCGCCTGGTTAACACCGCCTGGAAAAGACTTTAAAATCAATTGTCACTGCACCTTTCTACCCTTGACCTCACTTGATTTTTCCCCTCCCTGCCCTTGTTGGTTTTATTCTTCCTGTCATCATTGTGCCCCCAAGGCGCCTCTCCCGGAGACTTCTTGGCCTTCATCCTTAGTTTCCGCTTGGTCGAATTCCTCCTTCCTGTCGTCATCGAGTAAGTTTTTCCCCGAGTCCGCACTCCGACTCTTCCTCTGATTGTTCGGGTTCTCCCCCTCCTGGTTCTCCCCCTGTCACTTTCACCATGTATACTTCAGGGCCTACCACCAGCAGTAACCCCAGTACTACTGCTGGGTCTGTTTCCAGTGGAACCACCTCGGGACCTACCTCGACTGCCCCATTACTCCCTTGTATGGCCGGCCTTAGTCTCCCCGACTTCAATTAGCTGATTAATGATCCTATCCGCCAACCATGCTCCCCTTCGACATTCCCAAGTTCGAAGGCCTTGCTAGTGAGGATCCCTCCAACCATATCCGATCCTTCCATATGTGGTGTTCCTCCAATTCCATTACTGATGACTCTATTCATCTTCGATTGTTCCAACGCACACTTACATGCAAAGATTCTATATGGTATGTTGAACAGGCCACCTCCTCCCATACCACTTTTGTGACCATTTCCCAAGCCTTTTTATCTTATGTCCAGCTCCCTCTCCGATACGACACGGGTACCGATCTTTTAACCTCCTTCCGTTAATCCTCCTCAACCCGCCTTTCCGCTCATGTTCAGGAATGGCGGCGCAGACGAAGCTTATGTCGCACTCCCCCCTTTGAAGATCGGGTTTACATGGACTAGTTCCTTCGCTCTCTCTTACCTCCCATTGGCAAAGATGTCGCATCCCATTTTCCCCAAACCGAAGAAGCCGCCCTCCAAATCGCCTCGAAGTATGACCTTATCTACACCTAATCTAGTTATGTTTATACCGTCCTTCCTGACCTCCCCAAACCCGGTGGCCCTAATGCCTTGGGGGCATCCCATTCTACCGACGGTATCATTGGAGCGTTGTCACATACCTCTGCCCAACCTCCTTTGGGCCCTGGTTTTCCTCTAGGGGCCAGCCCCTTCGGCGTTTTTTCCCCTCCCGGCAGCATGTATTCTAGCTACGGCATGCCTCCTCCTTTTGCCCACCCCCTTGCTTACCACCCTACTCCTTATCCATATCCGCAACCTGGTGTCCCAGATCCTCCAGCATTTGGACCTCCCAATCCCTTTCCTTCCCCACCCCCACAACTGCACTTACTACCCCCTCCAGGGCAAGTATTTGCACAGCAGGGGGCACCTAATTTTCCTCCTTCTCAAAGAAGGAGAAGAGGAAATCAATCCGCTTCTGGTAATCATGGACCCAATCCTTCCAATATCGAATATACCACTGCCAACCAGCCACAGGGCTCTCAGCCCAAGCCGGACAGGCCACTTCGCACCAATAAGCCCTGTTCGTGTTGTGGTGTTTATGTTCACTACACTCACGATTGTCCCTTATTACCCCAAATGCGGCAACTTTGGGATTCTCAGGCCACCGTACGGGGACAACACTCCTCCCCTACTACCCCTCCCACCCCCGTTACTTCTCAGCCTGCTGTTTTTACCGATCCTTTCCCGCAACAAGGATTCGTGGCCACTCAACCATCTCATGCCTCGGTAACCACTCAACCTTCCCCTTTTGGTTCCTCTGATTACCAGATTCTCATGATGGCTTCTGACCCACCTCTCACTGTCGACCTCAACCTTCAAACTCGGTCTCGTCAATATTCCACACCTCCTGTTCCGACTGTCTCTGAGTCTCCATCGCCAGGTCCTACAGAGCCTCTATCGACTCCCAATGGTCCCTTGCAACTCCCTCTGCCCAAAGCCGAGGTTCATCCCAAGCCTCCTACGAGACCATTACGCCGAAATGCTGCCTCTGGTCGGGCTGCCTATTCATACAGCATAGTAGATGATCTGGCCCAATCTCCTGCTGCCATTTCAACACTGGAACTCCTCCTATCGTGTCCTTCTCAAAAGAGGGCTCTACTATCTGTCCTGGGCACTGTAGATCCTGCTGATGACCAATTGATTGTTTTTGATGCCCATCAGTCAAACCATCCCCCTCTTCCTACTTCAGTTGCTTTCCAAATCCCAGTCAAAATCCGAAACGCCAATGTTGCTTGATGTATTATTGATGAGGGGGCATCTACCTGCGTAATGTCCGCTTCGGTTTGGAAACAACTCGGATCCCCTGAACTAGTCCCTTCCACCATCACCCTTCGTGCATGGGATAGCCATGCCTCCCAGCCCATTGGCCTATTTCGTAACTATCCTATCACCCTTTCCGTCAAGACTGTTTGTGTCGACGTTGAAGTTATCGACGCCCCTCTTGACTACAACATCCTTTTGGGGCGTAGCTACACTTATGCCATGTCAGCCGTCCTGTCCGCAGTCCACCGCAAGATGTTTTTCCCTCATAATGGCAAGATTGTCACCATTGACCAATTGACCTACCATGAACCAAAATCTCAGACCTCCCCTGAGTCCACCATCTCTACTGTCACCAATAAACCAACTGTTGATTCGTTGACCAGTGTTTTCCCCGGCGTCTACAAAGACTCCTCTTTGCTTGGAAATTTTCCTGGTCCTCCCCCCCCTCCTGTCTCTGACCCCAGCTTAGCAAACGTCTGCATGATGCAATCATCTTGGGATGAACTTATAGAGCCCACTCTGGTTGGTCAGCAACCTCAACCTCAACCAGCTCCTAGCCCTTCGCCCCCACTCGCCAGCCTTCTTCCTTCTGAAACTTCTTCTACACACAGTCCCCCCACGTCTCGTTATCCTCCTGGGCTGATTCCACCCGATATCAACCCCCTTGGAAACATTCCTCCTAGCCATTTCCATGCTGGTCAGATACCGTTCCTTGCTCCCCCTCCTGGAGCTTATTCGGTCCCTATTTTGGCCACCCTATCTCTCCCCCACCTGACCCTGGGTATACCCATCTAGTATCTCGACCCTCCAGCCACTACCCTGCTAGGTCAACCCAAACCATATATTACTTTAACCCCAGTTCAACCAATCCCCATGACTTCTCCCGCTGCAATAGTCCCTCAGTCACCTCAACAGGAACCACCTTCTGTTGCGACCGCTTCGGGTCAGCATGGCAACACTCGTAGGGGGGCATCAAAGGACAAGACTACCCCGACCAACCCTGTCCCTCCTCGTCCTTCAACGCATACCATCTAGTGTGCCTTGTGTGATGGTGTTGGTCACACCACCCATACTTGTCCTGAGCTACCCCTCATCAAACCCCTGGTCAATGTCACGTTCCTAGAGTTTACGGTCCCTGAATCCTCTGTTTCTTCCTCGTCCGTAGCCAAGAACCCAAAGCCTCTTCGCACCAACAAACCCTATGCTTTGTGTGGTGTCCATGGCCATTATTCTCACCATTTTACTCACCTCCCAGATTACCGAGCCTCTTTAGAGGTCATTCGCGAGTACGAGAAGGAACAAAACCCATCTGCCTCTCCTATCCTGGCGCAATATGCGTCAGGCCAACTCGAGGATCCACCTGATACCATTGAAATTCCTCCTCCTGATGTTGAGATGTCAGAACCTGCTGCCCCCCTCCTATACCTATCATCATCCATCCAACCCTACGGTCGTTCCCTCTTGAATCCACTCCCATCTGTTGCTTACGATTTCGTGCGGCCATTTAACGG
The DNA here is from genome assembly GCA_034641835.2 of Pinus albicaulis. Lineage (NCBI taxonomy): Eukaryota > Viridiplantae > Streptophyta > Pinopsida > Pinales > Pinaceae > Pinus > Pinus albicaulis. The sequence goes on from JAXQQM020089934.1 coordinate 338,902, forward strand.
ACTCTACATCCTTGATCATGTTTTACTTGGTGTGCCTTCATCCCTAAGGGATGGTCCACATGTCTGACCTTTCTTCCATGCTGATGATTGAGTGGCTTTGCGCCCTCATATGGTTTCACCATTGTCTTCCTCCACCCATAGCCTTTATTGATCCTGCAATAACAATGTCTCCGTGACTGTACGCTCACTTCATCCATCTTCCTCTAGTCGTTCTTGTGGTCACCATGCCCTGTCATTATACTACTGTCTGTTCAACAAGTGTTCTACGTTGCTTCCTTTGGTGTCAACCGAGCTTTGTAACTTTGATGAAGCGTGGTGCACTATATGTGCCTAAGTGACCTTTTCCTTACTTCGTTGTATGTGTTTTTCTTATTGTTTTTGGGGGTTTTGTCTTTTTAGTACTTAGTATGCTACTCTATGTTCAAAAGATGAAATCAAATCTATGTCAAAAAGAGAAGGAAACCTTAGACTCAAAACAGAGTGTAATTGTAAATTCTGTCCCTAATTAGGAAAATGATGAAAAACAGAGCAAAATCTACCCTAAACTATGTATGGCACCTAAGAACAGAGAATCAAAGCTTGACAATGACTCATAACATGAACTCAATAACTCATAACATGAACTCATTCCAATTCATTCATTAGAAATATGTTGGAATATCTTGAGAAAAGGATAATTTTTATGCAATGAGGTTTTCCTAAGTAAACAACAACTTACAATATTACAAAAATATCATCCATGGTTAGAAGTTTATTGGAACACAATTGGAAAAGATTATTTGTAGCATAGTAAGAAACTCTACTCTAAATTAACTTATAACACTGAGACTAATCCATTCTGCAACTCAAATTGTCACTACTAAGCCTCATTCGGAAGTTAGAAATCTTTTGGAATAGTTTTGGGAAAAGGGCTATTTGTGAAGTTACAAGAGATTGCAGAACAGTCAAGGCCTTGGAATGATATCACTAATTCCTGTTCATATGATGATGTATTGGAAGAGGTTCATAACAAGAGTAGTTTGTAAATAATGAAGGCCTTGAAGTCTAATAGAACAAAACTAACATATAACTAACTAATGAAACTTGAAATACAGTGGACAGAATTGAACTAAAGTGCCATTATCAATCTTGAAATACAGTGACAAAGATGAACTAAAATGCAATCAACCTCCGGAGTATTACAACTGAACTAAAATGCAACTAATCTATGAATTACTACGTCCCTATCTCGTTCAATATGAGTGATATTTTGGAATAATTTATAAGAACAAGTATGGCTGTAACATTCAATGTAAATGTGCATAAAACATAAAGTTTAGAAAATACAACTAATTCCTAAAATACTACAGTTATATCTCATTCAATATGAGTGATATTTTGGAACAATTCGTAAGAATAAGACTGACTGTAGCATCCACTGCAAGTGAGTATAAAACACAAAGTTCAGAAAATTGTCTAAACTAGGAACAAAATAGAGCTAGAATTACTTATCTAAACAAAACGCACAAAGCTTCTCGGGCAGTAGGGGCCCTCTACCACCAGATCAGCATAAAAATCTCCTTAGAACTACTTCAGGTCATGCATCAAGGTTGAAATTCTTTCATTAAAGGAAAATGCTTCAAAAACAACGTATTACAGTCTTGGGAAAACTTAACAACAAAACATCCACCAGCTAGTTGGATCTTGGTCTCTCGAGTTATTTTTATAAGGGAAATACATAACTGCCCTTGAGAAAATATAGGGACAAGTATATTTTGCAATTAAAATCAAATTAGAACTCTTTTGAAGGCCTCGTAATTTGCTGCAAACATTTGTGGAGTCCGTGTCCCAGTAGAAGTCTACCTCTTGGTTTTGGTTTCCCACATGCATAACCACTTGGAGATTTTTACTCAGACTTCGTGGAGAGCAACGAATGATGTGGATGAGGTCTAGAATTCACCCATATGCGTTTTTCCTTTAGACAACACCTGTAACCCATTTAAACACTAAAATAGCTGCGGAACGCGTGATCGGCTACGAAACGTCTGTATTTTGTAGCTATTTTGCACAAAATTATTAAAACAGAAAAAACCATGAAAATACAATATGTTAATCAATTGCATGTAACTTTTAAGCAATCCTAATCATTCTTCATTGATTTTAGGCTTATGAAGTGATAAAAGAATGATGAAATGAAGTGAAGGTTTGTAAAAGAGAAGGCAATTCTAGGGCTCAACATACCCCCACTACAAAACTATTGCATGTCCTCATGCAATTTCATCAAACCTTATTCCATGTGCTCTAAAACCTCTGTTAGAACATCCAACCTTATCTTTCTGCTTCTTTTGGCCCTAATCTATTTTCTAATCTCTGTTAACTTCTCAAAAATTGGTTCTTCATCTTCCTCCTGTAGTGGAGTGTCAAGTTTATTTTCAATAACCATGTCAATTTTTCTTCTTCTGCTCCATCAAAATATTTTGCAAATGATTTTATAATCTCCTTATGGAAGCCATCAAATTTCTCTATAAAATTTAGCCTCCCTGCTTGTTGTATTAGCTCCTTGACTTGTGGATATCCTTCCAAATACTTGACTCCAACTGGTTCTGTCCTGAAAATTAGCCACATTCCTCCTCTGTGCAGATTATCTTCCTTTCAGAACTACTTTTCTATGCTTGAAGCTAGATTGACTACAGAGTCTAATGCTTTATTTTTGAAACTATATCTCTGTGTCTGAAGATGGAATAGTTGTAGAATGATGCTTCACCCTCAGAATTACCTTTCTACACTTGTAGAGATGGATTGGCTGCAAAGTGTAATGGAGGTGAATGGATGGAGGTAATTAAGCTATAAGGGAAAATGAAGTGGCTATGGATCTAATGGAGAATTTATGATGAACTTGTGGTGAAATAAGTGAATGATACAATCTTAAGGAGATGTGAACTAGTAGGTTACGTTTTTTATTATGACCATTAGTCATTAATCAAGGTTTTAATGAGGGCCGTTATGGAATGTTGGATAAGGGATATGGCCAAGATATGTTAATCAATTCGAATGATAGGTTGTTTAGGAAACATATGATTATACACATTATATCTATTTCATGTTTTAAATTTTTGCTATTAAAATAATTTTCACAATTTACCTCATAATTTTGACCTTGTTAATTGTTGTGCTTGATGTTGTTCCTTTGGTCCCCTTTTAGCATGTTGGTCTTCAAAACAGAATCCTTCACTTTCCTGTAATCATCATCTCTTTGTAGGTTGTACAATTGTGTCAGAACTGCTGAATAAGATGTGGCTGCAACATGCAATCTGTAAAAAGAAATGAAGTATGACTATGGAATATGGATGTGAAATGTAATGGAGTGAAAGTGGAATATGACTTGTGAAATGGAATGAAAGTGGCGTGAGATGGAGTGAAAGTGGAGTGAGATGGAGTGGAATTGTAAAATGAAATGAATTTTGCAATTTCTCTCAAATGGTACAACAGACTTCCCTGAAATTTTCTGAGGTTGTTGCCAATATTATTATGCATCTTCAAACGAAAAATCTCAGCCATTGGTTGCACGGATCTCCCGAAAAATGAGAAATGACTGTAGGTGAAAGTGGCCAATTTCTTGAATAATACACATTGAAGTTTTCTGAAATTTTCTGTGTTTATTCACCCTACCTCAATGCATTTACCATAAAAATTTCAGAACCAACGGATGCACGGTTTGAAAGTTATGATAAAATCAATTTCTGCCCTGTTTCACCCTTCATTTTGTCCAATGTTGCAACAAAAAAGTACGCCACGAACTCATTTTAAGGCCGAATTGAGTGATTCAAAAGGGAAACTATGTATTTTTACCTTTTCTACTACCACATGCTTTTATAATTTCATTTTGATGAAGAAAAGGCGTTGCTGTGCAAAAATACTAAAATCTGTCCTAATATGTCCATAATGCTGAAAAATGAAAATCTGCCTTAAAAACCCATCTGAAATGCCCTTAAAATTTGATTTTTTTCAAATTTTTTCCATGTCTTACTCAATTTATCATATTCTGAGAAAACCCAGAGGCTTAGAATTTTTTTATTTTTTCTCCAATCTCTTGCAATATTTGCACCAAAACTGATTCTGGAAAAAGTTGCAAAAAACAAAAACAGACTGCTACAGCAATAGCTGCAGAAACTGCCACTTTCCGCAACTGTTGTTGAATTGACAAAAAGATGAACATGCTGCTACAAGAAACTAATAAAATGTACTGTTGCAAGTTGTTTTTGACTCCATAAAACCATTAGTCTTCATCAAAGCCAACATTCATGGTACAATTCTTACCATGCGAATAAATGTGTCGAAGTCGAGCATGGGAAGAAATCATTGGATTACCGATCAATAATGAAAATCGTTAACCAATGAAAGACAACTCACCGATAATGTAAATGAGTGTCAAGGTACCTCAGTGCATCTTGACAGGGACGAATGAATGTGTCGAAGTTGAGTCGCCTGCAAGATTTGACAAACAAGAGACATTGTTGTATTCCCATTGTTATCAACGAGGAGGCTTGCCATTGATGAATGCAAGCTCCAAGGAGGCGAATGGTATGAATAACATTGATGATGGTATTGAGGATAGAGAGGGAAAGATTGAGGATATGATGGATTTCCTTTATAGGGCCTTTGCCAACTTTGTTGCCAAGATTGGTTTGAGGTTGGGATTGAGATGGCCAAGGTTTCCAAGGTTGGCTTTGAGGTTGGGATTGAGATGCCCAAGTTTGCCAAGGCAAGGGTGTTTTCCAATTACCTTGAGATTGTTGTGCATAACCTTGAAACTGTGCATAAGGATATTGCATCATATTGGATTGATGAGGCTGCCATAGTCCTCTTGGAGCTACATAACAAAGTTTCTCTTGTGCTTGATTTTCTCCATTATCCTTCTGGTAAATTTCCTTCAACCCTAGTAATGATGGGAAATCTTCAGTAGTATGTGATCCTGCACAAATTTTACACATTTTAATGTTATCACGTGAACATTCATGTAAAGCATGTTTCTTTCTACATTTAGGGAAAAATATAAATGAAGCAACTTTTTGCTTGTTTTGAATTCTTAGCATGTCAGTTTGTTCATTTAAATTACCAAGAATGTTTAGCAAATTGTTAGGTTCAGTTTGACTTACCAATCTTGATGCTGACTTACTTACTCTTGCCGTAAATGGATCTTGAGGGGATCTTACACACTTTTCTTTTCCTCTTGATATGTTCTTGCATAGTTCACAAATTTCTTGAAATGACAATCGATAGACATCTCCTTTTCCCACAAGATTAAGAAGATCAATCCATTCATCCTTTATAGAATTTAGTAGGAGAGTTTTTAATGCATCTGATCCTAAATTATGCAATTTAGATCTTTTGATATTATAAGTAAATCTCTCCACTAAATCTTCTAGGCTTTCATCCTCTTTTTGGTTAATCTAAAAGACATCATTTCTAAGGTCATGGTGCATGCAATAACCTTTATATTTTTCCAAAAATACTCTTTTCATATCATCCCATGTCCTTATAGAATTTGTTCCTAAAGTCATGAACCATCTAAGAGCTCTATCCTTCAATGTTGCTGGAAACAAATTCAATTTTTGTATGTGCAATGAGTAGCCATAAGATCTAAAAATTATTTCAAATTCAAAAAGAAAGGTTTCTGGGTCTTCTGATCTCATACCTTTGAAGTTAGGAAGTACAGATGGATGGATGTTCTTCATTTGAACGTTGATATCAGTTTCTTGAATGGGAAATCCAAAAGGATCTTCCTCATTGTCATCATCTCCATCCATTTCTTCAACCTCCTTTGTCACCTCTTCTTCTACCTGCAAAAATATGAATGCATGATGTGGATGTGTGGCTCTTACTGCACCACATGATATAGTGGGTGTGGTAGGTGATTGAAGTTTAAGTTTTTGTTTTTTTTTTTTTTTTTTTTTTGGATGTAAGAAATAAGGTTACCTAGTTACACTTCCCCGGCAACGGCGCCAAAATTTCTAGTCAATTTAGTGTTCCTAAATTTCTTCCATTAATTATCAACCAGGGTTTGTAACTTTGATGAAGTGTGGTGCACTATATGTGCCTAAGTGACCTTTTCCTTACTTCGTTGTATGTGTTTTTATTATTGTTTTTGGGGGTTTTGTCTTTTTAGTACTTAGTATGCTACTCTATGTTCAAAATATGAAATCAAATCTATGTCAGAAAGAAAAGAGAAGGAAACCTTAGAATCAAAACAGAGTGTAATTGTAAATTCTGTCCCTAATTAGGAAAATGATGAAAAACAGAGAAAAATCTACCCTAAACTATGTATGGCACCTAAGAACAGAGAATGCAAAGCTTGGAAATGACTCATAACATTAACTCAATAACTCATAACATGAAATCATTCCAATTCATTCATTAGAAATATGTTGGAATAGCTTGAGAAAAGGATAAGTTTTATGCAATGAGGTTTTCCTAAGTAAACAGCAACTTACAATATTACAAAAATCTCATCCATGGTTAGAAGTTTGTTGGAACACAATTGGAAAAGATTATTTGTAGCACAGTAAGAAACTCTACTCTAAATTAATTTATAACACTGAGATTAATCCATTCTGCAACTCAAATTGTCACTACTAAGCCTCATTCGAAAGTTAGAAATCTTTTGGAATAGTTTTGGGAAAAGGGCTATTTGTGAAGTTACAAGAGATTGTAGAACAGTCAAGGCCTTGGACTGATATCACTAATTCCTATTCATATGATGATGTATTGGAAGAGGTTCATAACAAGAGTAGTTTGTAAATAATGAAGGCCTTGAAGTCTAATAGAACAAAACTAGCATACAACTAACTAATGAAACTTGAAATACAGTGGACAGAATTGAACTAAAGTGCCATTATCAATCTTGAAATATAGTGACAGAGCTGAACTAAAATGCAATCAACCTCTGGAGTATTACAACTGAACTAAAATGTAAGTAATCTTTGAAATAATACAGCCCTATCTCGTTCAATATGAGTGATATTTTGGAATAATTTATAAGAACAAGTATGGCTATAACATTCAATGTAAATGTGCATAAAACATAAAGTTCATAAAATACAACTAATTCCTAAAATACTACAGTTATATGTCATTCAATATGAGTGATATTTTGGAACAATTTGTAAGAATAAGACTGATTGTAGCATCCACTGCAAGTGAGTATAAAACACAAAGTTCAGAAAATTGTCTAAACTAGAAACAAAACAGAGCTAGAATTACTTACCTCAACAAAATGTACAGAGCTTCTCGGGTAGTAGGGGCCCTCTACCACCAGATCAGCATAAAAATCTCCTTATAACTGCTTCAGGTCATGCATCAAGGTTGAACTTCTTTCATTAAAGGAAAATGCTTCAAAAACATCGTATTATAGTCTTGGGAAAACTTAACAACAAAACATCCACCAGCTAGCTGGATCTTGGTCTCTCGAGTTATTTTTATAAGGGAAATACATAACTACCCTTGAGAAAATATAGGGACAAGTGTCTTTTGCAATTAAAATCAAAGTATAACTCTTTTGAAGGCCTCATACTTTGCTGCAAACATTTGTAGAGTCTGTGTCCCGGTAGAAGTCTACCTCTTGGTTTTGGTTTCCCACGTGCATAACCACTTGGAGATTTTTACTCAGACTTCATGAAGAGCGAAGAATGATGTGGATGAGGTCTGGAATTCACCCATATGCTTTTTTCCTTCAGACGACACCTGTAACCCATTTAAACACTAAAATTGCTGTGAAACGCGTGATCGGCTACGGCACATCTGTATTATGTAGCTATTTTGCACAAAATTATTAAAACAACAAAAACCATGAAAATAAAATATGTTAATCAATTGCATGTAACCTTTAAGCAATCCTAATCATTCTTCATTGATATTAGGCTTATGAAGTGATAAAAGAATGATGAAATGAAGTGAAGGTTTGTAAAAGAGAAGGCAATTCTAGGGCTCAACATCTGCT